>JANCTG010000012.1:1800000-2348852 GCA_024478385.1 Botrytis elliptica | reverse complement strand
CCTAACCCTAACCCTAACCCTAACCCTAACCCTAACCCTAACCCTAACCCTAACCCTAACCCTAACCCTAACCCTAACCCTAACCCTAACCCTAACCCTAACCCTAACTACACAATCGGGTTACCCTCCGGGTGGGAATAAGCCGTACGGGTTATATATATTCAGAATATAAAATATAAAAAAAAGCAAAAAGATATTAATTCAATTGGCTTAACGAAAGGAGGGTATTGAAGCCTAATACGTCAAAGAGGCAACTAATACTCTTTATCCAATCATAAAACACTAATATTGAATCAAATATCATACGGAGCATTACTACTGGCTAATATTATATTAGACCAATAGGACAACCCTGAACTGTAACCTGATAATATGGTTCGCTACGTCATACTATATACAGGGCAGCCCCACTTATACCACCACATTGATTGGTGCTGGTAACCATCAACTGTTTAGGTATCAATATGAAAATTCCATATTGTTCCATTTGAACAACTAGGCAACCTTATTATAATATATATATATAAACCTCAAATTTAAAAGTTAATATTATTCAAATTTAAAACCACCCAAAAAGCCCCCTCAATATCAGGATTCTGAAACCTAATTTTTTTCAATTTTATTATTATTATTCTGATTTTTATTCTTATTTTTATTCTTATTCTTATTATTAGAATTGATTATATAATTTAGCTACCCCACTACTCTTTCGGCTAATCACTACTCCCCCTGTTCCTACAAATTCAACCTTTTATAAAATGAGTACAGATCGATCAATTCAAGAGATAATTTAAATCTGTTTTTAGAAATGAATAGATAAATAAAAATAAGCCTTAGTTTATTATAAAATAATTATAGATTTCTTATTCTAAATTGGATTTAGAGTGGTGGCCAAATCGATTCATTTTGCTGGTCACCACTCCCCCCTGCTTCCACAACCTCATCAAACTTAGGGTTATTTCCATTCGATATAAAACCATCAATTTGAAAGATATCAAAAAAGTAATTTCATATATAGAAAATTCAATTGAATCTCTATTCATTTCTTTTTTCAGATTTTCGAAAACCCTAAAATTGAAGCCAGGAAGAGTGGTGACCAATTGGAGAGTTTTTGGGAGGGTCACCACCCCCCTTAGGGTAGTGGTCACCACCGGTGCTGACCACCAAAAAAATCCTTAGAATAATAGTTAGACTTTAAATTATAACTTATTGTTTTATTCAAGTTTGATTTAAAGAAAAAGAGTAATATTATAATATAAATATATATAACCAATAAATGAGTAAACTAAAACCTATCAGATTAATTTACATTTGAAAACTCTATTCATTCTTACTTTAAAAGATTTTATATTATAACTCTTCAAGCTATATTTTAATCTATACCCTGTATTTATTATTATTAGTATTATTGATTATAGATTTCTAATCCTGCCCGCCCGCCTCGTAACAATACTAAGTGAGGATTAATCTGAAGTACTTAGGTATAGATACCAGAGTGAATACTACAGCCCCCTCTAGCATGGTTTTTACTAGCTTTCTAGCACCTTAAATAGCTTCAATCTTTTATAGGAATATAATCAAGCTTTTTATTCTCTTTAATATATATTTAGCCTTTTTTCTAATAATCTATATAAAAACAAAATGAATATGGTTTTCAATTTCCTCTTGATTTCTGTTAGAATAGGTAATAGCAATGAATCAACTAAGTGTAATATAGCATAAAGACTTTTCATTAATTCTTTTAAACTATGAAAATTCTACAATTTATAATTGTACACAAATTGGCGTCAGCCCAAAATAATCCCACAAAAGCTACTTACATATTCTCATCAGCTCTTACACAGATTGACTATAACAAAACTCCCTATATTACACATCACATCCTGAAATATATATATTTACTTCCCAAACTTGATTCATATAATACAAGAAAATAGAATACTAAATGATTATATCCATACCACATACCAAAAGAAAATAAAAATATTATAAAACTACAAATAATCAATAAACAATATTCCAATATATTTATTATTTTTATTAACAAATTACCAGAAGCTCTATAAATTTCCTTTAATTTCCCAAATTCTTTTTCTTTTCAATAAATTATTTCTTATTATCTCTTTATTTGTTTTTATCTTATCATAACTACTCCTCAATCTATTGATCTCCAAATAATTACAATTTGATCTACAATAAATCCTACTAGGTTGATTATTTCTATATATCTTTATTATTTTAAACATATCATATCCTTTATTCCCAAAGATTTTTATAATTATAATAAAAGTTCTTACACTAAATATAGCTATTACCATACCCAGAAAAAGGTTTACTAATCGATACCTCCCTAATACATTCCCGATATCAATTTGTTATATCAAACCCAAGCTTTTTGATAGACTATTTCTATTAATAATCAAGAGGAAGAGAATACCAAGATTATAATAATATATCAAAATAAATGTTATATTAGAAATATAAAAGTCTTTTTGTAAAAAAAGAATAAACAAAATAATATTAAAAAATTAAAATTATTCAAAGTATTATTTTTGTTTACTATAAAGAAATTGGATTGAATAAACAATTTTATAAAATATCTTATAGATTTTTATTAAACTATTATTAGTTATTCTTTATCTCCTTATAATAATATTTAGCTGATTTTTTAGATTTTAGAATAATTTGCCTACACTGAATACTACTATTCCAAACTCTGTTATGAGATTAATAACCACAATAAATTCAAATAATGAAAGTAATTTTATGACTTTGGTTGTTTACCTCTATATTATTAACATCTTCGTCTTACCTTTTATTCCCTTAAAAGGTAAAGCTCTAAATACTATAAACATACTAGCTAGTTTGGAAAACTACGGACTCCCTTGTATTAACACTTAATTATCATCTTATCCCCATTCCTATATTTATTCCTTTATACCTAAAAAGAATTACCTTAAATATCCTAATAAATCCTTTTTTGATTTTAATAATAATAAAAAAAATAACCCTTTTCTTTATTAAATCACTAATGCCCCTCAATATTCTAATATTCTCTATATTTCTAAAAATAATATCAATATTACTACCTCTTAAATAAAAAAAATATACTACCAAAAATTCAATAGCTTTTGCCTATTAATCCGTTATTAGAAGCTTAACCATTCAAATCATCCTTCCTTCTTATAAAACTTCTTATACAATTTCAAAACAAAAAATAATATTAATTATTACTGATTTCTTTTCTAATTCTCAATATCAGAATATTAATATTTCATTAAAAACTAAAACTTTTTATATAAATCATTCCATCTATATTAAAAAATTTAATACCATTATAAATTCTCCTGAAAATATTTGATTCTACAAATACCTATAAATTACTAACAATTAATTAATAAAAATTCAAAAGTTCAACAAGATTCTTATAAAAATAAAAAAAAATAAAAATATAAATAAAAATAAAGTAGATATATCTTTAATAAATAAGAATAAACGAAATAATAATAATATAAATAATACTATTTTTAAGGTTTTCCTTTCTACACCAAATCTTCTTAATATATAAAATAAAAGAATTAATTCTTACTATAAAACCCTTTCAATATACTAATATAATAATACCTTTACAACAATATTCTTATATTAATCAAAAACATACTTTTGCTAAGAATAAGACTTTATAAAAGAAATAATAATAATCTTATCAATTGAATACCAATAAAGATTCAGATAATATTAACCCTGATATTCATAAATCAAGTTTAAAGTATTCCAAAAATATTAAGATAAATTAATATATTTAATAATAGTATGTAATATACTAGCAAATAAAGAATTACATTTTTATTCTTATTAGAATAAAAGAAATGAAGGAAAGAATATTACGAACAACTTCATATTACTAGTAATTCGTTTATAGATATATAGGGAATTCTATTATCTTATAACTTTTTTCCTTTTTTTCTTTTGAACTATATATTAATAATTCCCTTTCTTTATTATATTCTTCTAATATTTCTTTTACATTATCAAAATTATAGAAAGCTTTTTATATATCTTCTACTAATTAATAGTTTTTCCATCAAATTAAATATTAAATATCTCTATCTCTCTTTCTATATATTATGATTTTCTCTATTTTATATTTCAAATAATTATTTATTTCCTTTAATAACAATAAATTAATAATACTCTATTATTTATACTATAATTCTAATAAAGAAATATAAAAAATATTATAAATCTTATAAATAAATAATAACTTGAATTTATATATTTAATTACTAGTTTTTATATTTATTACTTGAAAAAAGTTTATAAACCTATCCAAAAACTTCTTTTTGAATTGAAATTACTTAATATTTCGGATACTTAATATTACTTTATCTCCAATATTATATTACTAAAATACTATACCTTCTGTATCCTTTAACTTTCAGTTTATAGCTATTTATTACAGTTTTTTTAATTTTTTCCTTTCTTTATTAAAGAAGGTGATTTGCTTACATATTACTAATACTCTTTCTATAATATTGATATCCTTATTAATATAATAAAATATTAATAAAAATCCATACATCACTTAAAATAGACTTATATTTATTATACTATATTATATAGTATTATAAATGAATTCTATAAATAATAATAATAAAGATCAATTATTCTATCAATAATTAAAATAATAATTAATATAGTAAATCAGATTTTGATTTTATTATTCCATTTACCCATCAATTTGAGAATAAAATATAATAAATAATTTATATTATATTCGTAAATAATAAAAAAGCTACTTCAAAACTTGCTTGCAAATTATAATCCCCTATTTAAAACAATACCTTTTAATATTCCAAAATCCTTAAATATACTTTATATCAGTATTTAAACAAATTCTAATAAGATAATTGTTTTATTAATAAATATATATTAAACAAACTTTATAAATCTATTAATAATTATTAAAACTATATTATATATATATTTACTCAATTTTGATAGGAATAGATTTATAATGAAATCTATAATTATCTCTTTCCAAAATCTATAAAGAATAAAAAGGAATTGTAATTTGCTATAGGATTTATACCTTTTAATAATGATTTATTAATATATTATATATATTTTAATATACATTTTCATATTTCTTTTTATTAAAAATTAAAAGTATTTAGATTTCAAGATTTCTAGAATCTTAAAGGCATTTCAATATTTATCTATAGAATTATTATAATAAGCTTTCAAAATCTCTACTCTCAAAATAGAATCTGGCAGTATATAGGCATTTCTATTATATTTGAGAAGCCTATTGGTATCTATTTATTAAAATAAAATGATTTTAGTAAAGCATAATCTTTGATTTAAATACTCTTTATTTTTTATAAAATTATTATCTATTTGGAATTATAATAAAGCATTTTTTATTATTTTTAATACTAGCTTGAATACTATTTTATTTTTTATTAATAAGCAAACTATTTAATATAATATTAACTATTTATAATCAATTTCAATTAATAAATTCAAATATCTATAAAATAATAGGTCATACTCTTTTTTTATAAAAAATCTATAATATTATACAAGAGCTTTGTTTTCTTAATAAAGAAACTTTGAAATATATTTATAATTATCGATTTATTTTTCAATTTGTTCTAAAGAATTAGCAGTATATCGTTTATATTATTTATATTAACAATCTACAAGATTCAATATGATAACCTATCTACAAGATTCAATTTCTATTCTATATATTATCTCGAAATTGTATATAGTTAAAATCTCTACCCATTTTGTTTATTAACTATTTAGGTTTTTCTTTATTATAAAATACTAAAAGCTGTTGTAGTTCAATTTAACTATAATAATATATCGATTTCCTATTATATAATAATATTATTATATAAAAACAATATATATCACTAATAATTCTTAATTATAAGTAAAATATTGCTACTCTATTAAGTTTAGCTTTCTTGAATAGAATACAATAGAATACTATTATTAAACCAATACCTCTTTAGTTTTTTCCAAAAAGAGCTGTGATAATACATAATCCAATACAAAGATCGAGATATTGATTTCAATTATTATATAAAATAAGAAATCAAAATACTAAAAAAATAAATACTGATATGAAAACTTTCTTTAATACTTCAAATACCTTTTATACTTCTTTAATTTATTTAAACTCAATCACCATTTTTTCTTTCTGTATTTCTTTTATTAATACAATTATATCATAAACTATTACTAAATAGACCCTAATAAATCATTAATAAAAGTTCGTAAAGTTAAGGAATATTTATATATCTCTCAGATTATTAGATATTAATTATTTAATAATAATTTAAATATACTCAGATTTCATTGTAATCTCCTCTATTGAAACAATGAATTCTAAAAATTCAATCTCCTTGATATAAAAGATATATTTCTTTAATTTCATAAAGAATTTATACTCAATAAAACACACAAATACCTATCAAACATCCGCGCTATATATATAGCTTTATCTTTAAAATAAATTAGGATATTATTTAGATATACTATATATATATTATCCACTAGCTTTACTAGTATTTGATTAATATATATTTGAAATATTATAAAAGTATTAATAAAACTAAAAAGGTATTACTTTATATTTATATTATCCATATTACATTTGAAACACCATTTTTTATTTATTATTTATTCTTATATAAATACAATGATATATATCTCTAAAATCTAGTTTAATAAATATAATACTTTATCAAAATTAGTTTAAAAGATTTATTAATAAGTAATAAAGGGATTCAATTCTTTTTTATAATCTAATTAAACCTTTAATAATTGATATATAATTAATAACCTTCCCCCTTCTTTAGAATAAAAATAATAAAAGTTTTTATTAAACTAATAAATCTTTTTATTTTTTTTTTTTAATATTTATTTAAATACTTTTATAATATTACTAACTCTTTCTTTAATAAAAAATAAATTAAACTTTAAAAAAAGGTTAAATCGAATTTGAGATCAATATAATACTTTATTAAATAATATTCAGATAAAAGGCTACTTTTCTTTTTAGAAAAAGCTTTTTTATATTTTTAGAATTCTTTTGATATTTTAGATGAGATTAATATAAATACCAAGTGACCTCCTTTTATCTTTAATTATAAGATTAGTTTATTTAGAAAGATTATAAAAACTGATTTACCTTTTTTCATTTTCTGATAGAATTCTTTTATAGGAATAATTTCGAAATTATTCAAAATAAAACGATATTAGAATAATATTAATTTCTAATTAATATTGAGATTGATTATTTATAATTACAAAAGATTTAGAATAGCATTTATCCTTAATAAGTCTAATATTACTAATATGAAATTATAAATATAAATTCTCTTTTCCCCTTTTTTATCTTTTACCTCGATAAGAAATTTATTATCTTTATATGATATAATTATAATACTATTCACTAATATAAAAAAATACTTTTCTTAATAAAAATCTAGTTTTATTTAATATACTTACTTTGCTATATAATATTGGCTTATATTTTCAAATTAATAAGATATTGAAATATTATTGGTTTGCTATTATTATTAAAGATTATTATAACTATAAAAATTATTTATCCTTTTTTGTATGGATTTAGTATTAATAAGATATTTATTATAATTATTGGGTTAGAGCATTTCCTATATAGATAGTTTTAAATGGATTATTTTAATATTCAAATTCTTTATATCTTTTTTTATAATATTTGTATATAATAATATTCTAATAATATATAACAAGGTATTCCTTCTTTTAGTATTTATAATATATAATATTCCAATAACATTTTGTATATAGTATATTAATAGAGTATTTTAGTATTTTAAAAATTCCTTTCAAAAAGATTAATTAGATTTTTAGATTTCTAATTTAGTAATTAGAATTAGATTATTTTTTAGATATAAATATTTAAAGATATTTTGATATTAAAAGAATAATAATTAATACTTACAAAATTATTATAAATCCTTTATATCTTTCTTTTGAAATAGTTTCTTTATATTTTCTAATTTACAAATCTATTTTATAAACTTATTATATAACTCAGATTATTATAGGAATTTCGATATTTTTCTGATTATATTAAATAATAGACCTGCTAAAAGCCTTTCAACCCAAATACTCTTTATTTTCTATTTAATATTCTTTTCAAAACCTTCCAAATAAATTATAAATATATTTATAATATTTCTTTTTTGCTTTATATATATAAACTTTTAAATTATTTATTACTATCTAATCCCTTTATCCATAATAATATTATACATATACTTCCTAAAGTTTTTTCAGTTTATTTCTTTATAATTTGATTTATTTATAAACTAATACCAAATCACTAAAGATTGTTGTTTTGAAATATTGAATAATATATTCTATTTTCTTTATATTAATAAGGAAATAATATTTATTATTGTTTTGAAATATAATCTCTATTTGAAAAAAGAAATTCTTAGTTTTCCTAATAATCTTTTTTTTTATATTATTTCAATCTCTACAATTTTGATAGTTTTCTTTGATTAAGATTGATACCCTAAGGAATCGCATTTGATATAATTGTGGGTCGATTATACTCAACTAGAGTAATTGTATATAAAATGCATTTTTATAGTTATTCTAGTTTAAATTCTTCCCTTATAGCTACTATTTCTTTTTTCATTTTTTGAAGTTATTAATTTAATAATATATTTTCATTATTATTAGAAGAATATAATTGAATTAAATGAATATCACTACTAATACTCTATAGAAATTAATTAACAATTTTATTATTGATTTTATTATATTATATATTCTATTTTTTTCTAAAAATAGATATTCTTTTTATCGAAATTATAATAATATTGATATTTATTCAATTAGAAAATAATTGATAGATTGTTTTATATATAGAATAAAAAGAATTATTAGAATAAATAATAATAATAAATCAATTAAATATAATATAATATAAAGATTTTTTATTAATTCTTTTAAATTATAAAAACTCTACAATTTATAATTATATGCAGATTGGCGTCAGCCCGAAGTAGCCCCGTAGGGGCTATTTACGTGTCCTCGCCAGCCCTTACACGGATTGACCGTAACAATTTCTTTTAAATTATAAGGTATTAGTTATAGAAAATGTTTTTTAAATATTACGAATTGTTTTATTCTTTTCAATACGATATATTACAGTTTTCTGTGATATCTTTATTAATAGCTTATAGATTACAATATCTTTCGAAATCCCTTTTCTTTTTGATTTCTCTATTTTTAATCTTTAAATAGCATTATTTTTTGAAATCTTTTGAACCTCTTTCGAATTACTCTTTTTGAAGACTTTATTTAAATTATCTTTCAAATCTTTTTCGAATTCTCCTTCCTCCTTTCAATAATACAATATTCAACCTTTCAATTATACTACAAATCAACCCATAATTACTTACTATAATATTATTTTAAATTTACAATTTTGAAAATATTATTAAAGCTATTAATAGGTTTTAGAGCAGTATTATATAGTGGCTTAATGTTAGCTAAGAACCCTATTATATAGTATAGAATATCTAGGTTATTTTAATATTTCCTTTTAAATTCGAATAAAATTACCTTTTTTATACCTACCTTTCAAATTCTTCAATTATACGTTATATATAGTTCAATTTCGATAGGGATATTGTATACAATATAATAAACAGGAAAGACAATTCAGATCTCAATATACTAGGAATTAGAAAATGAATAGTATATTACAATTCTTAGCTTAAAAGCTAGTTCCATTTTCGAGACAATTAGCCTTAAATTTTAAGGAATAACTTGATTTTCTATACAAAGGCATATAATCTTTTTTGGAATGGATTAGATATTAGAGTGAATATTATAACCCCCTCTAGCATAGTTTTTACTAGCTTTCTAGTATCTTAAATAACTTCAATCTTTTATAGGAATACAATCAAGCTTTTCACCCTCTTCAATATATATTTAGCCTCTTTCCTAGTATATAAGAATTACTTCTTTCTTTATATTAGCTAGCTCTTTAGACAGACTATAATATTAATATTCAGAACCTATTATTATAGATACTACGTCATTTACACTCTTCTTAAACTAATACTTACTTGTGATTTACTTTAGATTCTTATAAAAAACTCTAAATAAAATATACAAGTATATTTTTTATGCTATATATAATCTCAAGAAACGATAAGCCTAACGCTTTTTAATCTTAGTCATCTCTATTTGATCGAGCATATAGAGTATTATATCTATTATTTCATTTAATCCGAATTTAAATCTGTATATATAAAAAGAGTATAAATGATAGTATTTATATATAAATTTTGAATTATTGATATTATATTCTATCTTAAAAGCTAGCTATATATAGGGATATATAGTTTATATATAAAAAAGACTAGTCCTTCAGCTTAGTAAATCATAGTTGTGAGGATTCATAATAAGTCCACTAAATCACTTACTAATATCTTATCAAATAAGGGATATATTGATGACTAATACACATATGATATAATCTTATATTATAAAATCATATTATCATATAGTTGTATAATAGTATCTCTTATCAAATTGATTTATAATGGAATAGAATGAAATGGAACTAGATGAAAGTATACAGGAAATCTCGTTAAATTGATTAGTTGTACTTTCTTTTTATTATCTAAAATGATTCTATAAGATACGATTTAAATCGATCTTATTTATAAGCATAGAATATACTGGAATTTCATTATAAACTATATAAACCTAGAATATTCTTTAAAGAAACTCTAGGAAAAAGCAAGCAATTTATCTCAACTCAGCCTAGCTCTTCTAAATTGACTTCAATTCAATTCTTATTCTATATATTCGATTTATCCCTATAGCTTAAACTAATTAGATCTTTTACTACCCTTATAATAATACTATTCCTTCTTATTATAAAAGCTAACCTCCAAAAGATTATAAGCCCGACTAGTCTAAATTAGTTTAAAAGGGAATTAGTTTGATTTAAGACTGTATATCATATATATATTACTATTGAGCTATCGAATATCGAATTTTCAAATCAATTTAATCGAATTCATATCGAAAACTACTACATATAAACTCTGAGGCCTACATCCCTAAAACTAAACCTAATTGAGCATATAAAATTAGGTCCCTAAATGATATATTTATACTATATTGCTACCCATAAAGGATAATATATCAATCTTTTTTATACCAAGGTGCCCTAGTTTATTTAGTCTTTATTTTATACCAATTAAGATAAAAATCTAATTTAAAAAATAGCTAGTCTATTCGATCCTTAAGACTAAAATCGATTTTAAATCGATTTATTCACCTAATCCATTCAAGCCCGAAATTAGCTAATTTATTTAGATTAGTATTTAACCAGTATAAGATCAATTAGTTTATAAAGAACTTAAAATGGCCCCTGGTATTAATTTTAAATCTGATCCTCTAAAAGACAGATCTAATTATATTGAATAGATTAATCAAGCTAAGCTCTTCCTCGAAATAAATAACTTTATGCTATATATTGACGGTACAAAGATTCTATCTAATAAAAGTCTATATATAAATAAATCAGGATAACCTATTTCACCTGAATTAGCTATAAAATATAATAAAAGGCTTTCAGAATATCAGAGAAATGAAAGAAAGGTACTAGAAGCTATTAAATCTATAATTAGCTTCGAATTAATCAAAAGATTCGAAATTAAAATTATGGCTAAAAGTCTATGAGACTTCATTAATAAGATATTTGGAGAGTTTTTTATTAAATTAATGGGAAGATATCTAAATAGGCTAATAGAATCTAATTATACAAGCTCAGAAAAATGAACGAATATACTAATTCAATTCAATCATTGTATAATTACCTAAAATCAATGAATTTCAATATTCCGGATACCTTTATAGTATAGTTTCTTTTTAAAGGCCTACCTAGCTCTTTCGATGGTTTTGCCTCTCGAAAATACAAAGAATTAGCTAAAAATATGGCTAATATTAATCTGAACAAGCTCTTTTCTGAGCTAATATTTGAAGAGGCTAGAATACAATCTAATATCAACCTAAATATTAATAAAATAAGCTTTAATAAAGTTCCCTATTACAAGCACTATTCTAAAAAAAGCATTTAGAGTTGAAATACTTTATAAAATATTCTGAATTAAAGATTAATAAAAAGAATAATAAAAAGCAATTTAAGTCAAATTCGAATAAAAATTCGAATAAAGATTCGAAGAAAGATTTGAATAAATCTATCTCTAGTAAGTAATTAATAACTATAGATTATTATATAGATTTAGCTAATTAATCCTTTAAATCTAAATATAAATTTATATTAGATTTGGGTGCTATAAAGTATTATTTATCCAATAAAAAATGGTTTATAAATTATAAACCATTAAACAATTATTCCATTATTGTAGCTAATAAGAAAAAGCTTTGTATTAATGGTATAGGAGATATTTTTATTCTAATTAATAATAAATCAGAGGTGCTGTTGTAAGGGGTGTATTATATTCCCAATATAGCCTTTAATCTTATTAGTTTGAATAAAATAGTTTAAAAAGGGTGATCTAGCTATATTGTTTTTCTGGGAAATAAGATCAATATTATTTATAAAGAGATTAATATATGAATTATAGTTCCCTGACTAATTGATGTATATTATCTTAATTTTAAGATGAATTCTAAATGTTTTAAAAGTATTAATACTTCTGAAATTAAAAAGAAATTAATTCAAGAATCGGATTTATTATTGAATAAAATCGATTTCAATCTAATCCATAAGAGATTAGGTTATATAAATAAGGATTATATTATTAAATCCTTAAATATCCAATTAGATGTAGTTAAATCTGATTTAGATGTATGTGAATTATATAAATTTGATAAATTTCATCAGAAAATAAGCAAGGAATCTTCTGAAATCCCTGAAATAAGTTCTAAATTCGAAAAATTCAGTTTAGATATAGCTGGACCCTTTAGAAATACAGGGATTAAAGGTGAAAAATACTTTCTAATATTTATTGATTGGGCTATTAGAGCTATTTGGGTATATTTTATTAAATTCAAATCCCAGGCTTATGATATTTTAATAAAGTTCTACAATTTAATTAGAAATCAATTTAATATTAGTATTAAAATACTAAGATTAAATAATACTCTCTCGAGTTCTTTTCAAATAAATGGTCAGATTTTATTAGAAATCATGGGATTATATGTAAATATATTAGCTTGTACGCTTATTCTCAGAATGGAATAGCTAAGATACTAAACAGATATATAGTTGAAAGACTAATTTGTATAATTAAGGAGAAAGAGATTTTATTTTATTTATGGCTATACCTAATTAAAACTATCGCTTATATCAAGAATAGAATATATAATAATTCTATTAATAATTCACTATTCGAATTAATATATAATAAGAAGCCTAATCTAAGCTATATTAAAATCCTAGGCTCTCTTACTTATATTATTAATAATAAAGAGATTCACAATGAAAAACTAGATTCTAGAGCTTGGAAAGGTATATTAGTAGACTTTGATTTGTTTAATAATTATTTAGTCTATATTCCAGTTAATAAGAGAATAATTAGCTTAAGAGATATCGATATTCAAGAAGATTTTATATACTCTAATAAATATAAAAACCAGAATCTAAAGCTATTGAAAGAAGAAGATCTCGAATTTCAACCTATTCAGGATAATATAGAGAATAAAGATACCACTAGTACTAATAAACGTCAAGCTAATCCCGAAATGGATGAAAACAGTGAAAGTGACAGAACAATTGATTATATAGAGGTTGATTCCGATAAGCCTACACCCAGTGAACCTATACCTAATAAAACAATAGAATCTAATATACAACAATCTAAGTATATAAGAAATCTAATTCCTAATAATAAAGACTTTAATAATAATGAAAAATACATGATTTCCTACTATGAACTTGCTTTTTCCAAATACTTCAATTCAATCAATAAGAAAATGAATATCAAAATAAATCAACAAGATCTTCAATTAGCTTTCGACACCAAACTTAAAAATAATAAAAAGATTATTATTAATAAGCCAGATCGCATATTAATTAAACCTAAGACCTACAAAAAAACTATTAGCTCTTCGGAAAGGGAATATTAACTAAAAGCTATGAAATACGAAATAAATACCCTTAAATCCAATAAAACTTGGGATATTATTGATAATCCCAATAATAATAAAACCCTAAGAATTAGATGAGTATATAAAATAAAGGATTTAGGTGAATTTATTGAATTCAAAGCTAAATTCATCACTAAAGGATTCGAACAGCTATATGGATTAGATTATATTAATACGCATGCATCAATAGTTAAATCGATAATATAAAAGCTCTTATTTATATTAGTTTTCCAAAACAATTAACTAATCCATAAAATCGATATAGTACTAGCGTTTACACAAGGCAATATTGATACACTATTTTTATTAAATCCACTAGAAGGATTTAATGAATTAAAGAATAAAGCTTTAAAGCTAAATAAAGCTTTATATAACTTAAAATAATTAGTTAGAATATGGTATTATACCCTAAAAGATATATTAAATAAATTAAGCTTTATAAATCTAATTTCAAAGAAATACATTTTTATTAATAAGAATAAAAATATGATTCTAAGTATATACATCAACAATATTGCTATAATAACCCCCAAATCAAGAGATTATTAATGAGTTTATTAATAATCTAAAGAAACACTTTGATCTAAAGAACCTAGATCCTATAAAGAACTATTTAGGCATTCAAATCAAAAGAACTAGCAATACACTAAAGCTACACCAATCAGAATATACCAAAAAGATACTGGCTAGATTCAATATACTAAATTCTAATCCTATTTCCACTCCAATAGACCCGAAAATAAAGCTAATTCATAATAAAGGGAAAACTAAAGATAATGATATTAAACTATATCAAGAAATTATAGACTCCTTATTGTATTTAGCTCTCGGAACTAGACTAGATATAGTATTTTCCATATCTAGATTAGCTAGTTTCTCGTCCAATCCTAGCGCAGAATATATTCAAGCCACTAAAAGAGTACTGAGATACTTAAAAGGAACCATAAATAAGGATACAAATTATACTAAAATTAGAAACCCTTATATTCAAGGATTCTACAACACCAACTACAGAAAAGAAATCAATACATATAAATCCATTAGCGGATACATATTTATGCTAGGGAATAGGCCTATTAATTGGAAATCTAAACTACAACCAGTAGTAGCCCTTTCTACTACCGAATTTGAATTTATTGCTATAAACCTAACTACTAAAGAGACTATTTATATTAAAAAGCTACTATTAGAGCTTAATCTATATAAGCAGAATAAATTTCCTCTGTACACGGACAATCAGGCCGCGCTAGCGCTTGCTAAAAACCCTATATTCCACAAAAAAAGCAAGCATATAACAATCAGATTCTACTATATTAGGGATATTATTAAATCAGGGGATTTAGACCTAATTTATATATCCACTAATAAACAGAAAGCTGATGGGCTTACTAAACCATTAGCTCGAATCAAATTGATCGAATTCACGAATCAGATCAATCTGAATTAAGATAAATAAGATTGATTTAGTGTACCTATTAAGGGGGTGTATAAGGATTCATAATAAGTCCACTAAATCACTTACTAATATCTTATCAAATAAGGGATATATTGATGACTAATACACATATGATATAATCTTATATTATAAAATCATATTATCATATAGTTGTATAATAGTATCTCTTATCAAATTGATTTATAATGGAATAGAATGAAATGGAACTAGATGGAAGTATACAGGAAATCTCGTTAAATTGATTGGTTGTACTTTCTTTTTATTATCTAAAATGATTCTATAAGATACGATTTAAATCGATCTTATTTATAAGCATAGAATATACTGGAATTTCATTATAAACTATATAAACCTAGAATATTCTTTAAAGAAACTCTAGGAAAAAGCAAGCAATTTATCTCAACTCAGCCTAGCTCTTCTAAATTGACTTCAATTCAACTCTTATTCTATATATTCGATTTATCCCTATAGCTTAAACTGACTAGATCTTCCACTACCCTTATAATAATACTATTCCTTCTTATTATAAGAGCTAACCTCCAAGAATAGTAGTCTAATAACGTAATATAAAACTCTTTATTATTTATATTAGAGATATACTAAATAAGTATCTCTTTCAATCTAATCATCTTATAACTTTTTAATAACTTTTTTATTATATTACGTTGATCTTTAATCTCGATAAGAAATATAGATCAAATTATACTAGAATAATTTCAAGTCATTGAAATTATCAGCTTCTCTAAATGATTATATAATCGTAAAAGTTAGAACGATTTATATATCTTTTAAATAATCTTCTACTAATAGTTACTGAATAAATATATAATAAAGTAAAAGATTAAAAGAATATTAAAAATACTATTCGTTTTACTTTTATATTCGATGTACTAATTATTATAGTAATTTAGTTTTCTTATTATAGAGTTTTATAATGATAGAAAACTTCAAATTCATAAACCGCTTAGTAATACGCGTAGCTTTCTTAAGTTTCAGATTCTAACTACTTCCTAAAAAACTTTACTTTCAACATTATCGCCCATTTCAGAATTGGCTTAGTACAGTGAGTGCGGGGATAAGCCAAACAGGAACCAGAGGTATATACACGCCTTTCAAGAAGCTACCCAATCCAAACGCGAAAGAATAAACTCCATACCATCCAAGAATTGCCTTATCATAGCCAGTATTCAAACCATACTTGGCCCATTTGAGCTGGAGGATTCCTATTTAAGTCTCAGCTATATGCCGATGTTCTATAATCAAATCCTTGTGTAAAATTTGGGCAGCTCTCTGAAGCAAATCTTGAATTGAAGTGGGGTGGGTAAAGATTAACATACCAATGAGAGCCCAAGAAGCGCCAACCTGCAGGAAATTGCTTTTTGCAGAGAAGGCCGTCAGAGGCTCTGAAGAGCCGAGTCCGCGATCAATTTTAGGGAAAAGATTACTGAAGCCTAGAGATGTGTGCTTGTAGGCTGTGAACGTACTGAGGCCTGCGCAAACATACAGAAGATGTCTGGAATTATCATCTGACAGCATTGTGTGTTGTTTGATTTTACTTGTTTTGAAACGACCTTGAGGAAGAATGTTGTTGGAAGAGGATGGCGGAAAGGAAGCGGATTTTAGGTTATGAATATGAAGGTGAGTCGAAACCTTTAAGTGGACGCGAAAGTAGATTTTGAGAGCAGGATTGCCCGCATTTGTTGAAAGTGCCTAGGTACTTTAATGTTCACTAATCAAGGAGTTGATTATTTTAGCGCGCCAAGCCTCCATGATCGTTACCGATTAGCAATCAATTTTCGGGAGGATCAAATGTCCGGCGGTTGTTAATAACGACATCACAAAGATCAAGTGGTTCTCAGGCACAATCTGTGGAAAGTACCAGGACGGTAAGGACAGGATTTATGATGAACTTAGAGGCAGTGGCCCTGAGACTACGCAACTTGAAGGACACCCGACGGAAAGGTTTCATTGCTTCTATGAAAAGTGATTTTCAGGCTGGGTGATTAATAATCCTACGGCTCGATATAAACAAAAGGTCTTAATACAAGGCGTCGACGTTGACTAGTCGAAAGGAGAACAGGGTAGTTCAGATCATGTGATTCGTGTATAAAATCAAGTACCTAGCCTAGGTAAGTACAGCAAAACCTCTCCATAAGGATATCGGTTTTTGTCGTCTTTTTTAAGGATATATAAAAATATCCTTATATAAAGATTCCGCTTAATCCCGATATAATAATAATTTTATTTTAATTAATCCCAATCAAACTATATTCGATAACATTTTTAAAGTTTCAATTGAATCTTTTTAAAATCTAAATACATTGATTATATAATAATTAATTCTGATGATTTTATTGGTTTAATAAGGATATATGTGATTTTGAAATCAAAAATTATAAGAATATTCTAATAAAAGGGTTTTAAGGATATAGGTTATTTTTAACCCTGAAAATTTTTGGGATCGAAAAATATATTCTTATAAAAAGGTTATTCTTATAGGGGGGATCCTTATGGAGAGGTTTTGCTGTAAATGAATTTTAAAATGCCCGAAACGTTTTTAATTTATCGTCTGTGCATGTTTCGAGGATACGGGGTACACTCGAACAGTTAAGCGAAGTGTAACTAAGGAGCAGGGTTCGGACATGGCCCAAGATTTCATCCGGAAAATACGTTAAGCGGAGCTTAACGAAAACTCCTTACAAATAAAAGTTTACCTTAGGCTCATATCTGAGATTGATTGATAATAGTTTCGGTGCAAAATGAATGGAAACTCTTCTTCGGACATTCTCCGTTGTGGTAGCCACTTTGACGGGCATTTCAATGATTTTTGTATTTAAGGAAGCAGCCGCTTTCAAATTATCATTCACACCACTCACATCCATAAACCACACATCTTCGCTCACTCTTGAATCCTACATCACCCCCCGTTCACTTTAAAATTACCGCCATGTCTTCTGGTCTAGTTTTTATCACTGGAGCAACTGGCTTTATTGGAGCTTCAACTGCTTTAGCTGCACTCAAAGCCGGTTACCGTCTCCGCATCTCTGTTCGCAAGGAGTCACAAATCGAAAGCCTCAAGAACATCTTCTCCGATCATACAAATAGTTTAGAGTTTGTCGTCATTCCAGATATCACAGTACCTGGCGCATTCTCTAAAGTTCTAGACAATGTTGAGTATGTCTTGCATTTGGCTTCTCCGCTAGCTGAATCTATCGACAAGGATAAGATATATCGACCAGCAATAGAAGGAACTCTGAACATTATGAGAGACGCAGCCAAGGTCGCAAGCATCAAAAAAGTCGTCATCACATCCTCAATCGCTGCTTTGACGCCGCTCGAAGGCCCTACAGATGGACTTGTGTTGAAAGGTTAGTTCTTCGAGGCTTTACATCGAATTCCACAACTGACTTAAATTGTATCTACAGAGGATACATCCCTGGACTTGTCAGTAGATATTAATCGAGACTACAACGAGGGCAATGACTTTTTGACTGCTTTCAAGATATATCACGCCTCAAAACTTCTGGCCAATCAAGCAAGTTGGGAGTTCTTTGAGAAAGAAAGTCCCGGCTTCGTGCTCATCACTATTCACCCCTCTCTGGTGTTTGGGCATAATTTGGTCCAAAAGTCGGCTGAGGAGATCCAGGGGAGCACTAATGGTCTCTTGTTTGGCAGTATTATGAATGGGGCACAGTCGGATGGTGTCCTTCTGTCTGTGTATGTCGGAGATGTGGCAGATGCGCATGTGAAAGCTCTGAACCCGGCTCTCGATTCTAGCTCAAGTTATTTAGTCTCCGGACAGCCAATGACTTGGAAAGATGTTGTTGAAGTTCTGCAAAAGGATTATTCTGCTGTGCCTTACAAGGTCGTACCGAGCACAAATCCCAAGGTGGCAAAAACCGATACTTCGAAGGCAGAGAGAGAACTTGGTCTTCAATGGGCCAAGCCAGAGAAAATCATCAAAGAAGTCATGGACCAGCAATTGGCATTTCTTAAGCAAAGTTCTTTGTGAGGAACATGACTAAAGAGTCAAATACAAATTGTTGATGAATTCAACTTGTTATTAGTTAGTTTATAAGTTAGAATCGATTTTCCTAATATAATTAGGGTTTGAATATTGTCAATTTGTGAAGTCAGCTGAGTCTGTGAATTCTATAATAATGACGAGTTAATATCTCTGACATTAAAGAGTAGTAAATATCTGATTATAATATCTTCAAAGTAGATATTACCGATTAAATAGCAGTATGGTCTCTTATTAGTATTTACTTGAGCATGAGTAACTTTTTCAGTCATTATATATATATTCTTTACAGTTACTAATTTTTTGCTATCAATATAAGCTGTAAACAACAGATCGATATCCAGTCTAGAAATATAGTAAGTAAGTGATATTATACAATACGTTGTCATTGGAATTAAAAAGTAATATACAGAAAATCTTTTATCATCTACATCTCATTAGATATATATATATATATATATATATATATATATATCCCGTACAAACGCTCACATCGTAGTAATTCATGCTTCGATTAGATTAAAATTACTCGACTTATTATACAATACTCTATACAAAATATTTACTGATATTATATTACTTCGAGAAAGAACATCATCTGATACAAATTTAAAAGAATGAGATTGCTAGGATTAAGCTTTAATTCAGTCTATTTTATAATTCCTATTATTATCTCTTCTTCAATAAATACAGTCAGTATAGGTAATAGTATACTATAGTGAAACTGTAGCGCGTATTAGCATATTGATATTATAACTAGTACGTATAGAAAGGAGGTTATACTACTCTCGTACATATTCATATGCCTAAAGAATACTAGCAATATACTGAAATACTGAAGTATAATACAAAATATATATATTCCTATCCTAATTAGACTAGAAATAAGAAATTCCTATTCAATTTGAAATAAGGAATAGAATTTTATTACCTAATATGAATAGAAATCCCTTTTTTCTAATTTGAATAGAAATAAATATTTTATAATGAATTTCAGTATTTCAGTATATTGCTAGTAATATTAGATAAGTAAATGATATTGAATACTTTTAGTAGTATTGAATTCTATATTATATATCCCCTAGACTGCGGGTTACGGCCGGCATATGTGGCCCGTGCACAAACAAGAACATTAATAACTTCACAAATTATATCAAATATAAAAACTTTTTAATTGAAATTTAAGATTAGAATTTATTGAATTAGTAATAATTAAAAGGTTTATTATAGATTTCTTTATTTTATTTCAAAAAAAAATTAATAGAAAGTTTTTAAATCCTATTATATTACATATTCAAAATAATACAATCTACGATTTCAAGAGCTCTTGGATTGTAATACTTTTATTGGCTAATGAGGTATTATAAGTGGAACCCGGCCGTAACCCGCAGTCTAGGGGATAGATGTATTTCGAAAAGAATTGATATGTATTACTAAACTAACCCGTATACGGATTACGGGAAATACTATTGCCTATACTGAATACAGTCAGTAATATGATTATTCTTTCTAATCCAGCTTATAGAAATTACTTTATATCTAATACTCATTATCATAGAAAATAATCGATACCTGTCTAGAATATTAAATCAGAAAGAGGAGATTGAATTGATTTAAAAAAAAAAGGTCTTATATAATTTAATTTTATAAAAAAAATGTAAATAGAATAGATTTTCTATAAGCATATATAAAATCCAGACATTTTTCAGTATTTGAAGCTTTATATGTTAGGAAAAGCATTATTATAATTATAAAACTTTAGTTCATTACTATTCTAATTACAGTTGATATTGTAGTACAAGCTATGCTTTGAGCAATATTCGCTGTAGGAAATATCTGCTCATGCGTATTCGTCTTATTTCATAAGATCATGAGCCAGGATTACGTGGGGATCTTACGTCTACACAAGATAATTGGGCACCGTTGGTCTGGTCCGTACTACACTCTTACTCAGAAAATAAATCATTATTTGAAGAACGTAGATCACACCAACAGTTATCGCTGTTGGTGATGAAAGTTTTTTTGGCGGTGCTGTTACTATAGGTCTGCTGAATATACTTATGGGATAATTTTGGGGGTGGGATTGGTCAGATATAGCCACCAACATCAATATATGCAGGTTACCTTTAGGAAGTCTTGATGAAGTCTTGATGAAATCTTTCTTCAGCATTTCGAATTTCTTACTTGTTTGTGTCATTTTCAAGCTGCAATTTCTCGTTTTTTCTACAATCGCCAAATCATCAAAACCTTGCTCAGATCCTGAAATAACAGTCTATTTTATTTTTTGAGACGAGCTTTACTCCTTGCAAAATATATCAAGTTCCTAGCATGAGTGAACAAAATGAAACTCTTGGTTTGGATGGAGAGAAGAGAGCCCATAACTTACAGGCACAGGTGTCAAGCGTATCTCAATCAGATCCATCCATGAGCGATACGTCGCAAGCCGATGACATTTCTCTCGAAGTGGTATCAAGTCAATCCCCTACAATTTACCTAAAGGGTGCAAGACTTCACATGATAACAGCTGCGTTCGAAACTCTATTCTTTTATTCTTCAAAAGGACAAGCAAGAAGTACTGATTTGTCTCAGAATCTTTCTATCTCTTTTTATCACCAATCTCGAAATCCCGATTGTTACAACCTCTTTGGTTTCAATTACAGACGACTTGAACTCCTTCAATCAAGTCAATTGGATTGCATCTGCCTACATGTTGGGTGAAGTTAGTAAGTTAAACATTCCCAAACGAAGCGCTAACAGCACATACTGATAACTTTGCATAGGCATGCTTATGATTTGGGGCAAACTCAGTGACATATTTGGCAGAAAGCTATGCACAATTACTTCTATCAGTTTATTTACCATATTTGCAGGAGCTTGTGGGAGTTCTCAATCTATGACACAGCTGTAAGTTACCAACATTTAATCCAATAGGTGGTAAAGATGTAGTGGACTAATCGACGGTAAAGTATAATCTCTCGAGCATTTCAAGGGATTGGCTCGGGAGGTAATTTTGCGCTTGGTAACATAATACTTTTTGAGCTGGTGCCTAAGAAGTTATACACGAGATATACAAGCTTTATATCAATCGTCTACTCAATTTCATTTTCACTTGGGCCTGTTTTAGGCGGGGCACTCAATCATTCCAAAACTTGGAGATGGGTATTTTTATTAAAGTGAGTCTGATCCTTGATCAAATCACTTTCTCAAAGACTAAAAGATTCGCAGTGTGCCGGCTGGAGCTCTTTCCGCTCTTGCGATTGTTCTCTATCTCCCTGCCAAATTTCCCAATCACGAACGCGACGAAACGTCCAAAGATTTTGGATTCAAATCGCTGTTTTCAACAAACGTCTTCAAACGAGTTGATCTCCTCGGTGCCATAATACTACTGGTTGCTACCGCTCTCTTAGTCACAGCACTCGAAGAAGCCGGACAGTTATACGATTGGAAATCGGCATTTGTAATCGCTCTTCTAACGGTATCCTGTATTTTTTGGGTTGGTTTTGTTTTTTGGGAGCGACTGGTGAGCTTAGAATCACAAACCGCTGAGCCAGTGTTCCCCTGGAGGCTCATGACTAGCCGAATTTGGATTGGAATGATACTGTAAGCCTAATCATCATTGTTGGATCGACAATTGAAACTAACATGCGACCCTTCTTCTCCCAGTAATGCAGTTTTCTTGGGTATTCCATACTTTGTTACTATCTTCCAACTTCCTCAACGATTTCAAGTGGTTGACAACACCACGGCTCTCAATGCAGCTTTCAGACTCATTCCATTCACGCTATTATGCCCTGTTGGGTCAATAGTGTCCACTGTGGTAGCTGGAAAAGCTAAAGTTCCACCTATCTTTTTAATCATGATAGGTTCCGGTTTACAGATAGTCGGCTTTGCGCTACTTTCCACTCTAACCGTTTCAGAGGTAACACCAGTATCACAATATGGGTTTCAAGTAATCGCAGGTTTTGGTGTGGGCATTAATCTCTCGACTTTGCTCTTGATCACACCGTATTCTATATCTGAGCCCGCTGATAAAGGTATATTATATTTCTATCCCCCGTCAGAAATATTTGACTGACTTTGAGGTCCTGCTTCACAGCCGTTGCTGTTAGTTCCATAACACAGTTTCGAATACTAGGTGGTGTTCTTGGTATTGCAATTGCCACTGCCGCATACAAGAGCAACATTTTATCAAATCTTGACAAGATATTGACTAAAGAGCAAAGATCACTCATTCTGGAATCAACTTCAATGATTAAGACGTTCGATCCAAAGGTCCAGATGCAAATTCGTGGAGTATTCGCTGAAGGTTACAATATACAATTTCGAATTTTGGTTGCATTTGCTGCCGCACAGATCCCGTCATCATTACTGATGTGGCAGGAAAAGCAAATCATGGTCTGAACTTTTCTGAGTCATTGAATTTTGTTTCCGAGATCATATTCTAAGGGAAAAGCTGAGTCGATCATCAAGAACTTTGAAGAGTACTGATAGGCGGCAATGATAATGCACTGTATTTATAGCAATGACAATTTTTGACAGATAAAAACCAGTCCTCGCAGACTGAATTTCAAAGTCATTGGATCGGTGATCTGCAAATTTGAGTCATAAATTGAGCCAAACTCGTATCAAAGCTTTTCCGCTCGTCCAATTTACAAGATGTGATTAGCAGAATTATAGGGAAGACTAAGTCTTCAAATCCCACAAGTAGAACGAACCAACATGCTGAATCAACCAGATCTAGATTGCAGTCATTGATCTACTTGAACAATCATAGAAGTAACTCTCCAATTCCACAATCAGATTGTCACCCTAACGCTCTGAATTTCAGCCCCTGGTAGCCCTAACAATGGGTTATATTTATTGGATTGACTTCTCAATCTTGCCAAACTCTTCCGTGGTACTGTGAGTCGGGATCATTGTAGATCTGCGAATCTTTCCCTGAATAAATAAAATGTTGCTCCGACCTGATGTTTTGATTTTGTTTTTAACTTTGTGCCGGTCAACGAAGTCCTCGAAGCTTATTAGTCTCAAGCCTTTAATTGGGAGAAAGTCCTTGTTGATGACTTCGTTGATGGATGCAAACCCATTACTTCTACCATGCTTTCAGCATCAAGCAATAATCTATGCTTAGAGGAATCTTTTCACTTGACCATGGATCTTCCGGCTCGCTCCAAACTTTCCACTTGGTTACATTTCAACGTGCCTGACAGCAGATGTAGGATCCAGCAATTCTGCACTTAATCATTTCAAAATTCCCAGGCAGTCATTCATCTTAGCACTTCCAGCATTTCAATACTGAGCTGTAAGGTACACGGATATTTCCCTCACGCGTGCACCCTAGACACGAGTTGAGCCCCTTGGACAGATGTGGTTGCGACGGAGTCAAAGAGTACTGCCAAGAATCGAGACAGTGGATGATCACGTTTAAAGGATGGTCATTGGGAAAGCAGTTTTGCGTTTTGACAAGTGTGAAAGCTTCAATGCACTAAGAACGAAGTATTTTTGGGGTTTTCCTCAAGAAGGATTTTTTACCACTGGGTACCAAACTCACCACATAAGGATCGATCAACACTGCAGAATGAACGAGCTGAAGAGGTTTTTTCTCACTAGAATGCCCCTTCATTTTACTCGTCTTTCCCATTCCCGTTCCTCTTGTTTCAGCTCTCCACCCATCATTCATTATCAGATAGCAAAACCAATCACCCCCCCCCCTATGACTATTGGGCCTAGAAATAATAAATCTTTAATTCTCTATCAAATGCGTCATTTACTCCACAGCTGCTTTTATAGCCACCTTCCAGAAATTTCCCAAAAATCAATTCGTCCCCAATTTATTTGTGGACCACTCAACTACTCCTCTGATTCTTCCTCATCGTCTTCTTCTTTTGTCTCCAGTGAACCATCCTCCACAGCTTCAGCATCAGGGTCAGGTCCATCACCATTAATCTTATCATGTCCATCCCCATTAACATCAATGAGGTTCTCATTACCTTCCTGCTCTAACCTTAAATATTCTTCCCATTCAGGGAAAAGCTCCTCATCTTCACCGGGTACACCAACGGTCTTGGCGACCCTGCCCTTTTTGTCATTTTCTAACTGAGCTTTCCATGCGTGCACAGTCTTGACGGTAATGCTTGGCTTATATGTTTGTGAGAATAGCACTGCTTCTGCTGCTCTGCCAGTTTTGACCAACAGCTCAATACATCCATCAACATCTCCCAATTGCCAAAGACAAGTAAATGCAACATTGTGTGCACCAGCATCGCTTGCCTGTGCACTCAATGCTTTGAGTCCCTCTCTATCACCCGTACTTGAGTGAAGTAACAACAACGAACCAAGATCCCTTGCATTCTTGAAACATTCAGCTGCAAGTGCAACATCCCAACCAGCAAGTGCTGCATCACCTACTGTCTTCCACTTATGTTCGACATCTGCTTCACGGGCAAGTTCAAGAGCTATTGGAAGATGGCCTAATGCGAGGGCCAGCTCAAATTTATGTTCGCTGTCTGTTGCAACCTCCAATGCCAATTCTTTGTGACCTTGGCCCTCGAGGAAACGAGCAATTTTGTTAAGTTGGTCTCCTGGTATCGTGCTGAGTACTTCTGCAGCTGTATCCATATCATCTCTCAAGACCAAAGTTTGGTATTCGACGACTGCAAGAGAAAGGGCGAAAGAAGTGACGTTGACATCTTTGTCAGCGAGATAAATACGAGAGTCGCGCTGGATGTATCCGAGCAAATACATAGGTTGATCAAAATGAGAGATGGTATAGGTTTGATCACCAACGAGGTAATTGAGTCTGTTGGTGCTGTTGGTATAGATGAAGCAATCACCTACCCATTCACCAGTTCGTACACTAGATTATGTTAGCATTCGATTTGCATTGGCCTTGCCTTGACATACGTTTCATTGATATCCGTCACAACTTCAAACGCAGCCTCAACTCCATCGTCATCGACTTCTCCGGCATTCAAAGCCGCAATGTAGTTCTCTCGGGAGAATCTGAGGACGTAGAAGGTATCTTCACATGCAATAGCGACCAATTCTCCATTTTCAGACCAGTATACCTACATCAATCAGCTTTTGTTACATTTTCACATCAGACATACGTACTTCTGTTGGCTCAACCTCAATTCTCCTAACAAGTCCACCGCTTTGCCAGTCATAGAAACCGATACCACCTTGGCCCTTAACACCGAGAAGGACTCCGCCTGTCAGACCTTCAGCTTGGAAGCCAACATCAAGACCACCACTTTTCTCCACAAAGTTTTTGAAGATCTTTACACTGGTTCCGGATTCCCGAATCGCGTAATCATTACTGTTATCTTTCGAACCCCAAACAAAATCCAAAGCCGAGCCAAAAGCCTTATTTCTCCACGCAAGAGCTGTATAAATGATGAATTCACCATCACCGCATACGGATACAAAACGGCCGTTTGGAGAGTGAAGAAGAGTTTGTGGATATACTTCGCAGGTACCGAGATCTTTCGTGGGTAAGGAGATTGGCTCATTGTCCTTTACTGAAGCATCTACAAATGAATTAGTAATGACCCTATAATCACTTGGAAATACTAACCTCCACCCTTGATAATAGACGAGACAACTTCACTATGTCGAGCCCAGATCAATTTTCCAGAATTATCCATAGATACTGCAGGCTCTTCTCGACCCATCTTTACAACCACCGCACCTTCATCGAAACCGACAGCAACGCCCTGTTTACCCTTTTGGTAACTAACACACCAAGCTCTCTCCAATCCGTAATTCAGGGATTGCTCTAATCTGTATGTATTTGCATGCCATATTTTGACTGTGCCATCCTCGGAACCAGAGATAATGACAGGTAATTCGGGGTGGTAGCATGCGAACGAAACATTGCTTGTATGTCCTTCTAAAGTTGCAATCAAAGACTTCGTAGTATAATCCCAAATCTTGACTGTCCTGTCGTCTGAAGTAGTGAGAAGATATGGTTTGTCGGATTGAGGGTAGTAATCCACATGGTTGACACCTTTCGTTTCGTGGGCTTCTAGTGTGAAGTTTGCTGTGGATGATCCCAAACTCCAGATCTTTACGGTCCTATCCAAACATGCCGATGCAAAGGTATTCGTATCCTTTGGATTGATAGCTAGTCCCATAACATAATGACTATGTCCTTCAAACACCTGCACACATTTCCAACCCTTATCCCAATCCCACAGCTTAATTGTCATATCATCAGAGGCGGTCAAAACGAAAGGTTGCGTAGGATGAACGACGATGGCGCGAATGTAATCTGGATGGGCTTCGAAAGTGGTGATCTTTTCTGAAGTATTATAATTGTAAACTCGTAATTGAAAATCATCGGAACCGCAAACAATCCAATTCTTTCGAGCAATGAATCTACCAGCTCGGACAGGGACATCTGTCAACTCAAATGTCTTGACAATAGCCTGAAGATTGTCAGCACGAGAGGGCATTCAGATGTTGATGTTACTAACCTGAGTTTCGTAAGACCAAATGTAAACATGACCTGCGAGCAATCAATACTCCATCCTCAAATCAATTCATGCGCCAGCCAACATACCGCTGTAAAGGGTTGTTAAAATCCATGGCTCGACTGGATGGAAATCAATTCCCTTGACTCTTTCCGATCGAGCAAATAACTGCCTCTGAGTTTTGTAAATCGAATTAGTGACTGCTGCCATATTCCCAACTACAATCGTCTCCCTTAATTTGAGATTGTTGATGCTATCCAGGTTCGCGGGCACAGCTAAAGCAACCATAGCTTTCGACAGCTGTACATATATCGCAGATTACTAGCAGAAGAGAGAATTCTTCTTACCTTCACGTCCAACCTCATTTTGAACTATGTTTGAAAAGTAAGGGGGGTAGAAAAAGCAATACTGTGGCTTTCAGCGCACGTATTGAATGGGTTCGCAAATGGTTCCTCTGCGAGGTTTTCTGGTGTGAATTCAATCGCAGAAGTCAGGCGATTTGTGAGCTTGCTTTTGAACCTCTCGGAGTTGTATTAGAAGAAGAATTGGTTGAGGGAAGAAATAACAGGAATTCAAAGTTGTCCCTCGATATATTTCAATGTTCCTTTGGAGTTCGAGATGTGGCAGCTTGAATGATACTGACTAGCGCTGATTAGGGTTAGTGTAATAACCTTATTTCACATCCCCAGAATACAAAGAAAATGCAATAGTAGTGAAGATTTCGATAATTTGAGAAAAGAGAAAAAGTAGTTGTATATCAATATAAATTTCAACAGAGTACCGAAATTTCGCTTTTCAAATTCACATCAATCACAATTTCTTTCTGGCTAGTCCTCCAAATCGAATTGATCCTATCACTATATAAAGTCTTGTCCTTACTGTCTTGTTATCTCGTACCCTCGATCTCCAACACCATCATCTGGTACCAATCACTGCGAAAGAGAGTTGAATTGCTATTTTGCTATAAAGTAAACCGTAGTGATGAGCTCTCAAATGTTTGACATTACATCTGACCGCACTTCTCAACAAAGTATATGGTCCTTGCAACAAGATCAGAACACGAATTAATGCATCAATACCTCTCTCAATCATGTCGAGTATCGAGAAGTCTTTACGAATTCCCATGTTTTACACTCTTTGGTTTTTTTAAGAGGATATTCTACACCTCTCTAGCATTTCATTTGCACCAATTTTCAATTCTTCAAATTAACGACCAAGTGGTAAATATCTCGAACTTGGTATTCCGTTCATTCCATTCATACTATCATCCGTGGGTAACTACATTGTTCCAAGTCATCAAAAGCGTACTGCGTATCCATAACACGCCAGAAGTATCGCTCACTATCCAATCCATCCCTATCATGCCTATCCATTCGCCATCCTAAAATCCCTCAAAGAAAAAGAAAAAAGTATTACTATCACCACTCTACTCATCGGCTTGAACCTTCTTAACGACGGCTACCACATGAGGGAACAATGGATGATCCGATTGCAACCCGCAGACCTTCTCCACGACTTGTTCTGGTGAGTTTTCCGACATGATCTTGGCCAACTCCTTGGATTCATCATCACCCTCAACGTTCTGGAAACGGAAAGCCATCTCAGCAGCGTCTAGCAATGCACCAAATTCCTTTCCTTCCTCCGCAAGTTCGGCTGCAGGGGCAATAAATCTTTCTTTCCTGCTCAGTTTTCGTAAGGGTGCACGACCAACTCGTTCTACTGCGTCCTCCAGATGTGGGTTTCCTATTCTGGTAATGATCTTGTCGACATAATCCTTTTGCTCTTGTGCTTCGATACCATGCTTGCCGACGATCAGTCTACTTGTCTCCTCCAATGCCATGTGGACTTCCTTGAGGATCTTAGGGTCTTGTAGTGCATCGTAGACTGTAGTCTTCTGGTGGTAATATCCGTGGTATGCAGCAGCTGCGTGTCCAGTGTTGACGGTGAAGAGTTTACGCTCAATGTATGGTATTAAATCATCCACCCATTTGATTCCCTTGATCGCCGGAGGTTCGTGATCATGGAAAGGTGAGCGATCAACCACCCACTCGTAAAATTTCTCAAGCTTGACATCAAGACCTGCATTTGGGTCTTGAGCCGGAACAATACGATCGATGGCAGAGTTTGCATATCGTGCGCGCTCGTGGTGGTCCTCTAGACGATCTTCTGGAGTGTGGTCACCCTTGATGTGATTGGCGAGGGTATCAGTGGCACCAATGGCATTTTCGCAAGCAATGACTGCAATGGGGGTTGCATCATTGGCTCGGCCATCAATACCCTTGGCAATGACTGGTGCAATGAACTTGAGAATATTTGGGCCAACCGAGCATGTTACTACATCGGCTGTACGAATCTCCTCAATAACATCGGCTTCATGTGTTTTCGAATTTATCGCACGGTAATTGGTGATGGTATCTTCGCTTGTACCCTCGGCTCCAACTTGAATAACTTTATATGAAGGGGTGGTTTGTAATTTTGTGATGATGCTGTCCATGACATCGCAGAAGACGACTTCATAACCGGATTTGTGAAGCTAAGAGTAATGTTAGTAAATATTTCCGTATTGTGCGTGTCATGGTAGATTATTCACTGCAGTTGAAAAGTTTCGAAAGACTGGCGTGAGACATAGGTCTCGAATATTGGGAATTCGAAGATTAAAATGAACATAGACTCACAAATTCAGCGACGAACCCTCTACCGATGTTGCCGGCACCGAAATGAACTGCTTTTAAACCCATAATGATAGATGATGAATGATGAGTTCTAAAAATATCCAGGTGTATTCTTTTATAGGAAATTTAGGTGATATGGATGCGATGTTGTTTGCAAAGGTGAAGCGTGGGTTTGAGTAGGTATATGGCGGGGTATGATGGAGGTGTGTAGGATGGATTGTGAGTCAAATTGATGACTGTGTCGAAAGGTGTTGTAAAGATAGAATGTGGTAACACACGAAAGGTTATCAGAATGGATGAAAGATTATGATCAAGGGAAGGAGAAATCGAGGAAGCAGTTGGTGTTTATATATTGAATGCCCAGGTGTATATTGGCAAAAATGGGCGCAGGGGGGATCGATAGCATTGCACCGTCAACCCAAAAAGCAAGGTCACCAGTTTTGTAACCACTATCTTGGCTTATACTACGTAGGAGGTATCTCGGATTGGAGGAGCGAAGAATATCTGCACGAATGTCTAGACTAATGGCGGGGAAGTAATTTTATTGGATGTATTGCGATGTACCTGAAAAAGATCAACCAATCAGACATCCAGATCTTGAGGTGCTTTGGAGGAATTAAAAAGAAACGAGGGATTTCCAAAGCGGTGCTCTGCGCAGGCTTGCAGGGCTCTGTAGGTAGGTAGGCTCGGTAGGTACAGTACACCAACAACATGGATGAAACTAAGAGGAGGGAGAGGGCCGTTGCTAATGACCTCCTGGCAAGGTTACCTGGTTACGACCAATCATTGAGAAGAGAGAGAGGCTAGAGATGCCATAGATGCCATAGATGCCATAGATACCATAGATGATCCATTAATCATTAAATCATTGCAGACAACATGCAGATGCCTTGACTCCAGCTTTGAGACGGATGCGGTAAGGTGTGGAAATGATGAAAGTGGATTCAATCAAGTTACGACGACGTACCGGCACGAAGCAACGTATTTTCGATCTGATACGAAGAATGTTGATAGGGCGAGAGAGAGTATGACGCAGTTTGGTGGTTTCAACATCAAAGCTGGGGATATTTTGATTGGGTGCATTGAGCAGTGGGGAAGAAATGGAGAGGATGGTCAGGGTGGGATCGAGGGGATCGAGGGCGGGGAGGGGATGGATGGATAACTTGGATTGGGCTGGCACCAATGAATGATGCAGGTGGAATATGGAATATGGATGATGGATGATGGATGATGGATGATGGATGATGGATGATGGATGATGGATGATGGATGATGGATGATGGATGATGGATGATGGATGATGGATGATGGATGATGGATGATGGATGATGGATTATGGCTGAGGATGAAAGATGGCATTGACTAAGGTGAGTTACAAATATAATTACTCAATGTGGGATAAAGAGCCAAGTGCAATGGCTCAATGGGCAGTGATCAAGCCAAAGTTGGGGAACGTGCATTGATTGCATTATCTGGTCCATGGTCCAGAGCTCAGACCGGGGCAAATCGGATAAATGTACAAAGTACTCCGTATCTGCCACCGACTGACTGACTGATGGCCATATGGGAGGTGATTCTCCAAAAGAACACATGAAACCTCCATCTGCGAGGTTCAGGAGGGAATGAATGATCAAGCATAGCCAGTCAGCAGTATGTAAGATTACCTGGTACGTGGTGAATCGAAATCTGGTAAATGAATATGTCGTATGTAGATTGTACATGGTCCGGAGCATATCGTGTATCATGCAATAATCAGGATTCACATTATTTAAACTTTCTCTGTTTGTTTTCATTGCATACTTCGTACTTGCTCCGCCGTAGATGCATCTCTCAACTTTAATACTTTGATACCAGATACTGTACCTGGTATGTACTCCCTATTCCAACATGAGAAACAAACCCCACCAGCACATCTCACGGAAATCACGAGGTTCCAGAGTGAGGGTGTGAGTGAATGTGAGTGTGCGTGTGAGTGTGCGTGTGAGTGTGAGTGTGAGTGTGAGTGTCTTGGATGTACTGGGTAGTATGTACATGATCACTCAAACCAACAAAGTACAAATCATGAGGTCAATTTCATGGTGGAGTTTCCCTTCCAACGTCCGAGTAATGTTCGTCGATTTGTGGTGGTAATGAATTATCATGAGGCAATTGGTTGATGGATGGATGGATGAAACGGCATCGGAATCGGGCAGCACGGAGTAAAAAGATTTCATCATGGTCTTTGCGACTGACAAACTACAAACTACCTAGTACTGCAGTTGCAACGACCGTGGTCCTTGATCGATTGTGAATCTCTCGACTCTCGCTCCTCTTACAGGTACAGATAACCGGGCACGGCAATGATAGATTATCCTATCCTACCCATCCTCATCTCCCTACCCTCCCTGCCCAGTAATCCGATCCACCTTTTCGTACTCTGCAGGCGATGCGATTGTGACGATAACCAGCCCCACCAAAAATCTCACGATGTCTTCATTTTCCCACATGCTAAGGTAATCACTCACTCAATCCCATCTCGATTCCAATCATGTATCATGTATGATGTATGATGTTATCCGGAAAAATCATGCCATTCGCCAACCATGGCCCTTTACCCGAATGAACTTATCCAGGAAGGAACTTGGAAGCCGTTCTCTCCTTTTCGGTCCTTTTTTCGTTAAACACTCCTAGGTCCACTTATACACAACGTTGAACTTACAATTGACGAAAGAATACGTCGTACATGGATGGATGGTCAAAGGTTGAAAGAGACATACATTGTAGTTGATGGCGGCAAGGGAAGAATCGAAAATCAGCTCATGTTGAGGAAATCACTATCCTGTCCTGTCTTCACATTCTCCCGGACCCGAATGGAAACCTGCAAATCAATTTGCCGAATACTACTGGCAATGCTATTCACAATCATCACTTCATCACTGCCATTGAGTAACTCCCAAACATTAAAATATCCTCAACATTTTCACACACATGTAAACGCAATAGCCGCCTTCTTCATATGCCAATTGTGTCAATTATCACATTTTTGCGCCTTGGCTCACATGTATGCATATGCTCATGCCCATACTCATCCTCATGTGTAATACAACAAAAACGTTGAATGTAACATGGCAATTACCAACTACCTACCGTATATCATCTCTCCTTCGTACAGCATTGCATCGGACCTTTCAACATAGCCTCCCCTCTTCAGCGTCTCGCGCCATCTCCCAGCGACCAGCTTGTGGTGACCACGCGCTAAAGTATTAATACCTCCTTCGGTCGTGATACATACTAGGTAGTGTTAGAGTGCTAGAGCCTAGAGGTGTTGCGTCTTCCAAATCTCCATTTTGCCGTTCTTGCCTCAACTCTTTTTTTTTTTTTTTGCCTCACCTCACGGCTAATGCAACTATCCTAATTCTCTCATACCTTCAACATTTATCTCGCACGTGTGCATGGGTTAGGAATTCACGGCCCGTCGCTGTTGTATCAAGATATGCCTCATGGAATATTGAATCATAATTCTCAAGTGAGATTTCTCCCCAAGGTTACTCACGAGGCAGCGTACATGAGGGAAATCTCGCGATACCTAATTCTCTCTTCCGTACCTTAGTTCTTACACCAAGAGAGATAACGCGGACCGCCCCATTCTTGCCCATGGGGTTGACAGTCAATGTGGAGAGCTCTGCGTCTTGGAATTGTCATTGATTACTTTGATCATGCAATCCGAGTTTCTCCGATGGATCCTAATCTACATCGTACTCGGTATTGTGATGTCTAACACGTGTCAATCTCTCTCCTTCCTATTTTATGGTCCAATGCGGAAATTTTGAATTCCCACGATAGTGGATCCACAAGGTTTTTGACCACCGACATGGCAGGACTGGATCATACATTGTGATTATCACCTGCAAACACATGATTGACAACGAAACCTCGGGAGTGTTTCTGCTAGGAGAATCGTGTATCTCAGTTCATAACACATGTCCTCTAGGGCAATTGATTTAATTCCACTATTTATCAATCCGTTCATTCATTCTTCATTTCATATCTAGATCATTTAAGGTAAAGGGTGTCGACCTACATACCAGCTTTCAGACTAGCAGACTAGATATCAGCTCTTAGCTCAGAGTTCTCAATTTCTATTCTATGCGGATAGAAAATAACACAACATCCAGTGTTGATACAGTGTTTCGATTGTTGGAATTACATAAGCGCAGTCAACAATTGACAGACCCGTTCGTTTCCAGACCCCAAACTTCAATCACATGTCACACATGCCATATGCTCTTATATATCTGTAATCAACACCAAAGCTAAGAAACCTGGGCGATCCTTCCTTCTCTTATTTTACTGTTTTAGATAACAAACATAAAGCATATCAAAAATCTATCAAGTCATTGTCCCAATGCATTTGAAATTATTTTGGGTGTCATTTACATAAGTTTGAACGTTAAAAAACATTTTCTCTTTTGATATTCATACAAGAATTTCAGTTTCTGTGTGCTTCAACGATCGATTATGTTGAGTATCAAATTTGTGAATGTTCTTATTTTACAAAGAATTTCTTTGGTCGTCTCCCTCGATCCTCGATCATCAACTTCAATTGAATGTCACTACACTGGTTTCATGAACGTCTCAAACCTTTTCTACCTTTGACATGGAAACTTTCTTGGACTCCCGTTCTTCTGTTCTACATGACGTTTGACCCAATACAATTTATTGTCGAGTATCTTGGTGACGGAACTCGCTAAATGAAGGGGGTAGATCGAAATGCTGTGGTTTTCCAAGAAATTCTATAGACTATGACATAAAATGTCCTTCTGCCATAGAATTAAAGACACGCCGAAAGAACCCACGTTGTTGGATGGAAGGAAAGACTCACATTTTAACGCGGCATGACTATTTACATATCGGATTGAAGAATCCCGCAAGCTCTAGAACTCACTGCATCAAATACGGTCTTCAATGAATCCTTATCTCCACCACTCAGACTTGGTACAGGTAAAGTAGTCTTGATTTGCACAGTGACTTTCAGTTTCTTCTTCAAGCCGACGTAGAGTACATCTCAGAGTAACCACAGTACTGTTAATCTCATCATCGCCACCAAGGTTCAAATTAGTGATGGATAACATCTGAATTAGCTGGAGGCATTCAACAATAAGCACCGGCGGGATGAAGGGAGTAAAGCTAATGGCTATGACTTACAAAATAAGACTCGTAAATATTGACTCGCAGGATTCCAAGGCCCTGACACGGTTGCGAATTGAAGGCTTAGAATAAATTTAACAGAGATGTAAATTAGATTTTGACCATATGTTAATGTTACTAGAACATTGAAGACACCGTCCCACGATTTGTATTCCTTCATATTTATTTGCTGGAGGTTCTTGAATTCTCATGCACTCAGCCATTGATATAATTGAAAGTCTCATCTTCACCTGATTGAATAGGGTAGCCCTGGATTCTCGAGGCCTATCTTCTGTCAAAGTCAACACGTTCTTTCAATTCATACTGGCAAAGGTCGACATGACAGTTGCAATATTTAAACGGAGTTGATTTTATGTGGCTGTACCTAAAAATGTTCAAAAACAATTTTGCATTTAATCTCTTTGAGAGTTCTTAACTACAGAATATTATGTCTATCTCGTCATGACCGGAACACCACCTCGTTGTCCCCTTCTCAACATCGCAGAACTACAAGCGAAACCATATTCAATACGTCTCTAAAAATTCATGACGAGAATCTCCATCACGTTTGTCTTATCCTGGCTTTGAATCTTTTGGGCCTCTTTACACGAGTTCCGAGATCAACGCGAATTATCCACTTCCTTGAGATCAACTCTGCTATTGCTCCATCTTAGCCACTGCAAGACCACGAAAAAAAAAAACATCGATGCGGGGCTATAATAAGACCTGATTCGCACACGAGAATTGTGACGAATGTTCTCAAGAGAGAATTACAAAATGACTAGGCTGAGAGTGGAGGTTGAACAAAATCGTGATGGCAAAAATGTAGTACAGCTCTGGTTTGAGTTTGATTCAGTATTCCAGAAGATTTTTTGACACATCGCGTCCGTCGCTCGTTTCAGGGCATCAATTGTAGATATCGGCTCCCTCGGTCGATTTCTGAAGAATATTGGAGGAAGATACACAATTCAGCCAGGCAGAATTTAACATTGATCAAGGCGGCAACGCAACTTGACGATACCCGGTCTTCAAAGATAATCTATCATTTCAAGGATTGATATGGTGGTAAAGCTCAATGAAGATGCTCCAGGAAACACGTACGGACCAGCTACATAGCTTGCGGATGACATAAAGTGCACCCATCTCATTATCTCTTTTGATGACTTGCTCAAGGCCATAGGCATGCGCAGTCCACAAGATAATCGGATGACCAATTTTCCGTACGAATCAAAGTGTTGCCAAAGGATTGTCAACTATATCGATCGCTCAACTACAAGCCATGTACCTCCGCCAACTATATGAGCCAGATGTTGACGTAGTAAATGATCTCTAGCCGGTACGGACTGAAATTTCTGAGGCGGGACCTTTCCGTCCTAGAAGAGGAAACAATTCAGAAGGTAATAGACTTGGTGAGAGATGTAGAGGGAACAAAGCAGTAAATGAGGTAGAGGCTGGGCTTCTATCTTGCAACCTCTGTTGTCGAATTCGAGTGGAATATAATTTTGATGAATGCCGCGAGCTACACACAGCAGACAAACCCCTCCCCATCAAAAAAGAATTAAAAAGAATTCCGTTCCTATGTATAAAGAGTAGGCGTATTGTACGATGAAGACTCGTGTGTGCATGCTTAAGAAATTTTATTGCAGGGAATTGGTAGGTGAAATTCGCAGTCTCATCTCAATACCCATTTTCCCAGATCTCTTTCCGATATCCTTCTGTCAAGCGTGAATCTTTGCCATATATCTCCTGCCATCCTACGAACCCTTGATCCAGAACGTAGACCTTTTGCTCTTTCTTCTCGGATTCTTCTCCAACATCCTCCCATTCCCCGTCATCAGCTTTCTTCTCAACTGCCTCCTTATTCTTCTTCATAGCTTCTCCAACAGATCCAGCGCTCATGCCGGCACCCACGCCCATAATCCTCTCCCTTTCGCGTATATATCTCAATGCGGCACTGGGACCTCTCTGCTGACTCAAGGCACAGTGAAATACAACTGTATCTTTATCCTTAAGTTTCCGAACCAATTCGGGGATCTTGTAGTCGAGAGTGGAGGATGGGACGTGGGTAGAATGTTTGATATGGCCGCCTATGTGATCTGCGAAAGTGGATTGAAGTCAGTGATTTGAAATGACTGAAAAGAATAGCAGTAATCTTCATAGACAGACAATAGTGCCCGAAACAGACATACCATCATCACGGACATCAATAATAGCTAAGTTCTGTGGCTTGGAAGGGGCATCCAGGTTCGACGAGGCGTGAGAAAGAAGGATATCAGAGAGAGCTTTTGAGGACAAACGGGGTAGGTTTCCAATTGTGATGGTAGACATTCTGCGCATGGGAGAATTACCCTGAATATTGTCTGCGAGATTGGTGGAATAAAGGTAGGGGTACGATTATGAGTTTGAATCAAAGCAGTTGGGTATGAAGTCAAATAGAACTTGGGTGTTGGTTGATCTGGTGGTTAAATAATTAATTGCCAATGGGAATGAGGGGTAAGGGTGAAGTTAAGAGAACGCAGTTTGGCGGTGTCGTAGATAAAGAATGTGCTGCCAGAATTGAACGCATTACATCAAATTGGTATATAAATTGATCTGATTATATTTCGTTTTGCATTATACATCTTGTTGTTCACATAATTCACGTGGCAATTATTTCATTCTCAAAATAGTCAAAATATTGTGAATAAATGTATTTTCGATGTAAAGGTTTGGGGTACCCTTTGGCAATGTAATACTAATAAGACCTGTTCCCATTACCTATCAATGATTGCCAAACACTTTAACAACTACTACGCTGGAGAACTTCAAAGCTTATACGAAGGGATAGGCGTAGCTTTATCATTTATTTCTTGATTACGATTAGTTCGTTTCAATTGAAAGAATCGGGATCATCCGAAGATTATGATGATTACCAGCAAACTTCGCAAAGTTGCAAATGCTGTCAATTCATCACTGTTCTACAACATGGAGATGGAGTCATTGTTGTCAGCTCCGGGCAATTTTAATATACTGCGGTAAAATGTTCAATTCACTTGCCAGCCCCAAGGCAGAATTTCATGCTTGAATCTGATCTGGCAATATTAGTCAAAGATTGCTGATTCTACCCGCGAGTACCTAGTAGACTCTACATATCCTAAATTGGCGCTCGTTTGCTTCAAAGTTGATAGCCAAACAGATGATGCCAAACCATTTTGATAGAACGGAACTACTTGGATCATGGCTACGGAGAATTTGTCCAAATCTAGAAGCATTGTTCACCCACCATCTCTGTCAATTGTCTCTCGAATGGGGGGAGCATCAGACGATCATCTCCACCAGATTGCTCGACCTTGAAACCCATTTAGAGCATATTGAGTCCTGGAGAAATAGGGGCTCAAGAACATTGTCAAACTTATATCAAGATGCGACCAAAGATATTAGGAGTGTCAGGTACCGACATCTCTGGATTGATTCGATGTGCGCATCGCTCAAGACAACTCTCTAGACTGGCATTGAGACTGGCGTCGAGACCTCTCAATGATGGCGGTTATCAAGGTGCTCGTGAGCTTCAATCTGGTTGTCGACTTCATGGATTAAGTCAACAGCAGTGACATAGGGCAGAGACGTTTTTGAAAACCCCATTATATCACCTCATGTGCTCTGTTTCTCCACCTATCACACTTATTCCGAGGGGAGTTCAGGTCTCGAATGAGATAATAGTGCAGGGCTTGATGGTACAATTTTCATTTCTCCATGTCCCATACGACGTTCAGGAACGAGTCGATTTCGGATACATCTATGTCCTTGATGAACAATACAACAAATGCACTTTGAACGTTCAGGACAGACCCCAGAATCTCAATCATGTCTGTTGTTGTCAATTCATTCGTCTTCAAATTGTTATCTTAGGAGAAGGGGTGTCATCATCTAATCCAAAACAAACAATGAATGACTGGAAGGTTTTAGATTAAGCAGGATTTTCTCAGTTGCAACACGGTCTTTGCGTTTGCCATTTCTTAGCTACCTATCACTTGCCTAGTAACTCATTTAACTGCCGCCCAATGTAGCAGAACGACCCTATTCTACCCACAAATTTTCAACAGCCTTTTGACAGGTCTTTTTCCTCAATTTTCTAATTTTGGCATGTTTCAGCTTCATCAGTCAGTTTAATTCTAACGATTTGGAGGAGGAAAATGATGAGCAGACATTCCATAGACACTGGATTGTTCATGTTTCTCTCCCCCGAAAACCAGTCCAAGATTTTCAGCTTACCATTTCAGCCACTCTTCCTATAGACTAACACTTAACTCAAATAGATAGTATCGATTAATACTTAATATCTCATCAATCACTTTCTAGTTCGAGTTTCGTCTGGTCCAACTCTCATCCGGGGTGACATAAATTCTCCCAGAAATGAATTGTTGAAATGGTAGATAGACTTCCAACGGGATGATAAAGTTAACAGTCACAATACAAGAAAATCAACACAGCTATAGCCAGCACCAGTTTAATGTAAGACTAACTTAACGCCGTATATCACTTCATCATATCTCCACATCTATCTACCCAGATGTACGTCTGGTCAAATTAAGCGGGGGAAAATCTCGTGGAATTGTGTCATCTGTTTCACGAGAAGATGGAAGATTGACATCCACAAACGCATTTTGCTGGGCTTTGAAGAAAAAGATTCATTATCATTAATATTATCAATCTATTCGTCAACTATTTACAGACGATTTTGGTTCTATATACAATCTCTCCAGACATCTCCTTTAGACTGGGCAGCGTCTACCGTTGGTGTTCCAGTTATATGGAATAGGATCAGTGGTCTGGATTTCCCAATCGACGGATCCGACAGCAGTGAGAGCAAAGAATACGCCGTTGGGGTCATATTTTTGCTTCATCGCATAAAGTCTATCATAGTTGGCACCGTAGAATGCTTGTGTTTGATTGGGCTCGATGAGGTCACCTTCTGACATATAGGAGCCGGAATTAGGAGCAATGGCACGGAAAGTGTCCATGAAGGCTGTAACGGCCTTTACAACGACTTCGATCTCGGCCCAGGAGCTAGTAGCCTCCCATTCACCACCGACGATAGTGTGCATGATGGTTTCACGCCACGCAGGAAGAACAGCGGAATCAGTGGGTGGGTCGACAGCAATACCGGTACCGGAGATATGGAAGCCGGCGATGAAGAAACCTTGCTCGATGGCAGATTTGTGAGCGGCAAAGGTTTGATTACGGAGGCCATCGTCCTCGAATACAGAGCGAGGCATAAGGCGAGAAGCGGTTTTGACAATGTCAGTTCCGACATATTCTTCCGGGAAAGAAACAACCCAGGCATCGTGACTAGGGATAATTGTCAGCATGCTTGAATTATGATGGTGAACAAGACCAAAAAGCTAGGAATGACTTACAAGTTGTCAGCGTGGTTGTACCAAGGGGTATATGTGATATTGTTGCTATCAAGAACGTCAAACCAAGGCTTGAGAAGTGCTTGGGTCTCAGCAATTGTCATGTTTGGTGCGACGAAAGATTCCATACGGAAATAATAAGCATCACTGCCACCAACATCGGTTCCGATCTCGAAGGCGCTAGCTCCAAGGTAGTAATATCCGTAGGTACCAGCATCGACGAAGGTTTCAGCATTGTCAATATAAGCTTGAACACCTGCCCAGAAGGAGTCGTTACCGGGAGTATCTGCGACAGTGAAGTTGAAGGTAACTGTGGTGGTTTCGAGTTTGGGGAGAAGTTTGACGGTGAGAGATGTGACAACACCAATAGTGCTACCGCCACCACCTCGAAGCATCCAGAAGACATCGGAGTTGGTTTTGGAATCGCAAGTGATAAATTTACCGTTGGCAAGGACAACTTCCATGGCCAAGACTTGATCAGATCCCATGCCATACATACTGCTCAAAGGCGAGTGACCACCACCGGCAACATAACCACCACCCATTCCTACAGCGACAGCTTCTCCGCCAACTACAGTACCTCCTAAGCTCTTGGCATATTCGTAGGCTTCATGAACCAGGATACCGGAACCAACCTTGATAGCAGGTCCGGAGTAACCATTTGCAGCTTTGAAGTTTGGTAAGTAGGCTTTATCTTTGAGATAATGAGTCCAGACGGTGAGGGCACCCTTGCCAGATGCTTTACCGTTGAAATCATGACCAGTATTCTTGATCACAATGGAAAGGTCAAGATTTCTTGCGAAATTGACAGCGAGTTGAATTTGGGCCACGTTTGTGACGTTAACAACGTAACTGGGGTAACCACCCTGCTCACAGGTGTCTGTATAGTTAAATCCAGGAGGCATACAAGTACAACCCTGGTAGAGAGGCAATTGAATTGAAGTTGGATCAGCCTCGCTGTGTCGAAGTTAGTATCCAATAATATGTCCGATTGGGTGATCCTTACTGCAATTCTGAAAAGTACCAGTCAGCTGTGACAGACGCACATTTGGCTGCATCATATTCGGGCCATTCCGGATAACAGACAGCGGCCAAAGGGGTGGACTTGATCAAAGCACCGCCAAGGAGGATGTCAAAAATATCCCAAATTAAAGTAATGGGCCACAACGCATCACCAGGAAGAAGTTTGCATGCTCGAGCAGATCTTTTCGAAGCGGTGGAATCAGAGTCGAAAGAGAAGAGAGATGAAATAGATTCATTGTTGATGGCAGCAGCAACGTTATCAAGAACGCCATCAGTCAATTGAACCACTTCATTGCTAAAAAGAGCTGGTGTGGCGGTTGAAACAACAGTGGTTGTGGCAGGGCTCAAGGTTGAGGTTACAGTGCTTTGTGCTGAAACGGCACCCAAGACAGCTGCTGCTGCCGCTAAAGACGGTGAAGTCTTCATGACTGCAATCTATCAGTAACAGTCGCGAAACATAGCGGGAAGATGTCAAGGGTTTAAGAGAGAACTACCTGATATGCAAGAGTAACTTCCTTCTCTAGATGTGTGAACTTGACAGGACTTGGAAGGTCAAAAGAGGCGTGGACTGGAATGAATGGGCTTGGGGGCCAACTATTTAATAGAAATTGTCTCTTGAGAGAAGTCTAGGTATCTGGATCTCGGCGTGGCTGAGAAGAATGTTTTCCCAAAAGGGAAGACATAGTGGAGATCTCCTGGAGAAAGCTTTCCCATTCTGGTTGCGAGCCTATGTCAGGAATAGTTTTGATAAAGCTTCAGTACATGAATTAACATATCAGGATCTATGATTGATTCATGTTAGATTGAAATCTCGCAATGTTTGAATTTCGGACAACTCGGCATCAAACATATCCTTCGAATATTTTGATAGAATGTGGATTTGCCGGGGGATAGCCAATAGTAAGAGTTGGGGCCATCGCTCACCGCACACTAAGCGAAAATACATCAAAAACTATGATTTATTCAATTTTTAAACTACCTATTAATTTAATAAGATATCAATTAAATTTTATAAAATGTTTTTCAAAAATTAAAAATCATTATAATTATTGAAAAAAATGAATAGAATATTTTTAATAATTTTTGTTATTGAAATAAAAGATTTTAAAGCTAAATCTTTTAAAAATTTCGAAAAAAGTTATTATTTTGTATAAAAAAAATATTATATATTAGAATTTTATAAAAATTTCATTTTCAAAATTATATATTTTAATAAAAAAAATTATTAAAAATATTTTGTTAATTTTTTTCAAATTTTGATATATTAATTAATATTATATAGAGTTTTCAGACTTATAATATAATAATTAAAGAGTTTATCTGATATTTAATTTTCTATAGTAAAATATCATTTTTGGAGGGATTTTGTCACGAAATCGCTTAGTGTGCGGTGAGCGATGGCCTCAACTCTTACATTCGGCGTAAACACCTGAAAAGAAAGGGTGCCCACTTTGAGCCCTGATCTACCCGGTCGTTGCATAAGAGAACTAGAGGCTAATTGAGATCAAAGATATGGGCCGTGTGGATATTCGATAACAAAATCTAATAATTATTAATATGGGAACTATCATATCATTGGATAATCATTGATTCCTCCAGGGACGACCAATGAACGACGTAAATTGTGTATTAAAGTCGAAGTTTGAAAATTGACAACAAATGACCACAAATGGGTTCTTCGACTCAAATGAGGCATTATAAACTGAAATATTTCTCTAGACTTTCTGAAATTTGGCAATTGAGTGATATTTTAGGATGAATCTAGGATACCTACTCAGACGGAAGAGACTATGCGACTGTACGAGTGTATTTGCATGTGTGGGTTATTTCATCTAACGGCTCGCCTATGAGCTTAAGATTCCAGTGTTGTGGTCAAGATCTGTTAGATTCATTCCCCACCTGCAGAGAGTCAGCCGTAAATACCAGCAGAAATGAATCAAACTTTGAGAACCGTACTCCACGAAACTGCAGAAGTATAGCGGAGCATAGATAGTTCACGAATCAAAAAATCGAAACGAGGGTTCCGCTTGAATCGTTCGTGAGCCCAGAATCGCCACGTTTTCTTCTCCTTTCGTTTGTACATCCATGTCCATCGCTTGCAGTCTCGATTTTCGAACCTTGAAGATTCTGCTCTTGTACAAGGTAAGATCTTACGATAACAAATCTATCCAGGTAATATTTAACATATAATGATACCATTTACTATGGAAGACTGTACTCTCTAAGGGTTCTCACATGCAGCACTCCATTCCGTTAGGGCATCGGGTCATTCAATGATCAATGCCCATCTATCGCTTGAGTCAAGCTTGTAAATTACTGAAATTATTGGACTTCGTATATCAGCGGCCGCGTTTCCTAATAAGTTGTGAAGCGAATGTATATAATCCTGAGTAAGTAATCTGTATGAACTCTCGAGGGAGTACCTAGGCACAGCTGATAGTGATAAGTATCTCGGGTTATCCACTCTGATCTTTATCGACTGATATTTTGTGGTGTGCGGATGTTAAATACCAGGGTCTTCGGTGCGTTTCATGGAAATTCCTAGTAGAAGACCCCTAGACAATCAAAGAATCTCCAGCCTAGAGAAAATCAATGAGGGCTAGGGTTAAAACTTTGAAAGGTAATTTTGTTCTCGAAGATTGATGTGGAAAAAGTTGCGATCCGAATCCTTCCCTACGACGACTAGTACCGTAGTACGAAGCAGTATTTTACTATCTCGAGGCTTGGAGGCTATAGCGGGAAGCCCCATTTACGAAATTCAACCCCAGCTGATCATCAGATTAAGGTAAAGTTTTGTCAATAAGAATATACGAAGTGCGAAGCACCAATTGTATGATACACATGCTTTTGCATGATTGGTTTAAAGTCCTTACTGTTAAATATCTAGACTTGTAGTAAGTCTACTTTGCGTTTATCAGATCGAATCAGCTACTTGTACTTGCCAAGACGTTACGTAGATCCTGGAATTGATCAAAAATTCAATCTCCAAGTCTGTATAGCTAAGCCCTTTCGATCAATTTTAGAGTAGAACTAGGACCAGAATTAGCTACATAAGTAGAATACATTGACCGGCCGCACTCGCTGCATTGACATCAATGTTAATTTTATGGCACTGAACTCGATACCGTAACGTTACTCCCTACAAACTTCAGAAACACAGGGCCTGGTGGGCATCAGCATTTAAAAAGAAAAGAGACGTAAAACCCCGCCTTTCATCGACGCCGTTACGCTACATATATTGTGGCTTTTTATTCCTCCTTAGTTGGTACCGGCAATTAAGGTGATACCTTTTCATACCAACAGAATCTGTATTTCACACTGCATGTGTGAGTGCAGTGTAACAGTCGGCAGATGAACGGAAGTAAAAGAATGCAGGAGGAAAGGGGTTTGCAGATTCTGAATTTAATCACCGTGTTGAACACCTTGTATATTTCGGACTTGCACCGATTGCCACTGGCTGCTTCCTCGGTCCCGTCTCTAACCTCCCTCACCCCCTCACCCTCTAGGCACTCGCCCACCCCATCTTTGCCCTTTGACACACAATCACAAATTTCAAGTTCAAATCCGCGATGCAATCAAAAGGTGCAGCACTCCACAAGAATTTCTTCCGTGTTCCATACCCCTGGCTTTACCCGGGGCGGGAATTGCCTTTCTTTACCCGAGTTTCTGGGTACGGATGCAAAGAACACAAATCTGGCCTAGTCATAATGCTCGGGTGCGACGAAGCTCGAAAAGATCCATACTACTGCTGTCGCACATACAGTATCGCTGCCCCTTCAGGGAAAAGTAGTATTCACACAGATATATCAGGCCAATCAGACCTTCCAGAGCATAGACAACATACCGATCCGTTTTATTCCTCATAAAATTTGACTCGATGTTTGTCAAAATCCTGGTGGAGTTGAAAACTCAATACCTCGTTTTAACTTTCTCGCTTTTTTTCGACCTTTCCTTCTAAATCCCCTTGACTGGGTTTTTTTGTCGCATTGAACTTTTCAATCCTTGGATTGCCATGTGGTGATGGACCCTCGGTTGCATTGATTTGCACCTGCTAATTGACTTGATCATAATATAATGGCCTGTTCGTCGCGCGTCGTGTATGGTCCCATTTTTTGATATTCACTTTTCGTTCCTCTTCTAAATCGTTCAGTGAGGGTGGTCCATTGTCGTTTGCATTCCACTTTCTTGTACATGAGCCCCAGGGTGGAATTGTGACTGGTTCACCGACCACAACATGGCTACCAGTGCTGCTGCTGTTGCGGATCTTCCTCACGATAATCGTCAAGCTCAGGCATTTGCGATCACTTTTGTTTTTCCGGCCATTGCGACAGTTGCCCTCTTTTTACGATTGTACAGTAGATCCTTGACTAGATCTTTTGCTGCAGGTATGTGATTGCTATCAGTTATGCTCATTTTTTCTGAGAATCAATATTTTGAAATTTGAATACAAACCGTCGCTAACCCGTTGCAGATGATTGGGTGATTTGCTTTGCTATGGTGAGTTTTATTCACGATTCGCAGGCCATAGAAGTGCCATTCTGCAAGAAACCTTCATGAAAATGAATGAATATGCAGTTGAGCTCTTGATTGACCTTGCGATCTGGGCAGGCTCTTATGCTGGGGGGCCGATTAACAGCAAGATCTTCCACTGAACTTCTCCCTTTCTAGATCGTTTACTGGGCGGAGACATATACTTCATACAAAGGTAAAGCACTTCCTTCGCCGACCTCACCGACCTCATCATCGGAACCATCCTAATAGCCAGTAGTGATAAAATACAATTATGTTGGCATACATATATGGGATCTCCCAGCCGATTGGGACTCCGTGCCAGGTGCAAAATATGGCTATGCGGTTAGTTTCTGGTGTGAATATCTCTCATTGCTTATTACTGATTGTTCCAGACCGAACTCATCTACAATCCCATCTTGGCTCTCGTGAAAACCTCCATCCTTCTCTTCCTACTTCGCCTCACCGGCCAAAAATCTAATGTCAGACTAACGATTATTGGTCTTTTGATTTTCAATGGCGTCATGATGGTTGTCACATTCCTTCTCACTACTTTCCATTGTGTTCCCATTGCCGCAAACTGGTATCCTGCCCTGTACCCTGATGCCGTCTGCATGAACTTTGCGAACTTTGTTACCGGGACAGCAAGTGTCAGTGTTTTGACTGACATGCTGGCTTTGTTAATGCCAACATGGATTGTCTACAATCTACAAATCTCACGGAGGCAAAAGTTGATGCTTGTTGCTATATTGTCTTTTGGTCTTATGTGAGTAACGGTCCATTTCTCACCATTACTCTTGGCAAGCCGTCCTTTTCTAACATGCTACCACAGAACCGTTATTATTGGTATTATTCGGATCATCCTACTCGATTCGTTCGATCGCAAACCTCCAGCAGATATCACGTATTCTCTTCTTTTCTGTATTACAACAATCGAAGTTGGCTTATCATTTGTTTGCGCGTGTGCGCCCGCACTTAAACCCATCTTTGTGCGCATTATCCCCAAAATTTTCGGAGAAAGTGATCGTTCGCGGAGTCAAAAGAAGTCTACCGAAGGATATGGACAGGGAAGAACAGGCCGCCGCCCAGAAGGCTATGAAATGAGTAGGAGAACGGCGCATCACACTAGAGAGATTGGGGCCGGCGACATAGACGGAGACTATGATAAAATGAGTGATGTCACTGATGTGGAGAGTGGTCACGGAAAGGGGGATGGATTGCACAAAGGTCAGATGGGAATCGCAGTGAGGACGGAAACCGAGGTGAAGTGGCATGATAGCACGTCTGTGAATAATGGAAAGCCAGTCAGAAAAAGCGGTAGCAGTACCGAAAGTCTTGTATGAATGATTGATGGGTTATAGTTGTTTCATGTGGGATTTGCTTCTTCATTTGTCATTTTGTTCGTCATATACCCCGTGTTTTATAGGAATATTTGCTGCAATCTAGCAAATCAGTATCAATTTCATTACGAGATATGTGATTTGGATATCGAAGAACGTGTTACTCCTTATATCAGTCCTTCGAAGCTGCAAAGAGATGGAACAAATCAAGTGTCAAAGTGCAGCATCAAAATTAGTGTCTCCAATTGTTCACGAGGCGTTTTCAGTATGGAAAGCCGTTTAGTGCTCAAACGCGGGAAAGATTCTATCATCTTTGTTCTTCCAAGCAAGCCTCCAGCAGAGATATCTTGGTAGTTATTTCAACCATTCTCTGCCAAGTTATAACCTCCATTAGATTCGACTCTCAAGAATGATGGGAATCATGTTCCCGTCGCTATTGATAGTTCCATATCTATTCATATCGCTCGATTATTCTCGCCTTCTCATTACAAGCATCGTAATACATGCAATTAAGTCCATAAAGGCCAATAGGGAAGTAAAAATGGATATAGGAGAGGGGGGCGTCTTAACGGGCAGGAGACGAGTTGGATAAGGGCTATTTGGGGTTTAAGGGAGGGCAGACATATGATGGAAGGAGAGATAAGATACAAAGAACTTCCGTGGGTTTCGAGGCAGAATATATTGCCAGCGCTGCATTAATCTCCTTCCCCATACTTAAGGGCCGTGAATTTTAGACACGATACAATACTCAGAGGCTCTATTCACTGAAATTTCCTCGAATCCTATTTGGAGAACAACAATTCGAGATAAGCACTCCATGAACGCGAATATTCGTACAATCATTCCCATTAAATCCGTCCCCAAAGTTAACCCCTTCATTTTCGGTTATAAGCCAAACTTCAGGAGCCTGAGCCAGAGTCATATTATCTTAATATAGCTCTTTCTTATGCCAACAAGAATAGGGAAGTATTCTGGAGTACCTGTCTGACACAAGACTCATCAGCCAGCCAGCCACCTAATCTCAACCTCTAAATGACTCTAGTTAGCACCACTTTGGATCTCATTAAATGAAATGGAACACTTCATGCCACCTTCATTCCCATCACCACTATCACTACATTTCGGAACTTGGGCTTTAGATTTACATTATTGCTCCACCCCAGATAATTTCACCAACCCCCTCCCCATTCCAGAAACTTGGTCTATTTATTCAAAAACCATTCTCTGAATCTAAAAGTAATTTTCCATTTCACAAATTTCTTTCTACATTTGCCATGTCCAAATGTCTCGTGCTCATATCTTAATTACGACTGAACTATACCAAGCAATTTAGTCCAAGTTAACAAATTCATATATTATGGTATCCATTCATTTCATTCTCTCCTCCTTCATCGACAACTACCTAATTGAAACTAGCTTTTCACTCCCTTGTTACTTTTCACCATTGATCATCACAATAACATTACCAACCAACATGCACCAATCATCTATGAATTACAAGCACAGCATCCATGTATCGTCATCGCTTTTACCCATGAAACCCCGCTTTCAGCACATCGGACCACTGTTGATGGCGTAAGTTCCCCCGTCTACACACCAGTCGATGATTCCAGCAAGATCAAACTCTGCTCCCTCCACTTAGTATCAAAACAAACAAGTTCCCCAACTCCTAGCTTAATGCCCAATTTATGCCTACAAATGCCACATACGGCAATGGGCTCTTGTAAAAAAAACTGCCCTGCACTTGTTTTCATTTTCCAATTACAAGTTTCTTCTTCTTGCCTTCGTCCCGATCGCAAGATATTTCCCGTTCTCCTCTCATCGTAATCCCCCCAACCCAATCCTCCTTCTCAACTCCATAATTCTCTGTCTCCCAACGGGATCATCTCTATAGGCAGCCGCACCCAACTCGGCCAAAATCTGTCCAATTTGATCTTGCTGCACCTCGCCTCCAAAGACCCTCTTATTGTGTCTAATACAGTCCTCGTACCATTGCTCCGCTGAATACACAATGTGATTTGCGAGAACTATCCTATTTGCCCCAACGAATGGGTTGACCTCATTGTAAAACATTCCTTCTAAGATGTTGATTATTGTGTCAAAGTCGAAGGAAACACTGATAAACAAATCTGGGACCCAATTTGTCGGACCTGGATGGGCGTGTTCAGCTGCGTAAGTTTCGACAAGGGGGATGAGAATGCTAGGAGAGAAGACGATTTCGTATCCAGAAAGCTTTTGCGACATTTCACGGATAATGTTTACGATAGCTTCATAAGGACGTTCAGTTTGTGCTTGCGGGTCTTCTTCTACACGGGCCTGTATTGACTGTAGAAGTTGTTCCCACATAGTCCGGATATCAGCCTGGTTGTGATGATTGGCGGCTGCAAATATTTGGAGACAGATATCATAGTACTGGCCTTGATCGGCATATTCATTGAAAAGCTGGAAGATGTTAGCAATGTGGAAGCACACGAGGACGGGGTGGGTGGCAACTTACGACAGAGAGCGGTTGAATGGCGCCGTCAAGATCTTGTACCACGGAATCTTTACGTGCTTGAGGAATTCTAGGATCGGCTCTCAAGCGTTGCAACAATTCATGTTGAATACTAGCGACGTCCAGCAATTCACCAGCCTCATGCAGCATGATTTGTCGCGCTTGTCTGTGGATGGCACCGCCTTGTGTTTGAGCATTTGCCTTGGCTCTACTTAAGTATTCGATTCTCCTTTGCAAGGAGATGGGAAGTTCACTCTTAGCCAAAGTGAGCTGTACACCAGCAGCGGAAGAGTAATCTTCTCGATGAACGTAGTACTTCCAAAGCAAGTCGGAATTCTCCGTGCTTTCGCTGGCAGTTCGCTCGAGATATTTGACAATGAACGGCGAGTCTGTGGCAATGATTCTCTCCGTCCAGCCTTGTTCAAGGTACCAATCAAATAGGTCGTATTGAAAGACCTCATCGTCAGACTCATCAACCACTTGATGTGCTTCTTCGCGCATTCTAGCTTGGGTGGTTTGTCTACCATCAACCATTTCCGGTGCGTTCCCAGTGTCGTTGTCGACAGCAGTTAAAATCTCCTTTACAATGTTATAACAGTCCTTGCGGAACTCGAAGAAACTTGCTCGATGGTCGTCGGCAGGCCTGCCATCATTAAGCCACGACAAAGCTTTGTTTCCACGATCAGATTCGTGAGCAACAAGTAGTGCCAGGCTGATTGCACCTGCGTAGAATTGATTGGCGGCAAATTGAGCACAAGCGCTGTACAAATTGTCATGAGATAAAACACCGGCGACTTCCTGAAATAATCGAACACTCTCATTGAGAAGTGCCCTTCCGTGATCAGATGAAGGTCCGACGCTGGTCGCTCGTTGCAACTGTTCTTGGGCCCTGAAAATAATGACATCGTCAGGACTACAGAAAGTACCACAGCGTCTTCTAAGAGCCTCGGCGACTGTATCAACATTTGAGCCTTGGGCAATATTACGATTCACAATCTCCTTTACCAACAATTTCGCCAAGTTCTTTCCATTGTCAGTAGAGAATAATAGTTCGAATGTCAGTTCTCGGAGTTGTTGCTTCGTTGTATCATCTAACGCAGCCCAAATATCATCGACTCGTTCCTCGAAAAACATTTGAACAAAAGATATTCCTTCCACAATGCTCGTGTTAAGTATTTGCAGTGAATGCAATGCTTGATGTTCGCCCTGCAGAGCGAGATCCTCCTGTTGACTTGTGACACGATTAAGACCCTCGGGCCCAGACAGCCCCTCAATGAACGTCTTGTTGTCCTCCAAGAACTTCGACAATTTCATAAGTTCGTCCTGAACAGCAGCTAGCTTCTTCTTATCAATTGTTGGTTTTATAGCAACCACCTCCTTGGTAATTTCCATTTTTATGACCGGAGATTTCCAAAGACCACGGACCAATCTAGCCATATAGAGAGCAAGCCCGTCGTGTCTCGAAGAAGGCCGCACGTTTTCAATTGCTTGGGCTGGTCCCTCGACAACCATATTTTGGTCCATAGATGCACGTCCACCATGCTCAACGAATGCTCTCCTAGCAGCCTCAATTGTGTCTGGATCTGCTATCCTCCTCTCTCCAACTACTGAAGCATCGCCGCCCTGTCCACACGCTACGGCTAAAGCAGTCGCGGTTGTTTCCCCTCTACCATACTGTCGAATGAATTTCTTAATCTCTGTTTCTCCATCATCAAATCCACTTCGAATTGCAGAGGCAAATATGTCTACAAGTCGTCGGCGTCGAACGATATGAATACCAGAATTTGTCATAATTGCTATTTCCGGGGTTGGGAGATCATACTGAGTTGCGAGTTCATTTCCGAAGCCCAGGGGTTGATCTGAAGCAGCGAAAGGTTTTGTCACAAGACCAATAGCCTCAGCACGACTGCCCATCTCCAGCCAAAATGCCGATTCACAGTATCGCAAACCTTGTTGAGCGGCCATGTCTCGTGCCTGCGCTGCTATCCGACCTGTATCTGGAGCCGACAGAAAAAGAGCATCACTCCCATCACGAGTCTCCTTGGAAACGAAACAGAAGAAGAAACCTGGAGGGTATCGAAGACCTTTGCGTGTATGTGCTAGTGCATCAGAGCTTGTCTCGATCGCTGGCTCGAGTCCAGGATAAGGTCTAGTTCCCGGCCGATCAATCCTGGGTGGAAATCTGATGTGTTGAACCTGCATACTTTGTGGAGCTCCCTGGCCAGTTTGAAAACCGTAAGCATAACCCCGAGTAGCACTCAGAAACAAGCGGCATCCTGATGTAGTAGTAGCCATAAGATGAAGCTTTAGTCCTTCTTTTGCGGATATAGGACTAATCGAAACGATCCGCATATGAGACGATAAGAGGGGCGATGCCGAAATCATGTGAGAGATATCTCTCAAAATATCTTGTCGCTTCTTGTCAATGACTTGTGTCAAAGTGGTAGCGCTATCCATGTGGAATGTTCGAATGGTGGATTCGGAGGAAAGAGTGTATAGCAATCGACGGGTGTCATCCACAACCATATCCACCACAACCTCAGTCGTCGCGCGACCCCAAGGTATGGGTACCAAGGATGTATATCCAGGACTTGTGTGATTGAGCTTTCCAGTCTTATTTGAAAACCATTTGTCTTCATTTTGATACGTAAGCTCGTAGACCTGGTTGGCTCCTCCCGCGAAAAATGTGCGCCCCGTGTCTGTTGATCCTTCAATTACTGTGACATCGAGTCCTCTGATGGAAAGCGTCATGCCGGTTCTGTAAAGCTCCAAATTTCTATTCCCATGCTCATCAACTCCGTCTGCGACACCCAACAAAATAATATCTTGAGTGGTTGCGACCACCACAATGTGCGTGATGGCTTCAATGAAGACTCCTTTGCGCGGTATCACCAGTTTCACAGCCCTGATACCATTTGGTTGGTCCTCGAATCCTCGCAATGTTGGATTTGGACTGGTATAGTCCCATAAGTATAATGCGTTGTCGATAGCTGCCCATGCATGATTTAACTCCGCAAAAAGCCCCATCGATGTCCCGAAAGAAGCATTATTGTATTGGTCGTAAATCGTATCTGGAATATCGTACATCCTCATCTTTTGAAAAGGAACCCAGGCGGGATCGGAGACAGGAGATGGAAGTTCATAGTCAGACGAGATGCCCTCTGCGAAACTGTTAGCTGTGTCTCCTATACAAATTCTAATGTAGACTCACGCTTGACATAGCTATCAAGATCAGGAAAGCTTGATTCTCTTTGCAGAACTTCGTTGATAGTTTTCGCAGCTCGTGAAATAGGTAATAAGGGTTGCGGTAAAATTTGAGGTTGATTTGGAGGAGGTATTGGGCCGTCTCGAGGTGGAGTTGGCTCACGTCCAGCATGCGGTTGCGGTGGTCGAAATAGAGGAGGTTGTGGGGGAGGAGGTTGATTGAATCTCGGAGGAGCAGGTGTCATGAAATATGTACCTGGTAAAGGTCTCTGTGGTGTTCCTGGAAGAGCCATTCTCTTTTTTTCTCCCTCTTTGGCTGGCAATCAACCAATCTTTAAAGAAATACTGTCGCGAGAAGGAATCTTGCAGAAGATGGAATTAGAGATTAGAAAAACTTCATGAAGAAAAAAGCGATTGAGCCGTGATGATATGACAATCTTCGAAGTTATGCGATGGAGGCAAATGATTGTAAAAATTCGAAGATGGATCGAGGGCAAGGTTTATATTTGTATACCTGCAGCTGTATATTTTTTCTGTTTTAGAGCTACAACTCTCTCTCTCTAGATGAGCCTCGCGACGCGGTCGAAGCTTCCAGGATAAATATTTATTCCAGGCACGTGACGGGATGTAAAAAACAATAGAGATTTGGTAGATTTAGATAGGGTTTCACCAATCTAGGTAACAAATTGAAAAATGATCAATAAATAAGAAGTACTCTAGTAGCTAAATATATAGGCAGGCAGGATAGAATAGCTAGCTATACGCCGTATTTATGAGAGTTTCATCTCAACGTAAGGGCTTTCTTTTTTCCAATTCAAGATTTGAGGAGATTATTCCCATTACAATTAGCTGTATAGGTAACAATAAATATAAGCCTTTCTAATGCTCAAGTTGTTCGAAATCTTTCCCAGAATACATAGCGCTGAGCATCATGTCATATTGATATTGATTTTATACTCTTCTCATCTATCTCGAAAAAACCAGAGAAGATTTAATCTATAGTTCCTTACTGTCATCATGAAGCCAATTCACCCAATTCCTAGCATAAGACATCTAGCAATTTGTGCATTTCGTTCATCCATCGCTCGCCTTCCACTCTTCGTTCCACTCTTCGTTACACTCCTCGTTTCACTCCTCAGCCTGATCAAGCTCTTTTGGTTTATTGAATCATGCCTTCTTAGCATCCCTTTCGGCTTTCTTCAAAGCTCTGGTTCTGATACTCTGGTGCATGCCTTTGTTTTGATCTACCACAAACGACCCTCCAACTCCTAAGGTATTCTCCAACCACCATTGCATTAACGCATGACCCCAAAATGGTGTACTTGTATAAGCCATCTTCTGAGCTCCTCCACTTCTACCAATCTTGGCCAGAGTAGTCTTGACAAATGTTCTTGGGTTCGGAATAAACATGCTGGTACGTCGAATCTTGCTCATTGCGGTCGTAACAAGGTAGCTCAGTACTAACTCGACGTCGACGCCTGTACCCTTAAGTTCGCCTCCGAGGGATGTTGACCATTGTTGTAAGAATGCCTTGCTTCCAGAGTATGTAGCCAGTAGAGGAGTCGGTAACCATCCACCAAATGAACCCATAGTTAAGATCAACCCGCGTTTGCGTTGGACCATTCCAGGTGCTACAATTTGAGTAACTCGAAGTGTACCTGTGCAGTTGATGGTAATGATATCTCTCATTTCCTCCTTTGGTGTCTGAATAAACGGCACTGGAATGCTGTGACTTTGTCCAACATTGTTGACCAAGATTCCTACATCAAGTCCATCAACAAGAGCCTTCAACTTTGCATAATCCTCATCCCTATTGGCAGCGAAATCCATGGCAAGAATCTTTGTCTGGATATTCGAACCGGCATATTTGGTTTGAATTTCGGAGGCAAGAGTTTGAAGTTTCGATTCAGTGCGGGAGACAAGGACAATATTGAATCCTTTCTGGGCAAGTTGAATTGCATATTCTTTGCCGAGACCATCAGAAGCTCCAGTCACTACTGCCCAAGTTCCTTTCTTTCCGTAGGTTCGAAGCTATTGAGAATATGTTAGTCAACTCTACCAAACTGCAACTGCTGGTACTTCAAGTATCAAGGATCCTTACATTCTTTCCGGATAGGACGAAAAGACTCAATAAAAGCTGGATGTAGCTAATGACTTTGCCAGCGACAATGAAAGCTCCAATACCAGCAAGTCCAGTAAGGACAGCCTTTGGCAGAATAGTATCGAGAACCATTTTGTCAATTGTCAATGAATTGAAAGAAGAGGAAGACGATTCCGAGAAATGTTGAGACCACCAGGACTTAGAAATACTTGGTGATGACTTTGGACTAAGTTTTGGTGAGGAAATCCGCTAAATTTCAGCCCGGCATTCGTTCATGATAACACCGAGTAGCCTCGTAGCATCTCACTATTGGAGATACTCGAGGCACTAACAATGTCTAACATGATTTGTTGCCAATAGTGCGGGACCACGCGAGCTTAGCTCCCAACCCGTCGACCCCTGTACAAGGCTGATCTTCGAACTTTAATTTTTGTTTACTTCGTTTTGCTGACTGGACTGAACTCTTCTCAAAGTTTTGATTTACATTGGCGTGATCCCATTATCGCGACACAAACACATTCCAATCTCATACACGAGCGGACATCCAAATACGGTTTCTCAACATGAGTTTCCTCACTAGCCTCACCGCATACTTGCCTCAACATGAAGGTGTACTTCCCCAATGGCTTCTTTTCGTGAGTATCGCCGTCCTTTCCTCATATATGGTCTCAGCACTAACCTAACCCTAGATCTCCGTAACTTCTCTTTTCAACACCGTCCAATGCTATTTTACTCTCCACTTTAACTCCCAAATCTATAACGCCATCCCCAAATCCAACAACCCACTCAGCAAAGGCACCTCCCAATCCTACCCGTTGACCACATCTGCCACTCCTCTCTCTTCACGCACATTCGGAACATGGACTCTTATCACTGCGATCGTTCGTCTTCAAACCGCATATTATATTAGCAACCCACAAATATATCAATTGGGATATGCGACATTTATTGTTGCGTGGTTACATTTCATGGGAGAGTGGTTGGTGTTTGGCACTACGAAGATGGGCAGGGGATTAGCAGGACCAGCCGCGGTGTCAACGGGGACTTTGATTTGGATGTGGATGCAGTGGGGATTTTATGTCAGATGAGGGAATGGGATGAGGGACTAGTTGGACGAGAGAAAGAAGAGAAGAGGCTACATATAATGAGTGGATTTGGACGCAGTAGTTGAGACTGCATTCAAGGCATTTTGAGCGATTTTGGGTATGGTAACAACTATTGAGATCCTTCAAAAGGAGTCAGAGTTTTTCCCGATACTATTAGCTAAAGACTTATTTATTACAAACGACATTTAATTTGTACAACAGGACAAGATCCGAATTTTCTCCAAGTCGCACAGATTCGTTTCACGCGAAATCATATACCCAAGGTGTATATTATTGTGGAATAGGCATTTTACTTCTCATCTTATGTTATAATATCAGATTTGTATTACATTCGGCTGTTAAAAGGCTCTTAAGTTTCAAATATGTTTATTTTCAAGGTCGACTTATTGAGGGATCTGAGTAGAGACCAGCTTAATTGTTAGTTGTTGTTTTCTTATTTATTTTTTGTTTTTATTGAAAGATTTTTCTATGGGATTTCAGATATAAAAATGCCATTGTTTATGTGTATGAAATGCTCGCTGTAGACTCATTACCTTAGTCCTCAGAATTGTGCTCGAGATTGGCCTGCGGATCGTCAGAATCGTTCTCAGAATCGTCTGAATAGTTTGAATCGTCTTCAGAATCGTCTTCGGAGTCGTCGTCTAACTCATCGTCTGCATCATCTGCATCATCTGCATCGTCTGTATCGTCGTAAGATTCATCTGGAACCTCGGAATCGTCTTCGTAGTCGTCTCCGGAATCGTACACTACACTCACTTTGCCGATTTTCTTCACGTGATTCGTGGATATATTTCGGCATGCATCTACAAACGCGTTTTTAGATTGAAACACAGGGATCTCTTATCGATCGAATTGAAAGATACCTACCACTTCCGTCATTATTTCAAGAGGGAATCGACATGAATTAACAAATGATGACATGACATGGCGTGGCATGGCATGACACGGCATGATGTTTATCGCTTTCTCTAATGGCAATTGCCGTCCATTGTACATCCTCATCGATATCTTCTCCATTAATTAGAAGAAGTTACATTGCATGTATGCACTTTTACATTTCTACACCCAAACGACATTGTGCCACTGTTCACAACTGTCGCTATAAGGTTACCTAGCATCTCGGGTTTGATATCTCACCATACTCGCGATCTTATCTCATGGGACAAAGAAAAGAACTGCCCACTATCATTCGAGTTCATTGCATTTGCATCCCACCGAACAATGCATAGGGTTGATTAGATAGTCTTAGATTGTTCTTACGGCTACCACCCTCCAAGGTGATCTATCGGATTTACTCCTAATTCAATATCATCCGACACACCCACGATTCTCTTATTTTCCTGATGCTTTCCTGCCCTCAAATTTCACAGGGACTTATCACTGAGAACTATTCGAAACCTCTGATGAACATAAGGGCTGAGCTTGTTATATATAGATTTGCTTGGCTTTAGCCAAAACAATAAACTTTTAATATACTATTTGACAATCAACAGTCGACAAAATGGTGAATAGTTTCACTGGAATTGCTTCAATACCTAATGAGGTCGGTGTTCCATTTTGACTAGCTCTATGAACTAGCTGGCTAACAATATCAAAGCTCCTCATCAATGTCCTTTCACTCTTTTCTACCCGTCGACTTCTTCCTCTCGCATGCACCTGCCATCGTTTCCATGATCTCATAATCCGAATCATACATCATCGCCTCATTGCAGCGGCGTCTTTAAAGAATCACAAGTTGATCCTTGAATGTTTTCATCCCTCTACGAAACTTATCACCCCATACGCTTTGTGCAATTATCTCGGCACATATGGACTAAGTGACGACGTTGTTGGAGAGGGAGATATATACAAAGATGTCAACAACACAGGGAGGTTAGGTAAAATGGCCGGTCTATATTCGCGCTTTAGGCCGCTTCAGTCTGAAGAAAGAATACGACATCTGGCAGGTAGTGCTAGACCGACCCTCCTGCCAGAATCTGAAGATGGGCTTGTATCTCAAATCGTCGATCTCGAGTCACATGAACTTTTCTCGCAACTCTGCACCATCACCAATATCGTTAAAGTTGGTCCGAAACGAGGACTGTTTCTAAGTTGCGTTAACATTGGTGAGGGAGTCATAAGAGTTTTTAGAGACTGGCTGTCGGATCGCGTTGAGGCGAATGAGAGACATATTGACAGCCCAGAGGAATGTGAAAAACGGCTCTTATGGACCGATACCGAGAAACATGTTGGATTGAAATTCAAAGTTTCTAAGTGGGAAGGAGCACCTGCTCCAATCCTGCTACACCGTGATGAGGAAGCTCCTGTTTTCTATAAGCTTCAATATGAAGGTGAGCCGTGTTTGCAAGAGGTTGAAGGGGAAAGTGCTGATGATTTTCTTTCAGAATTGGTCCTAAGAACAACGCAGCTTCTCCTTCATGTCGAAGAATCATTGACAAGAGAAGTAGGACACTCAAGTAAGGCAATCGTGATAGGATCTTGGGGTTATTGATCCGTTTTTCACCTCGGATCACTTTAAAGAGTACCGAATAACAACAAACAGCGTGAACCGCAGGTACTTCATCATTTGAGCTCTGATTTCGAAAACTTACTGCAGTTCTGTGATTAACATGTTCTTTTGAGGGCGTCTATCAGATTTCAGTTCGTTAGAGTATGAATATATTGATGAATGCGAGTTATCCAAATATTGATAAGTGGGATAGCCTAAAGGGACTTTCTCCGAACGGACGGGTTTAGATGAGTTCAGTAAACTCTTCGTAGGAACTCTTTTAAATTAGATGGACATAGCCTTTTCAACGTTTTGCTGTTTGTCATTGTTAGTTGTTGTTAGTCGTCTTTAGAGTTATAAAAAGATTCACGGCTGTGACTAGGGTACAGAAAGTTTTGGCCTCAGCCCCTTCCCAATCCAACATCACACCGTTAATTCGAGGGATAGGCACCTATACCATGAGGTGCAGGTGGTGAATGCAACCTTGCCAAGCCACATTTGCGTTCTTAGGGTGACCTCGGGACATTGGTGTGAAGCTTTTCAAAGTAGAGCAACAAGAGTTTGTGAACCGTAAAGTTTATTAGATTAGATTATCTGGTAGATAAGTACTGGGAGGGCCAAGGTCCGTGCACTTCTGTCTTCCAATCCCCCCACGTGCCCCCCTCCCCCATCCCCCATCCCCAAGTGTGAATTAAAAAAATCTCGCAATTGCAGGCTGTGCTATGAGAGTCGAGATCCATCCATTCACGGCTATTTATAGTAATTCGTACCTCAATGCCAACCAACACAGCGTTCCTCTCGCTTCTCATCAATCACGTTGAAATCTCATCTCATCTATGTGGGTAATCTTAATCTATCTCACCTCATACTCAAAAATCGCGAGTGAGCTTAAAAAATGACACCCTCTGAGACATACAAGATGATGTCTTTGTCGTCTTTACCTTCTGTATATTCACCTTTCCGAAATCACTTGACAACAACACTATTTTGACTTTCACCCCATTCCCCGCATTCTCGGCAATATATGTAGCGATTGGCTGCAATTGTAAGTTCTTGTACACCATCTTTATTATGTCTGAATGGTCTCGGGCATCACAATATCTGCAATAGAAGAGCAGATGATCAATTAAATTGCCTTTACGTGACGAATTCGAGGTATAACATACATTTATATCTTCTTGAGTTTTCTTCCGCACATCACAAAACCTTGTCAGATCTCTCGTTTTTCTTTCTGAATCTCGGTAGCAGGGGTATTAGTGTGCTCACCTTCCTCCAGGATGCATAGCAAAAAAAGAAAAGATGGATCTTGTGTGCCCTTTTCAAAGCCCCTCCCAGAAACCCCTTCAACGACAAACCGTTGTGGATCATGTCAATACCTTCCATCGGGCTAATTATTCATGCAGTGATTCAGAAGGTCTCCGCAACATGCATATAAACATCGAATCCTTTGCCAAAAATATTTCCCTCTTCCGACCACACCCAGATTTCATTCCAACCTAAGCAAAGAAACTGTTTGCAAGATTGGAAAATGCTTAATACTTTAATATTCCTGACGCTTGCTGCCTGCTCATCTGCAGCTCCAGCACCGACACCATCGATCAACAAAACTGTTGATCTAGGATACTCAAAATATTTGGGAACTAATAATGGTAATGGCGTCACTCAGTGGCTTGGACTACGATATGCCGCTGCTCCTTTAGGAGATCTGCGATTTCGAGCCCCTCAAAGTCCCGTTGTAAATGATACTTTGCAAATAGCAAACAAGGTGTGCACTCTGCCCACTCTATTTATTCATCACTGACTTAAGGATTTCAGCATGGTGGAGTCTGTCACTCCTCACCTTCAACGTCGCTTTCGTCCAAAACAACCGAGGATTGTCTTTTTGTGGACATCTATGCACCCACCGATGCAAGCAAACTCCACCCTGTCTTTGTTTACTTTCAAGGTGGTGGCTTCAATACACTTTCCAGCCCAAACTTGAATGCGACCAGCCTGATTGCAGCGGGTCACCACGACATAGTAGTAGTCACGTTCAATTATCGTGTTGGTCCTTGGGGTTTCTTAACCAGTAAGGAAGTTGTGGCGAATGGTGACACAAACGTTGGACTGAAGGATCAACGGTTCCTACTTGAATGGGTTCAGAAGAACATTGAACAAGTAAGTTTGCTCCAGTGTTTGGGCTCAATACGTCTACTATAGCATATGATATTAATATGTAACAGTTTGGAGGTAATAAATCACATGTAACAATTGGAGGAGCAAGTGCGGGTGCGGCTGCTGTAGACCTTCAGCTTTCTGCATATGGAGGTCGCGATGATGGACTCTTCCATGCTAGTGCGGCCGAAAGTCAGTCTTTCGGTGCTCAACTCACGGTAGACGAGTCACAATACCAGTACGATGGTTTAGTTCAACGAACTGGTTGTGCTGAGCAAAGTGACACACTAGCTTGTTTGAGGGGGTTGGATATCAGCATCCTTGCCAAAAACAACATCAATGTTCCAACACCAGGTGGTGCAGGAGATGATCCGGTGTTTATGTGGTCCAATGTCATTGACGGCGATTTCACTCCTGATTATACCTACAAGTTATTTGCCACAGGGCAATATGTCAAACTTCCTGCGATATTTGGGTATGCCTTCTTTACTGTTGCTCACCTATGCCAAAAAGACTAACATAGTATTCTCTTCATTCTAGTGACGATACAAATGAAGGCACAATATTCACTCCTCAATCCATTAATTCCAGGGCCGAAATGTCCAAATTTTTAAAAGATAATTTCGTCAAACTTACTGATGATCAAATAAGTAACATCCATGAGTACTACCCTCAGGGACCTCAATATCCAAACGCCGGCACATACTGGAGTGCAGCAGCTCTTGCTTATGGCGAGATGCGCTACAATTGTCCCGGAATCTACCTATCCGGCTCTCATGACTTCTACGCCCCATCAATTGGAAATTGGAATTATCATTGGGATGTTCTATCATCCACAAATGCTGCCAGTGGGTATGGTGTTACGCACACTTCCGAATCAGGTTCTATTTGGGGTAGCAGTGGACCACCAGATTCTGCTCTTATACCATCCATTCAGGCATACTGGACCAGCTTTATTAGGAGCAAAGACCCTAATACATATAAGCTCAAAAGTGCACCTAGATGGGGACAATTGAAGACCAGTAATTATCAAAGGATACTTTTTCAAGCAGAAAATGTTACAGGGACAGCCACTGCAAATGTTACAATGGAAACCATACCAGATGTACAGATGGCGAGGTGTCAGTACCTGTCTAGTATTGGTGCGAGCATCGGGCAATAAACTTATTATGGGGATTACTTGATTGAATCAATTCTTGTTGAATTTCTCTTATTCATTTCTACTACATACTTTTACGCTAATGGATATTCGGAATTGGGTGTTAGGAAAACACCCTTGGCATGGTTTTGCATACAATGGCGTTTTGGATTTCATGGATATCTGGAAATTTCTCCTTTGGTACCAAGACATAGCGTATTAGCTTCCTGAATGATGTTCATTTATATCATGTTTTTATGCCTATTATTGGCTTGGGATGTGATCAAACAATTACATTTCATGCCGGGTCTAAATCAAACAAAGGATCATTGGATATCCCAAGAATAAGTTCGATCCAGAACTCGTGAATCTCCCCTTTGTCTATCTTCATTCCAGGAATCTATTTCCGCGCATCGTTATTGTCGAAAATCTCTTTGTTATCAGTAGCCAGATACCAATAACCGTTACCATCGAATGTTCCATTCATTCTGGTAGACGAGGCAAGTAGCCTGCAATAAAAATTACATACTCTTTCACACGTGTTATGAGGGGTACTGAACTCAGCTTTACCAATCATTCTCTTTGTTATTTATTTTGTTGTTCTACCTTCATTCGTAGCTCTCCACCTCGACTTCATTTTGATCATCGGTCGATAGCAGCTTTCAAATCTCTATCTACATTCTACATCTATGTCCCCGTTTTCTGCCACAAGACAATCTATAAGCATCATCTTTAATCCGCGTAGTGTGTAATCAATCTTCCGTTCGAACACATGCATTCAACAAAATCACACACACAATCTCAAACGCTTGACTCGCACAAATCATCCGTTCGAAGCTTCAAGTCACATCACAAACACAGACATACAATGTCATCTCACACCAACGCAAATCCCAGCTCCAGTTCGCCTAAACGCAAAATAGCTCAAAGCTCTTCTGATCGCCTCTCTAAGATACCTAAGCTCAAAGTGCCTGGCAACACCCCCACTGATCCCTCCCAACCAAACCATTCCCGCTCCAGAAATTTGCCGCAATCCATTTCTACCGATAACAAACATCATCATCATCGTCATCATCCCGAACATCATCCGCATCATGGATTTATTCATCCACCTCACGATTCCACTTTGTTTTCCCCCACAAATACGAGCTCTTCTCTCCCAAACTTAACTTTAAGCGAAGGTGTAATTCCACCTTTCACATCCCCCACTGTCCCTCTCTCACAGAGCCAGCCATTCTCTGATCAGGACACACCGACCGGAATTGAAGACGCGGCGGGACTGGGTGCCCCGCCAAATCTGGCAAATGATTTAGAAGAGGCATTGATGGAAGAAGTTGAAAAAAATCCAGAGCTGGCACAAGGGCTTAGAATCGAGGATGTCGCTTCTCAGGGTAATGGGGGAAGTAATTTGACACCGGGAGAAGTGGGGTTTGATATTGACGTGGATATCATTCATGATAAAGACGAGATCACATGGGAGAGTGATGAGGAAGATGATGAAGGAGAACCTCCGACTAGAGAAAAGGACAAAGAATGCGTAGAATCGTCTGTTTCCTCCGCATCCGATTCTCACCACTCATCTGATTCAGGATATGATGAAACGGCGGGGCCTCTAGTTTCGGATACAAATATGGACACAGGACCAGAATACGATGAGGGGTATGTGGAGGGCGGAGTAGACAACAATGGCGTTGAGGCCTCTGCCGAAATTGACTGGAATGATATGTCGAATGATATTGATGCTGATCCCTATGCTGTGGGTACGTCAAAAATACCAGGCGAAAATGATGTACAGATGAATTCTGGCGGTGCATACGGTGATTGGGATAGTGCGAACGCAGAGTGGGCTGGCGTGGTAGCTTTAGAGCCTGGGGGAGATGAGGCTGTGGACGGGTATGAAGGAATTGGAGATGGGGTGCAAAAAAGTGGTGAGGACGATGTCTGGTGGTTAAATGAAGGTTGAATAATATCAAATGGGTACACACTAGTCGAACTAGTTGGTGTAATACGAGATGGAGAACGTTTTCCTTTTGCTTTTTCATTGGATAAGGAATCCATCAATCGGAGCTGGCAATGGGCTATATAAGAATGTCTTGGTGGAAATGAGCCCCAGTTGTGATTTGGCAATCCATTGCCTGCAAATAATGTGTATGGGTGGTGGTTGGGTTTTAGGAGGATGTATCTCCCAATAGGTCATATATCTATCATTAATCGATTTCTGCCCTGTATAAATCAGTCACTGGCACGACTACAAATTAAATAACCAAGCTGGTCAAGTTTCTCCTCTCATATCCACTAGTCCTGCAATCCATGCAATTATCGTATAGAGATAAAGAAAGGATAATGAATCTGTGAAATATCAGTCTAGTTGAATGTCTAAACAAAAGCCACTCAATATTCTCGCATATCAAGAAGGTATAAAATCGTAACGGCTATAATATGTACATTTAATTCAACTTACCCGATCGCTTCATAATTTCACATGAGATAACCTCAACGAGCCCTACAACATCTCCCCATTCCCCAAATGTTTTCCCAACTTTGGTTTGAAAAACTCATCCTTATTTCTCTCCCCCTCAAACCCACCCCCATCATACCATTCCAGCATTTCCCTCCATCCCTCCATCCACTCTTCCAGTAGCCACCCTTGCGCAGCCCACAATTTCTCATGAACTACCTTCAATTTCCCCTTGTCTTCATCATGTGGAAAGAACCCTCCCCATTTCCTCTCCAAGGGTGTCACCGGAAACGCGCCATCTTGTTTAAACTGCCATGCAAAGAATGCTTGATCTGCCATATTCGTATTATACATATTATACTTCTGATAATTTTGTAAAAACCTGTCATAAATCAATTGACTCGGTGTAAACACCATCGCTCCCACATTGATCTCCACCGGAATGCCGGGAAGTTGAGGCACCCCCGAGAAGACAAATTCTTCACCATTACAACTGGCTGATCCGTCAGGGAAAAGATCACTTGGTTCTTGCTTAAGTGCACTACAGGCTTTAGGAGCAACCAAGTCAAACATCTCATCAATGTTTTCTAACGGAAAAGCATCTGCGTCTAAAAACAAAATCCTATCGAAATCCGTTTGTGCCCACATGTGTAATTTGGAAAAGGTATCTCTCCATCGGGAATAGATTGGTTTGTCTTCTCCATCCGCCAAATCCTTTCTACTAGGGTTCCAATCTAATGGACCCAGTTCTCTGACGATAGCTCCTGCACCTGCAAGTAGTTGTCGTTGATCTCGAGTAACATGGGAAGCGACAAACGTGATAAAAGGGTAAGAATGAGTTTTGGAAGACGATCGCCAAAGAACGCGATAAATGAGAGATTGGATGGCCATGAAATAGGGGTCGCGAATTGAAGGATTATGTGTGTTCATGAAAGTTGCATAGGCGAACCTTGAACCCACTGGCATAGCGGGGTCATAATTGTGAGGCCATTTATCTGCGAAAGTTTTGAGATCGACAGTCGGGAGAGGAAGGGAGAGATCTTCTTGGAAGGGATATTTTGTGTCGTCGAATGCGGAGCTACTTTCTACAGTAGAAGTGGAGGAACCGGGAGATGAAGGGGGAGCTTGTGGTGGGAAATTGAGATTGAGGGGGACTTCTGCTGCTGCTGGTACTTCAGCTGGTGGAATGATTGAGTTTGGACTCGATATGACTCCATCGTCCGGCTTATGAAAGAGTCCACTATCTCCCTGCTGTGCCGCCCAGTTCAATTGAGCGCGATCATACGTTTCTTTTATTGTCGAATGTGATAGCCAAAGTATTCCGGCTATGACAATGAATAAACAAGCAAAGCTTAAACGGCTGCGTCGCATGATAGATATATGTTCATGAATCGTTTATATTGTTGATGAATTTTGCGAAATTCCAAGAGAAACTCAATGGAGCTTCACCAACACCTCTCATGTAGATATATTTAAGAGAACAAAACAATATCTTGAAGAGTCGTATTGCGATTGAATTACGACCGAACTGCAGTTAAATCCATACCTTATCTATCTTATCCATCCGGGATATTTGCATCCCATCATATGCATGATGGTGTCACTGAACTAAATACGAGATACTGTAGCTGTAAGCTTGGAAGCTTCAAGATTAGAGCAACATCGACCGAGGTACCAGGCGTGTTTAGGGCTTAGACTTACTTAACCGCCCCTGAGAGATCACGCCTATTGGTGAGCATCATGTTGGTCAAGCTTTGGACTTTATAGATTTCCTTTCATGTGCTCGCAATTTCATATCATGATCTACAGGTTCCATGCTATGCATATTAATTTATGGTATCAGTCTTCTCCAGGGATATGTACAAATGTAGTCATGAAGCGTGGGGGGAGGTCAAATTTGTTTAAAAGCAGCGAAAGAATTTAATGACACACTCGAGACACACTCGTTATTTTCTTCTTCACATGAAAACCGAATTATAAAAGCTGGGGTAAGTTTGCGGGTCGGACTAGGTGGATAAGAGGCTCAGGGGTTCCCCGCAGGTGCAGATGCAAAAGCAGCGCTGGCTTCTGTTTGGTGCTGGAATTGCATATTGGCTTATATCTTCTGCCGATGACCAAATACGATTGACGAATATCCTGAATTTGCTTTCTGGGTCAAATGTTCTGACGCTTCGAGTGTGTAGCTTGCGAACTTGTAGGAACATGGTTGAAGTTTTGTTGATGTTACGCGAAATGGTCTCAGGGGTAGAGCTAGCTATGGTTACCTAGGTAACTTCAATTGTCTGGGTTGGATAATCTTGCATGATATCAAGAGTGTCAGCCTCTTTCAGTAGCTACAGCATTAAATTATCACAATGTATCCTGACCTCAACACTGATATCATCCTTTGACACCCGGACTAGTACCAAAAACCAGTAACCAGGACGTCCAGCTCGACTATTCTCCAGCCAGATCCCGACTTCACCTCCTAATCACATTCGAACAACTTGGGTAGTCCCCTAACTCTCTTCCATAGAAAGGACCAAATTTCCATATCCAGTGCCAAAATACTTCGTTACAAGATTGATAGTCGAAACACTCCTTTCAGCATCATCAACTGTAACACGAGGTCTTGATCCTGAGATTTCAGCCACACTCATTAAAAGTGGTTCAATCCAGTCAATTCCCTCCTCTGCATCAAATTTACTTCTAGCAAGAGGATTTTGCACGAAAATTTCGAATCGACTTACGTTCGCCAATAGCGGAACCCATAATTCGAGATTCATTATTGAATATTCTTTCAGTAGGATTCGTCGCTCGCATATCATGTGTATATCACGAATACGCTTCATATTACCGGCATTTAATATACATGGAGCGCTGTGGTTGAACCATGAAGGACTGTAAAAAAGTAAAGCGAATTTATTGTGCCCGTACAGAACGTCGAGAGCTTCATCACTGATCTGTTGGGACACGCGGAGGAGGCCGGTGGTGAGCTTTTCGATGTGACATTCGGGCAGCAAAATATGGGTTGAGAAACCCGTGTATATCTCACACTCCCGAGAGATGTGTATGCGAAGAGGACGGGAATTCCTCGCTGGGCGATATGGAAACTGTATTTCCATGGGTCTGCATTTGAGCAATTGCACATAAATCATTTGACGAATCTCAAGTGGTAGGCGTAAAAGACCGGGAAGCTCATTCTTTGACCGCGGTTCGTCATTTGAAGACGGTTCAAGCTTCGAAAGTGGCTCATCATTTGAGGGAGGAGTTTCTGCATCAATTTTGGTTTGACGTGCAACTAGAAGTTGGGGGTACTTCTTCTTCCAAAATCTGGCAATTTTGAAAGGCATTGAGAAGATGCCAGCCACATAAGTTCACGAGGATATAGTCAAAGGTGGATGTTGATATCTGTTCCTGGTGGAAAAAGAGGAGGTTGGGCTTATAAAGGATTATCACGTGACTAATGATTGGCCATGTCCCTCTTTGACATGCGAAACCAATACTTTCAAGTGTCTTCCATCTTCCTTCTTTTCTTCCATCTAGTGAAATATTAACATCTGCCTTGTAGCAAATCAATTACACCATGGGCTAGAACAAACGACACTGGACCGACTAATGTAGACCTGTTAAACATGACCTCGACTCGCGAACCCAAAGTTCTATTCGCATCATGTAACCTTACCAGCTGGACTCTCAAAGCGGACTCGAGTTATTCAGGCTTAAAATCTATCAGATTTACTCCTAAAATTACGGAATTTCATATTATATCAACTCATAATTCGCAGCTAGGCCCCAATCAACACAGCACGTCACATGAGTGACTCGTGACTTGGGAGGACTCGGTTGTGTTTTCTGACAGTCGCGAGCAATGATAACTTTATTACCTTTATAGATGAAGAAGCTCCGTAATTTCTGCTTAGACATATTAGGTCCACCAGGTCTGTCGATTTGAGGGTTGATGTCGAAGTCCAACACGATCATAGCGTAGCAATGTTTCGGGTTTCAAACCTGCGTCTGAGCGAAATGGCCACATATTATGAGGAGATTCATCCCATCATCATCCGTTTTATTTTTCGTTCTTTATGTTTTTAAACTTGAGATTCATGGCAAGAATAGGTTTCCGGCTAGCGCTGGTCGGTGTAGCCGTCGGTACTATTTTCTATCAATTTATTTACAAATCATTGATTCTTAGCACCTTGGGATACAATCGCGCTTTAGAACCCTTCCTCAAATTCGATGTCGAATGTGAGAAGATTGATGATGTAGGTTTAGCTGGTTGTGCAGATATGTGGTTGCACCAGGCAAGTGGAATGCTCTATATGGCATGTTCAGATACAAAGGGTCGAGCTGAGTGGTTTCCGAGGTATGCCCAGCACCATGTACTTTTTATTCTTACAAACTAAGTCCTTCAGTTTGAACCATCTAAATGCATCAGGCCGCAGTTTGTCTGATCAAATTGGAGTCCTGGATACACGTGGAGCTGGCCCGATTAAGAGTCGATTGACATGGCTCCAAACACAAAATTTTGAAGGGATGAATAACGATGGAAAACTTAACCTTCATGGATTTGATATCCGAGTGGATTCGAAAAATGATAAGAAGTTACACATCGTTCTCGTCAATGATCGCCCTTTCGAAGACACTGGAAAAGCAGGTCCTTTCAACCAAACCCAAACGGATTCAAATAGTACGATTGAGTACTTTATAACCACATTGGGAAGCAAAACCATGACCCACAAGCAGACCTTTACAAATATCGACATTGAAACACCTAGGCACGTGGCTTGGGTCGATGAGCATTTATTCATGTTCACGAATGCTCATAGTTCAAAGGGTAGTTCGGTAGGTCATCTCAAAGTTGAACACAAAACTTTCGCTAATCTTTGGCCTTTAGCGAGGATATTCAAACCTCGTTCTTGGAGGTGGAAGCATTGGTTATTGTATGCCTCCTTCCACAGAATGCGGTGTGACGAAATCTCCTGGAAACCTCAAAGTGCCTAATGGGATAGCACTCGGCCATGACAATTTACTCTATGTTCCTTCATCGATCTCCGGTCAAATCCAAGTATTTTCCTTGGAACCAGAACAACGTCTCCGAAAAGTCGATACTATCAACCTCCCATATCCGATAAATGATATAAGTGTCGACAAGAATGGAGATATTTACGCCGCCACTGTACCTGCCTTGCATAAAACAATTAAAAACTCACAAAATATAGAGGTCAATATTCCAACCGCGGTGTTTAGGATCATTAAATTAGGCGAGATGGGCGAGGGAGAAGGATGGGGTTGGAATGTGGTTAAAATGATGGAAGATGACGGGAACACTTTACCAGCTACCACGGTTGCAGTTCACGATACCCAGACTGGTAAAATGTTCCTAGGTGGCGTGTTGGATCCTTTTATTTCGATATGTGAAAGAATAAACGGAGAGAGCTTTAGTGCATATATGGACATATTGAACTTCTAATAGACTGTTAATTGATCACCCCATTCGAATAGCAGGTTCCCACATTGGCTACACGCTCCCGTTACCAATTGCAGCTCTCTAACTGGTCAATTTTATTCAGAAAACCGAGTCAAATAATAGCTTACTTCAATATGCTGATGAAAATCTAAGTGCCAATAAAGGCTATCAAAACTCCAGAATCTTAGAATCACTCTCACTCTGTGCTCTTCGCCATGTCCTCAACTAAAATCTTGTACAGCACGGGAGTTTGATATATACTAGAGCTGGTTAACAAATGTGGTGGCTGGGTAAAACTGCTGGCAAGTATATCACATGCGTTTGACCTTCCCAGATGAATTCTTTCTATGATCCCAATGTTTCAATTGATGAGCTCGCGCGATGGTAGCCAGTTCTTGCTCTCATGATTCAGCAAGCAATTCAACAGAAGTGATGTAGCACTAACACTTGCAAAATCTTCATGCTTTGAGGTAGATTATCGTAACAGGCCTCTTGGTTTATCCCGAGGCCTCTCGAATCTGCGAATCGCAACATTTTTTCCAAAATTCGGCCCTAGGTGGACTTTCCCGAATTATTGAGTACGTCGAAAGAGACATAACGATTACATACTAACGGGGCAGGAAACAAGTAAACTGAATGTGGAGAAGTAGAAAACTATTCTATATGATTGGCTTGCTGGGCATCATTCAAGCACAGTTTTGCCCTATACTGAGTAATTTATCGCCATGTTTGTCTTACTTATGAGTATCCGCAAAAGAAGAAGCATTGGTAGAATTCCAATTCTGAATATTGGGTGTCGTTCATTAGCACGGACAGAGTATCTTGTGCCATCTATTATACAAACCTGTTTCTAGCTCCACCACACCCACCACACTCCTTCTATGGGTTCCCGTATCGTCTGTCCAAGCCTTGATAAACTATGATCGACATCGTATGGTTACCAACTCAGAAATCCAGGCCTTTGGTGTTGTAGGCTATCTGCCAAACTTGAGATGATCGCGAAAGCATGTGGACGAAAGATTGAACACCCAAAAATGCCGGAATGAAGATATTTAGTGACAGTGGAAGCATTGACGAGTTAAGCAATTTTCATAGCTCGTTCATATTGGTCACCAATGTGTGATATAGCTCAAGATCGTAGCCGACGCACTTGAGGTATTCATAGTACAATGAAACTCCTGGAGGATCATCCAAATCGGGCTACGAAATTTTGTTAGCAGGTTATTTCCTTTACCAAGGATGTACATACTCTATCGAAAGCTGCCATGACTGCCCCCTCTGTGATATTCTGGGCCTCTTCTTTGGTGATAGTCCTCGACATAGAGTCTATTAATTCCATTTCACTGCCCTCTTGATCAGTATAGCTGTCATTCTCCGCGTTCCACCATCCACATTCCTTTCTGGGCCACATATATCTCAATGCATAAATAATAGGAGAAGCTTTTGAACCATGAGCAGAACCTGCGCCAAGCTTTCGTGCCCAATGACGTTTGATCTGCTCTGGGAGCTCGAGCATTTGATTGTGACCAAGACGATCAGATACCATGACTTCATATGTTCCATAATATTGAAATTGTGAGTCGCCAATATCGCTGATGAAAAGAGGAAACGTTTGACCTATTTTGTTCGGTGGTAGGCATGGCGAGATCTGAGCACCATGTACACCAGGAAGACAAGGTAGAAGAGGGTCAAATTCGCGGTTCATCAAACCGTAAGGACCAATGTTGGCAAACGCTTCTTTCGATCCATTTGACGAGTACCATCCGTCTGTGATGCGACGCCCTCCAAGACTGTCGCGCAAGAAACGATACTCAAACTTTGTGTGTGGTTGAGGAGGAAGATGCAAATTCTGCGTCAAAGGCATTCGTCTCATTATTGTGGGCATTTGCACTGTATTCTGAAACCAGATGTATGTATCAGTCATGGATAGCTGCGAATTCTCCTTGAAGTCAATTGCAGACTATGCGAAAGTTTGAGGTAAGGACTTGGACTCTCTCTCACCTCTGATACATTCTGTACACTTTCTGCCATTTCCGGTACTGGTGTGCTAACCAACCTAGTAAGCCCGTGTGCTTTTATAACTGGTACTTTCTGACTTACACTTCATAGAGAACGTTTGTAACGTCTGAATCATTTGACCTATACTCTCGTTTCACGGGAGATAGTACCTCGTCGTCATCAGTCAAGTCGATGACAGCTAGCGAGCCCGATTCAGTTTTTAAACCTGCAGTATTTCCATTTTCCAACTTTGCTACCTGCTCTCGTAATCTAGATAATTCAGCAAGAACAAACTCCGTATCCAGCCGAGCATTTTCGATAGGTTGAGCTGCTTGAGCAACACTTGTAGCACATCTTCCATGAGCTTTCGGTGGAAGAGTCTCATTTGGCAAATCAATAATGGCAGCATCTCTCTCATATGAATTGATAGTAAGCTTGCGCTTTTTGGTGCCGTTTGAGGTGATTTCGGACATTTTGTCGCCTGCTGAGGAGAGTGTGTAAGTATCAAAGTTGAGATGAAGCATCAAAACAGGAAATGGAATTAGAGTTAGTTGACCAAGTTAGTTTGTGAGCAAAGTATGTAAGCAGTCAAGAAACATTCGATGATGAACATGTAGTAGTATACTACCACTCACGTTGAGGTAGCGAAGAGTTCAATGGCAAACTGAACAAAAAGGTAACCATGCCGTCCTCGAGCCTTCCCTTCCCCATCCCATCAGCGGGGTTCTAAAAGCTTCAGCACAGACCACCTCCACATCGCGTTCGCGTTCTCCAATCCTCCTCCCATCTCACTCACAATGTCAATTCAATATATCCTCAAAATGTATTTTTCTCTCATTCACCTCTCTCCTCACTAATATATGAAATGCCCATCTGTATCGAGTGTCGCTATCCGACTACCCAACTCTATACCGAGTATTCCGGAGGATCGACTGGTCATGGAGTACGATTAACCGTTTGTAAGAATTGTGGACGATTTTGCGATAAATATGTTGAGCATGATTTTGTGGTTTTGTTTATTGATTTGGTTTTGATTAAGCCACAGGTTTGTTTCTCTTGTCTTAACCTTATGATATTTACACACACGCGCGCGCGCGTACATATCTTTGAGCGAGGGGAAAGCTAATAGTTTTGGGGACGGAAAGGTTTATAGACATTTGTTGCATAATACTTTAATGAGAGAACATGATCAATTTGACGTATGATATTTCCTCTCCCTGATGCAAATCTTATATTGACATCTATCTTCTAAGCCTTCAATAATCCGTCTCGGTGTCCTTCTCCTCCTCTTCGATGTCTACCTAACATGGGCACGTATCGAAAAGCAAACTTCCGCGCCCATTTCCGCTCCAATCGAAACAGATAATACAAATTTCCTCCGTCTAGCCGCTCAACCCATTGTATTCCAATACGTATTCTTTCTAATCCTCTGCGCCCTCTCAACCCTAAGCTTTCACCTCTCTATCCGCTTTCTCACATCCTCACCACTTTCTCCTCTGGTGTTCCTCGGTCTCCTCCCAAAATACACACGCCCGAATTCCGTATCTACAGCGCTACTAGTCTCGTCTTCTACGAAACTATTCCCTATTTTGATGGTAATATGGGAGTATGACGTACCGGCTGCGGCGAGAAGTTTAGGATGGGCTGTTGTTGCGAATAATGTGGAGGCCTTGAAAATATTACTGGATTGCGGGTATGGGACTGCAGCGATATTGGCGACAGTTGGAGCGATTAGTAGGTGGATGGTTGGGAGGGGAATACTCTGGGCGGTCGGCTTGGATGGGGTTGACACCGTTGGGGATTCAGGGGTAGCGGCGGATGGAAAGGCGCTTTGGGCGGTAGTGGAATTGGGTAGAGAATGGGGTGGAAGGTTGGGCTTGGGGTGATTGAGGAGGGTGAAGAGTGGACGGAGATTCATGAGAAAATGAATATGAATGATATATATCCCAAACATCGTAGATGATTTATATTTAAGGGGCTGACAGTAGACATTCAGGGGGGATGGTGCACTATTGCACAGCACGATGGTATGTTCACAGATTTACATTTGCCAAGGTGAACTAAGCATCTGCAATTCCAACTTCACTGCAGAGGTACAGATTCCCGCAAGGTATGCCTATACTTCGAGAACCATATTACCACCCGGCGTTCGAGCGCAGCGAGGAATCCGGGATCTTGGGGGTTTGACCGCATCGGAAACAATCGAAGAAGAAAAACAAGTATCGCTCCGCTGGAGGCATGAAGGCCATTGCGGTGGAGGCGGACTAAGGAGAAGCTCAATTCAGTGCCTGATATATCAAAGTTTCCATTTCCACAATCAATTCCTATAAGTATACACGAGTCGCATTTCATTCCTCCATTAGAGTCGATCCCATCCCATGAACGCCAAATAATACATCTCATCCTTCTTCATTCTCTTTCGCCATCATGCATGCTCAACTGTAATAACCACTCAACTCATATGTCTTGCATACTCCGGTCTTAAGTCTCCTCTTCTGGGTACGATGAGTGGATGCCATTGCGCTAAGAACGTAATCGCTGTTGTCAATGTCAGTATAGTTCTTAGGCTCATTCCTTCCATTCCTTTCTCCGTGTAATCTGAATCGATGCGATGGGAATACGTACCCCACATAAGATAACAACTTGCGAAAGAGAGGATGAGAGAACTGCGCCAGATTCTGTATACCAACAAATTAGCCACCGATATTTCAAAAAAGTTGCTCAAATCCATCTATCCATTCATCCGCACATAGTTGAATACACTCTATCGGGGCGCGATAGATACATACGTTTGATTTTCGCCTTTAGGAGAAAGGAACCATGCTGCCGCAGAAGCAAGCACAACAATAATGAGGCCAATGACGATACTCCAACTATTCAATCCATCTTGTTAGCTATGACACTAATCTCGCAGTTCCAGAATATGATTGCACGAGTGGACAATGAGCCATACCCGTTTGCCATGTTGATTTTGTGATAATGAAGTCGTGAGGTCTGGATTCAGAGGGTTCGGAGTTGCTTAAGGCGATTGTTTTATTCGAGGTTGGTGATTAAATGATGGAGCTTGGTTCAAGGTTTCCAGGTACTACTCGCGCTAATGGTTTGGCTTGGCGCGTCAGCTCTTTCTTTTTCGTTAGACATAAATAAATTATGCGATCAGATCTACTCAATTATCATTCCTTCACTGATTATTGTTGATCTAACGATTTTCAGTCGAATGTTACATATAGACATTTTTTTTGGTTTTGATTTCGATATTCATGTGATTAATTACAATATCAATTCAAATCTCGCATTTCCTAATTCTCAAATTTCAAGCCTGCCTCTTGTCTAACAGCTCCATAAATAGCAGCAATGTCACCAGCTTCTCCCTTGTGGTTCTTAACTCCCTCCAAATGAGCATCTGCGACCTCGAGAGCCTTCAATTGAGTACCGGCGCTCTTAGCCAATGCCATAGCATGTCTTGCATCTTTTCTAGCCAAATCGACAGCAAATAACGGGTCCTCCCTCTTGTGATAATCGCCTGACAACATTCTACCAGAGTATGCGGCATATGGACCTGGGAATAAAGCCTCGATGAATTGATGAAGATTCTCGACACCCAATCCAGATTTCTCTGCAAGAACATGTCCTTCGGAAAGAGTCTCAACCATATTGAAAACAAAGGTGTTTCCAATAACCTTCAAAAGCGAAGCTTTTCCAACTGGTTGTCCACCAAAATCAATTGTGGCTTTACCAATAACTCCCTTAGTATATGGCTTAACCTTCTCCACCGACTCTTTTGGACCAGCAAGTACGCAGATGAGTTGGCCACTTTCCGCCATAGCAGGAGCACCGAAAACAGGGCATGCAACAAAATCACCTCCAGCAGCACCAATTCTCTTGGCCAAATCTTCAGTGGTATCTGGATGAACAGTCGAACAATCTACGAAAAGTTTTCCAGCAGCGCCATTCTTGATTCCGGCATCGATTGTCTCGTTAATAGCAGCATCATCTCCTACACATGTGAAAATGATATCGGATTTTGAGACAAGATCGGTAATGGAAGAAGAGACCGTGGATTTGCCGGATGGGAGGGAAGAGCTGAGATCTTCTGCACGTTTGGTCGTGCGGTTGAAGATTATGAGGGGATTATCGAGGTTTCCTTTCTCGACGAGGTTCTTGCACATGCCCTGTGATATTTGTGTTAGCTATCGTCTATCTTCTTGAATGAAGTTGCGGGGTAGGTAGTTTTGGGGAACTGACTCTACCCATGTTTCCGAGACCAATCCATGCCAATTGAAGACCCATTTTGGATGAGTTTTGTGTGGTTCGAAAGATACGAGAATGTACAAAGTAAAATACGATAATGTGTAAATGATAAAGTGTGAAATTGTGAAATTATTCTCTCAATTGGGATTTGGAACGTCTTTCATGAGCATTTATGAAGATACATACCAAACCATTCGGTCCCGATATTGGATGTATGATTACATACTAGGTAGGTAGATTGTGATACTATCTCGGAGTTACAACTATCACCTAGGTCGGAATGAAGCCGTTTGGTCCCACTGTTGACAAAGCAAAGGAAGACTTTTGGGATAAACGCCGACTTTGCTCGCTGATTGTAACCGGATACCAGTCCTTCAGTCCTTCATACCTGTTTTGTTGGAAGAGCAGCGTGTGCTTTTACCCGTTGCAATGTGAGTGTTAGTAGAGCATTGTACAAGAACAACCAAGTGCAATATGTACAACGTAATTCCGAGAAGAACATATACTTTCCATAAGTAGAAACCAAGACAAGATATTTGCAGTATCGGTACCTTAGGCACACTTGCAAATGACGCTCTGCTGGCTCTGCGACGGTCACTGCCGTGGAGACAAACTATTTTAGACTACCGGCTACCAGTACCTAGGTATGCCTTTGCATGTCGCGTTAGATCTACTGCAGCATTCATTACGTAGGATGCAGTTTGAATATACTTTTTCCCCTGGAGCGAAGCGAAAGAGCCTCCACGGCAGTGGCCCAGCGCAGCGTCGCATGCTGGTGGACAGCCGACTATTACTTTTACCTATCTCGTACTCGTAGGCAAGATCTTAAAACTATTCTACCCAGAAAAATTGTCTGGGGATTTCGAAATTAATGTATATCTACTAGGTACCAGTATTATCTCTTCAAAGAGAAACCATCATACAAGACTAGATATCTGATTCCAAGTATTGTTTGCACGTCCTGTCTCGCCTGTACAGCCTTATGATTTAATTTCATCAGATAAGATCTTTTTTTTTATATGACGCCAACTCGAAATGAGCCATAAAAGTTTACTTCGTAGTTCTATTAATAATGTTTTTTTCCATTTTCACACTTTCACGTGTGAGCTTCCTATCCCCGTTCGCGTTTATCGAAAAGCGTTATCGGATGAATGGTGTGGAGATATGAATCGACTTTCGCACAAGCACATAATTATCTATTACTTCATATAATGAAAATGCCTCTCTCTCTTTGTTATTATTCTCAACAATTTATCCTCACTTTGGAAAATTATGATTCCAATATTTTCCCTTTCACATTGCTTTCAAATGATTTCTTCTGAATAATTCAAATCAATATGCAATATGTTATTGCAAAATTTAGCCTTGAAAAAGGGCAAAGAAGCGGCTGGTCATAACGTGAGTCAAATGGTTATATCCATAGTGAGACATTTACTAACACTCTACAAAGATTCAATCATTGACAAAACATGGGAGCTATTTTGTTCAAAGTAGTGATAGGAGACGTACATATACTTCCAATCAATCTGCAGCTAGTAAAGTGAGGGAAGAATTGGCCAAAGAAACTTGCGAAAAGCTTTCGAATCAACATCAAGCCAAGAAGAAGGCTAAAGCTATTGATAGAGTGGGATACATTCCATCGAACCATTCAATTGAAATACTTACAAATTTCAGGACTTCTTTCTATCGGTCCTTGGTTCTTCCGCAACTAAACGCGAAGCTCGCTCTTATATTCAAAACTTCAAACCTCTAAATACTTCTCCCGCAAAGCCGAAATCCCAAGGGCCTGTCCAACAAAACACAAATGAGAATGGAGTAAACCTGGGAAGCATTTATACAGCAACAAGGGCCGTGGCAGAAAGTCCAAAGTTTGTACAACAACCAGCAGTCTCACAAACCACGTTGGGCGGCTCCATTTTACATGTTGCTTTAGTGAAAATTAGAGCTCCACAACTGCTAGATGACGATACATTGAATGGGATTGGGAAAACATTATCGAAACTGTGTAGACTTGGACTGGTCAGTACCGTTGTGGTGGATTGCGAAGATGGAACCGATACCCACCTCAAGGTATCTAAAAGCGAATGGAGGGATCGGGTTAAAGAGCAAGCCGCTCGTGTTGTGACTGCCATTGATGCTAGTGGGACAGAAGCACGGCTAGTGGACAATGTGATAGGAATTGCAGAAAATGGATCTGATGTCGAGCAACAACCGTATCTGAAAGGCAGAGTGCATGTCACATTTAGGGAGTTATTGATGACGCCATTGAGACGAGGAGTACTCCCTGTGTTACCTTCAATAGGGCATACGGATGCTACTCAAACGGCAATATTAACAACCGCTAGTGATGTTGTCATGGCGTTGACCCGAGAATTTGCTGGAATCTTGCCTCCGCAATCACCGGATGAACATCCTAATGTTGTCAAAGAGCACTTACAAGCCTTACAAAATGAGGTATCACTTGATCGTCTAATTCTGATCGATCCTCTTGGGGGCATTCCAGCTTCGGACCGCAAAAACGGTTATCACGTATTTCTGAATATGGAACAAGAATATGAGCTGGCGAAGCAAGATCTCATAAAAACAGGAGGATTGTATAGCGAAACATCCAAGCTACCAACACGTGCAGAAGCAGGCTCGAATTCTAATGTCGGAGATGATATCTCCCTTTCCAGCTTTACCGAACAAAAATCTGGCGAGCTTAAAAATTCATCCCCGCAGCAAAGCGGTTCACCTACACAGCAAGATCAAAGAATGAAATTCCATTTGGATAATTTGGAACTAGTTCGAAGTGCTTTGGCCGTATTGCCTCCTAGCTCTTCTGCTTTGATAACTACGCCTGATGAAGCCGCGAATTCCGGAAAGCAACACGAATTCAAGGCCGCTGGGGTTGGTACACGACGACAACGAAATCCATTGATTCACAACCTACTTACCGACAAGCCAGCATTCTCTTCATCCCTTCCTGTTGGAAGACTAGGCCCCATGGATAAGAACGAACCAATTACACTATCAACTAAAATGGCCCCAGCCACTTTTGCAAAACATGGAATGCCAGTAACCATTTTTCCCGATCCAAAAACTACCCCTTGGCAACCACCTGTCGCTGGCGTTCCACAGATAAGCTTAACTGATCCTCAAATTGATCTACCCCGCCTAGTACATTTGATCGAGGACTCTTTCAATAAGAAACTAGATGTTCAAGATTATTTAAGGCGTGTCAATAATCGTATAGCTGGAGTCATTATTGCAGGCGAATACGAAGGAGGAGCATTACTGACCTGGGAACTACCACCCGGTGTTCCAGACGATGGAAGTGAAGAAAGCCGTAAGCGAATGGTGCCATATCTTGACAAATTTGCCGTCTTAAAGAGAAGTCAGGGATCGGGCGGTGTTGCAGATGTGGTTTTCAAATCTATGGTGAGAGATTGTTTTCCTGGTGGTGTTTGTTGGAGAAGTCGTAAGGTAAGAAATATCATGAATCCGTGGTCTTAATTTTGTGCTTCGTATTGATGAGACGACAGGATAATCCAGTAAACAAATGGTATTTTGAACGCAGTAGAGCTACGTTGAAACTGGCTGATACGAATTGGACGATGTTCTTCACGACGCCGGAAGAAAACATGGATCAGCAAACATTCCAAGACTATGAAGCTGTTTGCAAGGTCATTGAACCTTCTTGGGCGGATAAACAGGGAGTTCAGGATTGAACTTTATACATAAGTGTTGGAGGTATAGATAGTGTGGAGCTTGATATACTTATGAGGTGCTTACGGACCAGACCAAGGTGTGTCTCGCAATCGCCAAAACACGATAAATCCCTTGGAAGCGGACAAGTTTCGGCAAAATGCTTGATACACTACATCATCCCAACCTAGATGGTAAGAGTAACTTTGATAAGTGTGATGTCGATCTCAAAACTATCTTTACTTCAATATGCAAACATATAATTCAGGATTCTTGGACGTTGGGTGCCCCGAATGATGTTGGACCACCTTAGGCTGGTGAAGCGAGATGGCAATTCGTTGAGGGGTGAATCGGACGTTGGCGGATGTTGTCAGAGCGGGAAGTGATATACACAGGACAGGTAGCTGATTCGGACTAAGCTATCCGAAAAGTCCTTGTGGATCCATGTAGTTACACTTGAAGATACCCTCGAATATTAACTACCGGCAGCATTTACTTGGCTGATAAGATTGAATCTCGCTATGAGGGGTTTCACAGTAAATAAGGGTTTTCTTTGAATGCTAACGAACAATTTGATATAGCACCCAGTAAACAGAACTTCGGGTGAAATATGAATAGAACTGGTTATCGTGAAGGATTATTCCAAATTTGCCCCGTCAAGAGTTCGTTTCAATCTGAAACGAAACATTTCAGATTACACTCATACCCATTTCCCATTCCATTGTTATCAGTTCACCAGTTCTCACGTGAAGATTAATTTAGGCGAAACCTTTGGAAATCAAGCTGTCACTTCCCATGTGCAGTCGCAACATCAACCTTTACTGCCTCATAATTAAACAAAACCTACCAGGTATTCAATAATCCTAAGAACAAGAGCGCATATTCGATCACAATAAACATACATACAATACAATACAGTAAATGAACATGGATTTCTCCAAGTTCCAAGCCTTTGGCAAGAATGTCTCGTAAGTATCAAGTTCTTTACTCCCTTCCTTCCAGATATATGTCATTGTGGTTTATTTACACCGAAGCTAATCTAATACCTCAATCAATAGAGCTTCATTCACGCCCTTCGCAGCTCGAACCCAACAATATGTCAAAGAGAGATTGGGCCAATCTGATGATAAGGTGATTCGATTTAATCATGCGCTGTGAAGGGAAAGGAAGAAAATCGTGAATTAATACTAAATGTTATGTTATGATAGACACAACTCCCTCCCGATTATATTGAGTTGGAGAAAAGGGTCGATGCGTTGAAGAAGGTGCATCAGAAGATGCTATCTGTTACTTCGAATTTCTCCCATGAGGGCTATGATTACCCGCAAAATTTGTCGGAATCGGTATGTTTTTTTCTATCTATACGTTCAACATACAATTCAAGAATAGCAAATGACGCTCCGCTGGCTCTCCGGGGCCGCTGCCGCGGGGGCTTACTATTTGGGGTCAATGTTCGAGCTCAGCGACTTACCGGGAATGGGGGGCTTGTCCCCATGATGATAACATCATCAATCTTTTCTCAGACCTACTGATTATAATACATTTGCTAATCTCTTGTTCACCAATAGTTCAACGACCTCGGCCGCACTGTTTCCGAAAAAGTCCAACTCCTCTCCTCTGCTACCTCCCCAGCCGAAGCTCAAGCTGCTCTTACAGCCCCTCCATCCGCAAAACCACAACCCAAAACCTTCAATCATGCTATTGCTCGCGCTGCCTTAGCATCTAGCCAAATTCTACAACAACAAAATTCCTCTGGAAATGAAGATCCTTTAGCTACTGCCCTTGAGAAATATGCTCTTGCAGAAGAACGTGTTGGAGAAGCAAGACTTGCACAAGATAGCCAAATCCAAAGTCGTTTCCTCGCAGGCTGGTCTACAACATTGAATACTAATTTGATGTTTGCGACTCGCGCTAGAAAAAGTGTGGAAAATTCGAGATTATTGCTTGATGCTGCAAAGGCGAAGGCTAAGAATCCAGGATGGCATTTACCTGGTCAAGCAGCTTCTCAACACGATGGTCATGAAGATGAGATTCAGAGTGAGGAAGCTAGAGTTGAGATTGAACAAGCAGAGGATGAATTTGTTGGACAAACTGAAGAAGCTGTTGGTGTCATGAAGAATGTAAGTGCTGTTTTTTGGGCGCATTTTATAGGGATCAAGCTAATACGGGAATCTAGGTCCTCGATACCCCTGAACCACTCCGAAACCTTGCTGATCTTATCGCCGCTCAACTCGAATACCATAAGAAGGCATACGAAATTCTTAGTGAACTCGCCCCTGTTGTTGACGGTCTTCAAGTTGAACAAGAAGTGAGACGTTCCGAGGCATTTTCCGCATAATCCTTTTCTTTCTTTTTTTCCACTCCTAGATTCCTTGAGGCATTTAGCAGTTATATTGTTAGAATATCACAGTTCAGTTAGCTGATGAAGTGTCTTCTACGCAGGCCAGCTATCGAAAGAGTCGTGATGGTGGAAGTGCTTAATCACCATCTAAAATAATTGATACCAAAATGATACTCAATTCGAAATCGAAGAATGAAGTGATAAGAAAATGGGAAATTTGAGATGTGATGCGACGCGACGCGTTAAGGATTTTTTTTCTGACTGTCTTTTTTCTCTGGCAATTGTGGGAAACTCAGGATTCGTTCGCTTCGACTAGGACTGGGAGTGAGGTTGGGTGGTAAAGAGAGCATTTGCTTTGGGAAGTATGTAGGCGGCCAACATCGGTTAAGATGACATGAGTGAAACGGTGGATGGTTTTTTTTTTTTCAAATTTGGGGGAGATTTGCGAAAGAGTGCATGCGTGGTAATAGTACTTGGTAACTGGACACCTGTCTTGTACAACTTGTATTGTTGGCGTGGCTTCGGAAGGGCGCAGGTAGCTTTTTTTTTTCTTCCTTCATCTGTCGAGTGGCTGGGGATGGCTGAGGGTCAGGTGAGATAAATGGATTTGGAAGATAGATAGATTGATACCTAGGTAGGCATCAATTCAAGTATTGATATTAAATTTTTATGACAGGTCGTTGAATGGAAAGATAGGGAGATTGTATGCTGTGAAATGTATCTAGAGGGGCGGGATTTTTATTTGGCAGGCTTAGTTGGTTTGCAACTTACTGTAGACAAGAGTGTGAATATGGATATGATTTTATGGATACATGGCTTTGTGTGGCGGGCTGTGGTCTTGTTGTGCGGAATGAGGATGAGAGTTTTCTGGATTATGGTTTATGAATTATGGTTGCAATATTGGACAGGATTGAAGATAGGGCAGTTTAATGATTAGACGGTGGAAAGTTTAAGACTATAGAACGGGCCGAGAAGAGGGAAGTGAGGACTGAAAGGTGCGCAGGTTGCATGTATCGTGGTATATATGAATTTGAATTTGAGGCCTGGACAGGCATGGAGATGTGTTTCAAGTTTTTCTGAACTTTTGCTTGCTTTCGTCTAAGTCGCAAGAGTCATATTTTAATGATTTATCTTTTACTTGTCGACAGTGTTCTGGTTCGGTCATCAGATTTCCGGTTCTAAGTGATGATGTGTATGAAGTCTGTTGTCTTCACTCAGTTCCTCGCTTGTCTTGGTAAGGGAGGCGCGCATAGTTTTTGGACCAGGGCCTTTTCTAACATATAGACTTCTTGATGGTTTTCAGGAAAGTAGAAGAATCATACTTGTCAAGAAGAAAGGGGACGCGGGTTTCGAATGTAGTGTCCCCAATCCAGTTTTTGATTCGGGGGATATGTATAGTGATCTTGAGAGACCTTAAAGGGAGAGGGGATATTTCTTCTGAGGAATATACAGAGGATGGGGAAGAGATGCTAGAAAAGCTTAGTATGTAATGATTGGAAGCCAATGGCATCTTGCTCGATGATGAATAGGGCGCTGAAATGTAGGAATTTGTTGCACGTCTGTAAACCGAGAATACGAGGTGTATCCCAACATGACTTTGGAATTGTATCCTCCTAGTTCTCCTATGATGGATGGAGTGACATTGATCTACTAGCTTGTACTCCTATCTTCTTACATACTGTCCAATGATAGTACCCTGAGATTTATGTTGCACGTCTGTAAATTGAAATTACCAGGTGTACCCCTCCTAGAGTTTGAGATAGTCTCCTAATTCTCTGGTGATGGGAAGATCTGGCGCTGATTTACTAGCTCATATTTTGACCCTCCCCTAGATATTCTCCAATCATGCTACCTAGAAATTTATGTTGCACATCTGTGATTTGGAATTGCAAGATATACCCCCAACAAGACTTTTGGATCTCCTCCTTCTTGTTTCCCCGCTGCAAACAAATGGCATTGATCTACTAGCTTGACTTCCAATCTTCCTGGATAATGTCCAATCATGCTACTTAGATATTCAAGTTGCACGTCTGGATCTTCGGTTTACAAGAAGATCCTAACAAGCACAAGAGTTAAGAGGGCTTTAGTATGATGTATATCTAGGAACCTGAAGCTATATCGATATCTGGTTCGACGAAGCTGCAAATGTTTGGAATGTTGCACATCGACAACCTGAGATTACAAGGGTGGCCCCAAGAATCTTTCAGATTGAAGAAATATCCATCGCTAGTTCTTTCCACCCCTCGGCAATTATCACCATTACAGGGTATCCCGAAGACTATTGTAAACCTACCTTGAATACTCACTGTAAAGTCTTGCCGAGGGGCCTAAAGGTTAAATGTGAAACAAGCATCTGTGTACGGAGACGCCATGGAATTATAAGGTTATGACGGCATAGTAAGACCCAGATGAGTCAATCAGGCATACTAGGGTACACAATGAGGATCAAATATGGGTGATGTTGCACATCTGCATGTCCGTGTTTTTGAGGGAGATTCCGACGGACATAAGACTTAGGGTTCCCTTTACTAATAGTATATTTTAGAATGTAAAGCTACCTGAGTATCAGACGAGGTGATAAAGCAACGAGAATTTTTATTTTTATTTTATAGAAAGAAATGTTGCACATCTCATTCTTCCTATTATCCTAAAAAATTCCAAAACCCTCTATCAATCCAGTAGCTTGACGCTAGTAATGACGATCACGGTGTCCTTGGTTGCACATTCCTATCTTTACCTAGGTACTCCATGAAACCGAGTCGGAAGTCCGATATTGGCGGAGTGGAGTGGTGATCAACTTGGTAGTTAAAAACTATTGCATCGCTATACTTAGAACTGGAGCCTCCTAGACGATTTTTAGGATGTACCTTGTATGTTTCGAACCAGAAATGTTTACTGAAGACTCCGATACGATGTAAGTCGGAACAAAGTTGATATTATATAATCATGGGTGAAAACTTGAGGATGGTCTCTTTCGTTGTTCAAGTTTATCGGAGTGCTGTTAGTCCCTCAAAGAACGCGACATTCATGAAAGCTAGATGAGATGACAAGTTGAAGATTAGGAGTTCGTTGAATATGTATCCTCGAGTACTACGATCTGAATGTGTATTTCGGAGTATCATGATTTGGACTTCCGGATACAATGATTTTCTTCAATCCTCATTGTCTACATAACATACCAAAATCTCCGCTAGGAATAAAGGAACACTTCTCTTATGGATATATTAGCAATAACCAAGCATTGGCAATACCGATAGTCCTCAACGGCCAACTACACGTCTTTGCATCCCCACAATTTCTGGGTAGTTCACGCTAGAATTTGAAGCAGACTTAAGCTAAGCGCGGGGTGGAATCAAGTATGTCAGCACGCCGCCATCATTGAAGAATGATATGAATATTGATACACTGGCACAATCTCATCTATCTTGATAATCCGAGAAAAGAAAGAAAACCATGATCTGTTTATCAAAAATGACCGTTCACTTTACCTCATCATCAACTTTATCTATTTGATCTTCCAAATTTTGGAATCATTTTATGGTATGAGTGCAAGCCAAGCCAAATCTTCCGCAGTCGGAATTCTCGGTTATGCAAGTCATGTGCAAGTCCAGACTCTAAATGATCCACTTGGGAATCAACTAACAGCAACTAACTAGGTATACTAGCCTCACTTGCTTGGAACTGACATCATTGATTGGGGATTGAGCTTTCCTTTATTGAGGCTCTGATTCCTCTTTATGACCCATAGAACAGTTGAGAGTATTCTTCATGATGATATTCATCAATTGTCCACATCATACTTTCCCCAAGATGAAAGATATATGAGCACTGGAAACCTTATAAAAATTTCAATCAATTGCCACATGTCCAGAACTGAAGTCATTCAAAACCTATAAGAGATCACCAATCAACGGCGTGTGATTGAAGTGTACTGAACCCAAAGATAAGGTGCTAGATTTAACTTTAACGTAACCAAACTCGAAATAAGCTTTGTGTCTTGCCACTTTTGGTTTGGACTAGGCGATCATCATGGGGTAGCGTCAAGTCAGACTGTACTTTTTAATACGACTGAGAAAGTAGCTGATACTTGGGACCGTCAGAATAAACGCTATAAACTCCGACTGATATGGCGAACCAGCAGAATGAAGTATAAGAAGATCCATGGTCCCCTACTTGTGCGATTTCTCTTGAATTCTATAAGAAATTCTGAACAAATTGAAAAGTTGTAAATGGTATTCAAGCTCCAATATCTGGCTGAAACTTTCCAATAGATCTTTAAAGCACAGTTCAGATTGTGACTAGCATCGCAGTTGCCATTTCGACCAGAATGTACATTCCAGGAGAGCCCGAACGTTCAGAGGTGGTGGTGGTTCAAGGAATGGTACAGTCAGTCTTCAGAATGATGACCACTATACTTGGACAAACGCCACATCAATATCCAGACAATAATATTCATACTCGTTCGGAGAAAATTACTTCAGATAGACAGTCTCAAGATAGCACTAAAACATGGATATTAGCCATACCGCTCGGCGTGATGGCTGTTGTCTTCCTTATTGTTTTTTGTTTAATCGCTATCAACAAAAGGCTCGAACAGACAAGAGATCACTATACCCAACGACCCTTATCACGAACATCGACAACACGATCGGGAAAATTACGAAATGATACTCGCGTTTTATACCCAGTCTATTCCCATAGACCGAAACCGACAGGAGAAATGGGCGCTGCAAGAGCTGCATTGGGTGCTACGATTAATCCAGCTCCCAGAAGTTCACCAATCGAAGAAGAATGTACAACAGACAGTCCAAGAATTCCAAGCTACTACCGACCAACCGGTCAGATTGGGGCAGCAAGAGCGGCACTTGGTGCGAGAGTTGAGCCTGAAGTTCGACAAGCAAGAACAAGTAACGACAGACCCCTGCGACTTCAGGAAAGCTATGTTTCCACTGATACTGGCAGTCGGGTCGTCTCACGTCCTGTTGAACAGTCAGATTCTGTATACACATTACGGCCCGGCGAAAGTCTTGCAGACATGATGCAAAGAGTAGATAGCGAGGTACACCGAGCAGTCTCAAGATATCCTATCTTCGCGAATAATCTACCTAGTCCCCCACCAGCTCGTCTTCGTCGACCCAGTCGACCAGCAGGTCCAATGACGATAGATGAGGAAGTGAGTCGACAAGTAGCCTCATTTCCTATCTTCCAGCAAAATTCTGGAACTCAGCATGCAATGACTACTGGAAGTAATGAGGGACAATATCGAGAATCTACTACGATCACAACAGCAAGCGCAAACGCAGAAATGAATAACGAGGAATTGAGAAGGGAAGTTGCGACACTTCCCGTCTTCCAAAACACAGCTAATTACCGCTCGATGCCGACAAGGAGACCAGATCCAGTAACTCCAGGGTTTGTGACCCCACCGCCAGCGTACTCACACGCACCATCATATAGGGGATATGACTCAGACGAGGAAGCGCCAGAAAATGAGGCAGATGATTCGATTCATGAGGAAAACCGTGTAACTACTCCTTCTACATTACCTCCAGCTTATATCAGAGGAGATTATAGTCATTAAACTGGGAATTTGGAATTTTAGCGTTTGATGTATTTTGCGGCAATGAAAGCCCATCGCACTGAGTGCCATTGGAATAGACGGGAGCCATATAATTTGGAGCAAAGGGATGGATAAGAGTATTGGGATATATACAAGGCCATTATAGAAATATCAATAATAACCCTATATGATAATATTCCATATTCGTGTCTCAAATTTCAAAAATTCTATTTGGAGTTTTGAACGTTTTATAAGTTTTGAATGTTTCAATGTTTTGAATCTCTGGAATCTTTTGAATCTTTTCAACTTTTGTAACCTTTTTAATTTATTAATTTTTTTAAAAAAAAAATAAAAATAAAAAAAAACATTCAAATATTCAAATATCAAAGATGCTATTTGAGATTATATTAGTTATATTTTTGATATTTGAGTTATTAATATATGAGATTATTACCATAGAAGTATTAACTGGCGAGTGATATACACCAAAGGTCTTAAACGATGAAACTTATGCCTTTATTCTAGAGAATAATAATAAAATTAAACTTACTCTTAAAACAAATTCCGATAATACACATACATAGTCTTCATGTGTTCGGATGATAGTCAAGAACTAACAACTTGCAACAAGCTGGAAAGCAGTCGAGCTTTGATTATAACTTAATAATCTGAGGAGATTAGGCTTGCTAAATGTATTCCATGCACCAAGCACTATCAGGAAATAACGATCTTTGTCGCACTGCAGTCCAGACTACTGGGAACCATCAACTCATAAACCATCATGGCATCTCTCTCCAAGCATATTGCATCATTTGGGCTACAGCTAGAGCAGGCGATATTCCCTTCACTAAGGCCAACAGGTAAAGTGTAGCATCAATCCCACAGCTAATACCTCCACTGCTAATAACCCTAACTTTCTTGTCTAAACTCAATTGTTCCTTCACATATCTGAAATTTAAGGAAGCGGGATTCGGTATGATAGTTGTTGGGATATAAGATGGCTTCTTCGCGGTATATGCGTCGCAGATAATTTTGAGTTTCGGAAGAGTGAGAAAATGCGTCGTAGCGTTCAGACCCGAGAATATACCCGCGGAGCCAAGAAAGAGTGCTCCGGTACATATCGACATTATTATCCGCCGGCTCTGTAAACGAGATGATGGACCAAGTCGTGAAAATTCTTTGATGATGTTGAGCATGTCTGAGAAGGTACTATCTGTATGTGGATATAGATGAGGAAAGATATCGTCGGGAAGACCGCCGGGTTGGATGAGAATATCATAATTCTCGAGGGTTTCAAAGGCTGTGAGGAAGGAGATGTGACGTTGGATCTTTGCTCCTTCGGCTGAAGTGACGATATCATGTTGAGCTGCGATTGTAAGTTTGAAAGGATCTGCGCTGAGTGCGACATTCCCTAGCACGTCAAGAGGTCCATGAATATCAAGTGTGTTGAAAGTGTCATATGCGAGGAAAAGCACCGAGACTTGAGATGATTCTGGTGTGCCCTCCATCGAGGTATCTGGTTTGAGAGCCATTGAAACTGGATATAGCAAAGCGCCCTTCAGAATCTAAGGATAGATTAAGAGAGGCTTCGACTCTTATGATGATTCAATGTGTATGAGCTCAGAGTCGCGTCTGGGTCATACGGAGAATGCCAAAATCTAGACTCCGTTGAGACGAAATTTGACTCAGCTTACCTATTACCTACTTTAACCTATGAGTGAGTCTTCTTCTGATGAGCGGTGTGATGGGTTTGCAAAACAAATGGTTTGATATGACCACCATATATCTCTTGACAGGAGAAGACATACGCGATCTAAACAAGAGAATTGCCAAGGCGCTAAATTACCCCGCGCCTGGTAAGCATTGAATTTCTGAGCTGATGCGAAATGGTAACATGTAACAACATATTGTTACAATGATAGGATCGATGTAGGATCGATGTAGGATCGATGATGCTTCTTTAGCTACAACTCTTCAATTTCTCATACGAGCATTCAACAGAACTATCTCAGCCGTATCATGTTGTTCTCAATACACAGAAAAGAACTCTACGCAGAGACATAAGCGATGGACGAGAAAAGATACAAAGAAGGCCCAAGTTAAACTGCTCTGTATATTAAAAACCGGGTCACGGTTTTTATGCTGATAGCCCTTTATGTAGGTCTTACTATGAGGTACAGTATGCATGGCATGAGTTAAGACCTGCAGTACAGTAGGGCGCCTTCGTGGGCAACCGAGTAATGGAATGATTTCCACAGAGGCTTATAACCAATCTAGTGATCTGGTCTGCACTCTTCAACATCATTGCTCCAAATATTATTACAATGGTTCATACTCCAGATATTCATAACTAGTTGTTTCTTGAGATACAAAACATAAAACTGTGTTAAGCAGGACATCCGCCCAGTGACAGGATCATGTCGCAGATTGCTTGGCGTTAAACTCGTGCAGGTCAGCATGCACAAATAGTCTCGTGTACTACATATCGAGACACGAGGGGCATGAGCTTTTCATAAGTCAGCGAAGTGTTCCTGGTCTTCAGAGCTGACTCTCGCAGTTCGTACGGACATTCGGGTGGTGAGACATTTGGGACAGGGCATTCCGAACCAGTGTTGAAGTGGCGTCTTTAGCTGGATGAGAACATGGCATCCTGATCGGATTGGTCAATGTTATTTTTTATGCAATAGAGAAGTTTATGAATGGCTTTCGTCGTGATGCAGAGCGTGGCAAAATCAAAAGGAGCAGCTAAGATATGTCGTGTTTAATTTCCTGTGGGTGCAATACACGATAGGTTGCCAAAGATGTGAGAAATCAATGTCAAGGGAGAAAGAATTACGACACCTGCTCTGATGAGGTCTTTCATGCTGCAAGCACTTCTGTTTCTCTCTCTTTTGTTCTTCAAAATGATGCAGACGATTTGCACCTATTATCTATTTCTCTTCTTTGCGTTGTTGCTTTCTCCCCGATCCACTTCCTCTGGTTCGAATGCAAGCATGGGCCAGACTAATCTTCTCCATAATGAAACATAGAATATGTTCCATGTTCCATGTTCCTGGATACACAACAGTGGGGGGTAGAACCAGGTAGGTCGATCAAGAGCAATGCTGTTATCGCAATTGCGCATCCATCATCAACATTGGCCCAAACTCCCGTATCGCGAAACCAGCTGACTTGGTGGATTGTAACTAGAAATGTTATTCGTTTGCAATTAATTAAATACATGATATGCGCCTTTCACCGCGTCTTCACGCCTTGCATTTGACAACTGATGACGTGAGGAGCAATAATGTAGCAAGATAAGGATATTGCACTCTTATCCAATTACTGCGGGGTATAAGTCGCATTCACCCCTTTGATATATATTCGGAATATAAGCATTTTCCAAATTCAAAGACATACAGGTCTCTATCATAAAATAACTTATTTCTAGGTAAAAAGGCTACTCACGTGGCTCCATTAAATTATCAAGATGTCATCAACTTACACGACGACCTCTACAGCCACCCGCAAACCTTACCATGGTTCCTGCCACTGCGGACTAATTCGCTTCGTGATATTCATGAGCCTTCCACCACCCGTGATCGAAGCAACGCCTTCTGCAAAAACTACCGTGCGCCTCCGCAAATGCAACTGTACCACCTGTCATAAAATGGGTCTTTTCCATATCCGACTTCCGGATTCTCCAAATGATTTCATGCTCCTAAGTCCCACCGGAATGCCGCATGAACAAGGTGGATGGGAGGATCAGGGGATGAGAAATTATCAATGTTTTGACAAAGAGCTTAATTGGTGGTTCTGTGGTATATGTGGTGTGAGACCTTTCGCAACTGGATTGAACTTTCAAAACGGAGAAACAAGGAAGGTAAATTTGAAGGAACTCGGAGTTAACGAGGTCAACGGAGAGGAAGTTGGAGAGGGTGAAAGAGAGGTTTGGATGTGCCCGAAGGAAGGAGAGGCGGATGGGAAGCGAACTGAGTGGATAGAAGGCAAGACGGGATATTTGTCTGTGAATGCCATCGCGTTGGAGGCGGGCCAGGAAGGATGTGATCTAAGGGAATGGCATGAGAAGGGATGGATTAGTTACCTCGATATGTTGGATCTGAAGGAGGAAAACAGACTGGGTAGGCCATGGAGGGGCGGAATGTATTGAGCTAATGGTAACTATGAGATACCATACGAGGTATATTCCATCCATTGTAGGGAAGAGGACAAGGTGAGATAGGTTCACTCTGAAAATTGCGTATGTGCGATGTTTCATGAAATACAATTTATGACTGCTCAACAGAGGGGATATAAACTAGCTAAATACAAAAAGAAAACGCAAAATCACAATTTACTGGGTACCCAATTCGGTTTCCTCTTCTCCACGAAGCTCCTCACTCCTTCCTTCATGTTTGGCCCCTTGTCCATCCTACTGTACCAGTTTTGTTCAATCAATCGAGTCCCTTCCTCCGCACCAACACCTTCCCACCCCATCTTAATACCTTCTCTACTCACAATAACACTGTCTGGACTATTTGCTGCTATCAGCTCCGCCAGTTTGATTGCTTCCTCAACACTCTTCCCCGTTCCTACGACCCGATTGACCAATCCCCATTCCATCGCCTCTTCAGCCCCAAGCGTTCTTCCCGTTAACGCCATTTCCATAGCTCTTTGTTTTCCTACCGTCCGAACTAACCGGGTCAATGCTCCAGCAAGGGCCACAACTCCAATCTTCACCTCCGGCAACGCAAACACAGCATGAGATTCTGCAATCACCATATCCGCATTTATGATCATCTCACAGCCACCTCCAAAACATATTCCGTTCACAGCACATATGATAGGTTTCTTTCCGCCTCTCCGACTTAAACCTCCGAAACCAGATGTTGGTAATGAACGAGCTTGACTTGAGGCAGAAGTAGATAACGAATTATTGGAATCCCACTCTTTGAGATCTGCGCCAGCACAGAAACTCCTCCCGACACCCGTCAAGATGGCACATCGAAGACCGGGTTCAGCGTCAAACCATCTGAAAACCCGATCGAGCTCGTTATGGGTAAAGGTATCGAGGCAGTTGAGCGATGAAGGTCGGTTGATGGTTATGAGGAGAGTCGAAGCTGTTGGAAAGGATAGCAATGTGTTTTTGAGGGGCGTACCGGTAGACATATTGTGGGATTTGCGATGGCGGGGTATAGTTGAGGGATGTGCAGAGTAGAAACTGGAGATAAGATCAAGAGAGCAAAAGGGAAAATTGTGCAATGATTATCATACAGATTTAATTTACATACCTAGTGCTTAGATCTGCTGTAGCTGAAAATGCGTTGTCAATGATGGTGTCTCCATATTTTGTGGAGAAGATGCCGAAACCTCGGCAAACTTGCCACAGGTCCGCAGGGGCATATATCATAGCCTACAGCCTAAACACTTGAATTAGCTCACTGTACTGTAAACTATTTTCATGGATTGGATATATCATCGACCTGTACAATCTTCTAAATGATAATAAGAAGAGTTGTATTGTTCAACCTTCAGAAAAGTTTCACGCCAAGTAAGCAAGAGCAGCAACAGGCTCAGTATCTTCCTCTAAACCTGGCCCCAATTCACTAGGCATTCTCGTCGTCACAGTCACATAAGCCGATCTCAATATATATAGAGTACTGAGCAAAGGTACAATCTGACAGGAGTCCCATCTCCCGAAAATGCCTTTGCTGGTTCCTTTGGCCATTCTTCAACATAGTTTCCAGGTTGGTATCAAGATGGTGACCCTGCTTCTGACAAAGGGGATATAGCTTTAGCTATCGATTCGATCGGGTTCTATCTGAATGGTTCCTGGTCTACATCAAACCGTTTTTTGTGAAATTGCACCGTTTTGTTACAATAACTAATGATATCGTAAGTCACACTGACGGGAAGGGATGTCTCGGGTCATCTTCAAAGGTCTTGCCGTTCGCAGCTTCAATGATGGACTTTGACGAAAGGTAACCTCACAGGAGTGGAAACACACTTTCACATGCTGGTATAAGTGCCATGATACCCCCGATTTTCTGGGGAGAAAGGCCACCTGCTCTAACCCAAGGCAACAAACGTGATGAGCAATCATTTTTTTTTACCAGAAATGAATGCCGTTTCTGCTCTAGATTTATTGGGCGCATAAGTATGAGATCTCGATCTGCTTTCACCTGTTCAAGACGACTCTTGACAATCATTTCAGCAAAGTGTGCTGGCTGTCTTCTCACACATGTTGGTAGAATTGATCTGTACACATTCACATCAGATAAAGCCATGAATCCTGCAGCTCTTTCAATTGTATCGATGTGACTGGTATTTGGACAGCCATATGATCCCAAGTCGGGGGTAGTCTTGTGTTTCTTGAGACTTCAAAATGCAGGTAATCTCTGCCCCGACCCCTGTTATGAAATTTGCCGAAGACAGCATTGGCTCACACGTCCTTTTCCTGCCCTACTGCAGCAGCATGTGCTGCTCTGCATTCACTCGAGTTCGATACACAGACTTGGACGGCTGGTATATAATGCACGAGTCCCCAAGGATTGGATGTTTTGAAGATGTCAAGGCAACTAAAGTTTCAGTCATGCTGAGCCCTTCCCTTGCTGAAGAACAGTGAGTGCAACAAGAGCAGCAGCGCCAATCATGTTAGTCTAGGGGCAACGGGTTCGCTTGTTGAGACGATATGTAATGGTTTTGAACATCGAAGCTTGATATGCAGCTGTGAGTGAAGTCTGGACACAGCCGATCCAACCAATGAGCCACAAGTCAAGCATCCTACTTGAATTCGTGTAGCCATGAGATTGTCTACACTCGGCCCCATGAAAGCACGTAGATAAACTACATGGATGCCAAATGGTATTGCATTCTTACACCTAGGCGCCTTCTAGTTGCAAACAATACTACGCCAACTCATCGTTGGATCAGATTTAGTCCAGGAGTTCAAGTGATGCCGACATCTAATCCATCCATCAAATTATGTATATACATATATGACTGAAATTTTCCAACGAGTAAGATCCGGCTCGCAGCCAATTATTCAGCAGCTTTCAGTCTATAACTGAGAAAAAATTCGGCGTGTATTCGGTCTATTGGTTAAGTTGTGCGTTGCAATTTGAATCAAGAGTTGAAGCTTTCTGAATTCTGAAATGCAGCCCGGGACATCGTAAGCTGCACTCCATCCCTTGAAGCAACAAAAGGTATTGATATCCAAGATTCGGATGGTATCTACTTCTTCTGTGTTCCGACGCCTTCTATCGATCGTCCTAGCCATAGGTTTGATAACCTTTCCTTTGACCCGTGATATGCAACCGTTCAATTCAGTCCTACTATAGGTGTTGCCATTTCCACGCCAGCTTACTCTATTAAAATTCTCATTTCTAGATGTATCACGGCTATTAGGCTAGCACCAGATATTTTCCTTGCTACGAGAGAATAATGAGCGTCTGTTGTGTTGCTGTTGGTATTGAAATATATGAGCGCGCGCGGTTATTGTGTATGCCTGGTAGAGGGAGGGAATGATGATCGGATAATCCATAATGATGAGCTTTAAATGTCCATTGTGGTAGTTGGATGGTTGAAGATGATAGATTATGTGGAAGGGAAAAGAGTATTTAGGTGACTAGAAAGCTGTGGTACCTATACTCGTAGATCGTCCTGTTGTGCTTTGGTTCGAAGCGCTGTCATTTACTATAAGATTCTAAAGTCAACTCTAATGAATGGAATAGCTAAACAATCACACTCTTAAGCTCACGAATCCTTTTACAAGCTTTCCCATACAAAGGAAAAAACTCTTACGGTTCTTGATTCAACATTTAATGCTCATTGCGCATTTCACATGAGCTCAGAATTTTTTTAAGGGAGACTCGCGTACAGTGTATGAGCCTAGAGATCACAAAAGGGGGTAGAGTTCCTAGACGATTATGGTATATTGACCATACTCTGTGTATGCCAAGCAATTGTAACACTAAATCCTTCTCTGTGTGAGCGATACGTATGTCCAGTATTCAACATTATATCTAGATAATGTCAAGATAATGTCGAAATATATGCTGTGAGACGACTTTCATTTATACTATTACAACCTGATTGAACCTGGGCACAAGCGGTCGGCTATGCATTGACTTTATGGATGCTCGGTAGACATTTTCCCACATTTTTTCATAAATTGAATTTGAATTTCATTTTCCAGTCATGAATACCACCAAGCGCCACAGTATCCGATAAAGATCTGTCACTGTTGCATAGGACCTTCTGAACGATAAGTTGGAGTAATATAAAGAGAAGATCCTGCTTGACCTTTCTCTTCGGAGGGGCTGTATTAGAGAATCAAGATTAAAAATTACAGAGTATCTCCATGTGTATATTAAGTTCTATAGTCTGGATTTTAGAAGGCCACACACTCTTCATCTGAGGCTGCTTGGTGAGAGAGTGAGAATGGTTGTTCATTACTCTCGAAGATAATACATGTTTAATTACTTTTCCAAATAATGAGAATGAAGGGGGAGAAAAATAGGAAGCTAATTGACGATTTGATGGGTCTTAAGAAAGTACTTTGGAAGAAAGGCTCGCAATGCAAGCAAGGAAGGACAAACCTACTAGTTTGTACAGACATCTGTTGAATCAGTTTCACGAGCATAACAAGCCAGAGGAAAATGATATATACGAAGATGAATACTGAGGTCAGAGTCACTGATGGGAACTGAACGAAGTTGTCTCGACAAGAGATGAAGAGAACTTAGATATTGTTTATTAGTTAAAATCTTACCGTGCAAGAGAACAAGTGTATATTTGCAAAAAAGGTCCATTATTCAGATTACTATTTGAGGAACTTGCACAAAAATATTCGAGGAAAGCTTGCACTGATGAGATAAAAAAGGATCAAGTCTTTTGCCAATATGTGGTTGGTGTTTTTTCCCAAACAAAACACTTGTTAATGAATCATGAACCATTATAACATGAGAGGTATAATGCAATACAATCTAGACATAGACTATTACCAACACAGCCATCCTCAAATTTGTTCCTATTTCGCTTCTTCTATCTTTTCGTTCTGGCAGAAACTTCAAAGTACCTCAATGATACCTAGTAGCATGAAAGACAGAGAAGCATCATTAGCGAGCTCATGAAGGTATCGAGTAAAATTTAAAGGAGAGTCTGGAAGAGCGACACATCAAGTAAGAATTGAAAACTACACAACAAATGCATCAAGAAAATTCAAATCCATCCCATCATGAAGAAACACATGACTCCGAACCCAAGCAAGTCTGCCCCCTCGTTTGCATCTACACGCCAAGACGAACCGGTCGTGTCTCGGTCCCGATAATACATACCAGGATAGAATCAAATATCACATGGATGTCACATGTTAAATCTCACATAAACCCCATCCCCTATCCCCCATCCCAAATCAGTCAGCCGAGCAACCCCTGTCTAATTCCCCTCTTCTCACTCACACCATCTTAGGATCTTCGGTATCTAGATCAACACCAATTCTTTACTCCCCCTCGGGCAAGCCGCACCGCAAGCCGCGCTCGCATAATAATCTCCTTCCGTATTGAATTCAATTGAGCTGCACATCAATATTTCTTTACCAAACTTCTCGCACACCACATCTATTCAAATGAAGACAAGATCTTCAACGGATACGAAAAATCAATACTGAGCACTTGTGCTGCATCCGGAGTACACGAAGGTGCCATCCGCAATTAATGGAAGGAAAGACGCATTCCACAACACATTTCTCCTGTTAATTCCCGATTGTTTTATTCATCTGATGTGTATAGACATTTTCGTGGTTCAGTAAGCTGCACGGAGTACCCGACATCCATCCATTTTGCTGTCCTCCCAAAGTTTCAATTCACGAACCGAGCTCCCGAGATGGTGTGCTGCAGGGAATAAACGATGTGGTCCACTACTAAATTATGCAAGAGCGTTAGAGATCTAGATTTGGTGTTTCTTCACTTCGTAGACATAAGTGGGAAGACCATGAATGCAAATGCTAGATATCGGACCAGTCGAGTCAGTCATCCTTTTTATTAGTAGCCACAATTATTAAGATTTCATGCAAGTTTGGTTGCCGATGTCACCCTTCAGTGGGAATTCATGAAGAAAACAGGTACCCGACCGGATAAATGACTTTTAATATTTATCCGCACAATTCAATATGATTGGTCATATATGAAGTCGCCGCAACATCCGAGTGTGCATGTGTGTCTATGAAGAAGATTTACCAATTTCAATTCTTCAAGTATTGACCCACGCTTCGAATGGAATCGACAAAGCTCGTTAGATGAAAATAGAAAGGTATAAGATTAAAAACTAAAGACTAGAAACTAAATGCGTGACTGTAGATATGACGTCATAAGATATACATCCGTAAAGACTATCCGTAACGACCCCCAATGCCTTCACTATCCTGTACCTTCAGCCAAATACCCACTCGAGTGCCGTCATGATTCGTAAATTTTTCACTTTTCCTTCCGTGGAAACTATGTACTTGTAATTGCCCCTTTAACTCTACTCATCCAGTTTCTCTTCAAAATTACTCTTCCTCCTCGTTTCAGGCGCCGGCACATTCTGTGCAGCATTGCCCCCAACACTATCCGGACCAAAATAATGCTGCCTCCCTTGCCCCACCCCCTGCGGTGGCGTTAATGGACTGACCAGTCCGGGCCTCTCAATCTCTTGTTCAATTCCACGCTCCTCATGTGGTCTCTCAATCTGTATCTCAGGCGTTGGTAGATTCCCATAATCTCCATCTACACTTACACTCGCGTCACTAATTTGTCTTAAGTGAGTTCTTTCACTTTCAGTAACACTACTCAAATCACTATGAATTCTCTCCCTCGTGGCACCTCCTACCTGTTCGTTGAGTGTCACACTATCTGCGCGAGCAGGAGATATTGGAGAGGATCTTGGGCCCGAGCTTCGAGAGACAGTACTAGCATGCGAGTGATTGGAACCTGCGGATGGAGAATGCGTGATGGGAGTTTGGTTACGGGAAATGTTGTTCCAAACATTAGATTTAGGGGAAAGGGGGACAAAGCCTGTGTTGTGGAGTTCGGAGGGCTGAGATGTATCTACAAGGTAAGATTGGTTAATTTCTAATCTAAAAATCAAGGGCTGAGGGGTCACATACCCATCATTTCGTGAAATTGTGTATCACCTGGCATTTCGGCAGCAAATACGCGTGTGCGATCAGTATCAGCTTCCGAAGATACCGCATTGAGTTCCGTTTCATCAGTTGTGACTGTAGGAGCCTTTACATCTCTGGGGGTAGAATAAAGCCATCGGAGAGTACGCCGGCGATTTTCATACAGAGTTCCAGCTTCACTTTGGCGATCTGCTCGCGAGAGGCCAAAAATCTTGCGACGACGATAGATGATAAAGCCTAAAATAAGAAGGGTGATGAAGAAGAGACCCAAAACGACACCTAAAACAGGTCCAAGGTACGAAGGTGTTCCAGATTTGGTAGCGATGGGTGTAGGAAGAGTTGTTCGATTATTTGGAGGGGTTGATGAAGCTGGGGTATATGGATACCAATTTGTGATTTTGGTTGTGTTGTAGGCAGTTCCTAAGAGCTCTGTCATACTTGAATTTGTGAACCCTCCAGATGGTTTAGTTTGTGAGGCGCTACCAGTCCCAGAACCTCCGATCACAGATACGACTTGACTGGGTACAGTGTAATTACTCCAGACCAAAGGGTCATAGGAGTCCAGCCATTGCGGGTGACTGAGATTGAATATTTGGATCATACCACCTTCAAGGCAACGTGGAATCTCAGTAGTGAGAGCGGCATATCCACCCAAAACGATCATTTGATCAGGATATGGTTTGACACACTTGTGTCCAGCCCGACCGTGAGTATCGCTTCCAGTGTAAACTTTCGTCCAGATGAATGAAGGAATCGAAAGAACGTAAACATCATCCGAGAAAGCTTGCGTGGGGTGAATACCATCATAGCCTCCATACCAATATATGTTATGGCTTGAACCATCTTCGGCTGATGCAACTACGGTACATCCTTGGGTCAACGCCCCTGGAGAGTTTCCTGATGTTTCTTGTTCGTACCAAACTTCTTCAGCGATGTCGTAAATGGAAACAGTTGTCATGAAGCCGGGACTTATTTGACTCTATTGATAATCAATAAACAATTTACAGAATGGCAAAGCGACAACTCACGCTTTGTTCGTTGATAGATGCATTGTTGATCTGGACAATGCTAGAATAAGATGGATCGATGACTCCACCAACTGCGACCAATATTCCCCGATCCGAAACAGGAATCCAGGCAATTTCAGGATTAGCACGGCCTGGAACAGTCGACGGTAAAGAGTCATTTGACCATTTGGGTGCGGTTTGACTCGCCATATCAATACTAATCAAAGTTTGAGATGTCACATTTGCCAAATAAGACGCATTTCTCGCGCCTGGCTGTTTATAAATGGGTCCAAAGTTTGCCGCCCTGTATCCCGAAAAGTAATATCCTAGATTTTCGGATGGAATGCTAACGGCTCCTCCGTACGTCACATATCTTGTCAAGCCTGTTGGTAGGTCGGCTTGTTGAAAGCCAAACTTGAATTGTTTGAAAGGTGTACCATCTGAATAGACCTCGTATGATATGGCAGAGTCTGCGTCTGGCGTTGAAAAGGCATCCGTGAGAGAAAAAAGCCCGCCATAAGTGTACCATTCATCGTCGTTTGCAAACATTGCCCCATCAACGTAGTTTGGTCCGAGATTACTGGCGGATCCTCCATTCGGAGCCTTGGAAATAGTCGTAAAGATAGTAGAGATATTGTCTGATGTGTGAAAAGGAGTGCTAAAGTTGAGAAGATATACGAGTCCAAGTGGATTCCCTTGAAAGAAGTAAGTAAAGTCTACATATTCGAACATCTGAACTTACCATCGGGGCGGGGATCACCGTATGTCCCATCGCTCATACCAGGCTCCCAGTACAATTCTCCTCCATCAATGTAGAAGGTGTCTCGTACCACCGCAGCTAGTATCGTTAATTGCTGTTGCAGTGCAAGAAAATTAAACGTTCAAACGTCATGTTCGCAGAAACGTACCTCGGGGCGACGTCCAGTAACACATTGTCGTATTTACCTGACCTTCAAGCCATCCCGCTTCTTGTCCCAAACATAATGGGACGAAAGCGCCAATCCAATAGATGAAACTCGACCGAATCATTATGATTAACAATTATGAAGGTTGGAAACGCTCTTTTGCGTGGTGCCCTCTGGATTGAAGATTGAAGAGGCCCGGCGCATCGCAAAACAACTTGTATCGTGGATGTACCTGCACTAGACTTTTTTCTTCCCTTTACCAATAAAGATCAATAAAGATTGTTGCCACTTCCGCCACCAAAACCAGCGATGCCTTGACTTTAATGCCTGATGTTCATCGAGACCGAGCAAGAATTCGGTATCCAAAGATGACAATTCTTCTGACTGTATCAATCAATGCACACGCACGGAAAGGAAAAAATGCGACCCTACCATCGGTTCAATGACCTCTCATGAATCTGCCCGCTCTGGGTGGATTAATGGAGATCGACTGAGGATTGGTGGGGAGAATGCTTGAACTTGCATGCTGCAACGGCAGGGTAACTCAACGGACGATTTGACAAGGTATGAAATATTGATACGGATTAGGACTTAGCCTTCAACATTCCCTGCAATCCATCAGCCTTGTGTGGGTGGAAAATAATTCAGCTGATGCCAACGCAAACTCATCCGATCTCCATCGTACCCAACGAAAAGCACCTACAGCTAGTTCCAAGAAGATATAAATATAGGTTGTATGTCCTCACTTCCAACACGAACGGGCGTTGAAAGTGGCAGATAATTATCAGAAACCAGCAGATTGATGGTTTACTGAGTCAGTTTCATAAGAAACTACATTTTTGGTGTCTCACGGGTAGTTGCTGGATCATATAGTCAAGAAACGCCGCGAGTGTACATTGGCATTCTGCACGTGTGCAGCGATGCGATGTACTCTGTAGGAAGCACGATGGCGACAATCACATGGCTCGGCAGAAGATTCCTTCTCAAGTTAGGACTGCGAAAGTAGGAAGGAAGTAAACGGGTCAATGTTGGTGTTGGTCGTTGCTTACGGGGTCGAGGGAATCTTTCACTGGTATCCTCTTTTTGCTTGATGTGGGCTGCGCTGCATAGCTCGATAAGAAATTTAGTCTGATAAGACAATGCGTTAACCCCAATCAGGTAATTAGCTTGTGGGACGGCAATCCACCCTGATTCCGAATCATTTTATCTGCTCAGTTGACACCAGGCAAATTACAGTTCGATTTTGATCCGATGAAAATCTCCATCTAAATTCAACATACATCTCTAGATTTCACTCACTGGACCAAAAGCCTTGTTAACAACGCTAGCCCTGAGTTCTAGTTGCTTCAATACGCGTTGTCATAGCCGAGCTAGCATTCATATCAGAGAGTACGTACATTGATTGAGCGAGATGTATGTCTAGAATGTATTTTTGGAATCCTACCAAGTTCTAGATTAATCTTTTGATATTCATGCCCAAGCCCTTTTTTGGCCAATTGGCCATTCCCATGTAAGCCTCTACAACTTCTTCCTATATAATTCTCCGCCGCATGCTCTTAGCTTAGCAGCCGCTTGCTCTGGGGTGATATCTCTTTGTGGTTCGGCCATTAATTCATATCCGACCAAGAACTTTCTCACGGTTGCACTTCTAAGAAGAGGAGGATAGAAATGCATATGCAAGTAAGAAGCATTGATCTCCTCTTCAGTACCTTCCAAGGGAGCTTGGTGAATGCCGGAGCCTATGTCGGTTAGCTAAAACTTCCCGCTCCACAATAGAAGAAAACGTGGGAGGGATATGCGCAAATACTCAAAAGAAAATGAATGCACAATGAGAGTTGAGGGTACTCACTGTAAGGAAAGCTAGTCTCAAACAAATTATCGTATCTTCTCGTGACTTCCGCAACAGCCTCCGCAAATCCCAATTTCTCTGCATCGTTCAAATCAACCAGACCTCTTTTATGTGTCTTGCTAATGATCATGACCTCAAATGGCCAGGTTGCCCACCATGGACAAACTACCAAGAAGCTCTCATTCTGAAATACGATTCTTTCTTCTTTTTCCATCTCAAGCTTGACATAATCTTCCAACAAATGTCGTCCAGAATTTTCCTGGCGATATTTGAGGAGATTAACGAGTTCGGAAGCGGGCTCTTCGGGTAATCCGGTTGTAGTCCATATTTGTCCGTGGGGATGGGGATTCGAACAACCCATTGCCGCACCTTTATTCTCGAAGATTTGCATCCATTTGTACTGTTGATTTGGGGCTCCAATATTATGGCCCGAGGGTGCAAGGGTAGTAGGTTGAGCTACACTTGCCAGAGGTGAGGAAGGAGACAAATGTGCGGCGTAGATCTCTGTCCATGTTTGTATGACGGGAAGAATCTGAGCAGGAGTGAGGTCTGCGAGTGTGAGGTTGTGCGAAGGAGAGAATGTTAGAACATAGCATTTTCCTGTAACGGGCTCCGCGCGTAGGAGAGTGTTCGAGAGATCTGCATTTTTACATCATTTGTTAGATGTCGTCTTGGTATATGGAAAGAAGGGTAAAGCATCCAAGTTAGGAGATGGAAGGACTGAACAATAGGAGGGCAAGACGACAAACGGACCTTTTGATTCCCCATCCTGCGTATACTCAGCTTGGACCTCTTTAACCGCACTGTAATCATTCACAAAAACGAAAGTGTCTTTATACTGTGGGTTAGAATCTCCCTGGGCGCGTTTGTTTCCTGGACATAAGTAACACTATAAGATACATTAGTCTGCGGTATCTAACTCGGGAATATCTTCGGCATACCGCAGCATCATATTCCGGAAGTGTAATCTTCGAAGCCGCTTCTTGCTGTCCTCTTTCATATATGTTAGTATTTATCCGGGGCGAATTTTCATGTTTTCAGAAAGATTCCAAAACTTACTGCCATGGTCTCTTAGTACGATGAGGGGAGACAAGAAGCCAAGTACCCCGCAATGGGTTAAATCTCCTGTGTGAGATGTCGTCTAGGATCTTTTCTGGCATATTTCTTTTTGGATTTCGAGGTAACGCCAAAATATGTACAGATTTGATGTTGCAAAAAGAAGTTTTCGATTTTCTTTCCAATGAAAAAATTCAAAATAAATAAATACCTACTAGGTAGTAATCTTACCTATGTGGTTCCTTCCAAGATTTTTTCCTATTTCGACCTTCCACTTTTGGTTGCTCGTGATGCTACTCCGCAAAATCGAATGAAATGGCGGGGCTTAACTTTGTTCGGTTGTTTATCCGCGAAGTGGGGTGGGGTAATGAGGATTTTAGAGACTCAGAGGAAAGCAGATTACTTTTGGGCAACCACAACAAAATTCTTTTAGTATATCGTGATTCATGAGGCTCTAGATGAGTTTGGTACGGCGTGATGTGGTAATATTATCAAGCAATTGATGTATGTTTTGTTTGTATGAGTAAGCACTTAGCAAGGTATGTTATACGTAAATCAAGATAGGAATAGATCACTGGTGGAAGTGAATGAGGAAATCTATGAACATGTGTAGTATGTTGATGTGAAAGTGTGGTGAAAGTCCATGGTGCGTGGGCGAAGTATGGTAAAATGGATACGAGGATATTGATGAAAAGATGTTGTATGCCATAATGAACGAATAATGAGGTTTCAATAGAATTGAGGATGGCATGGGTCTAACGATTTTCCTTGAAAGGGTACTTAAGCGAGTATCCCACATTTCATCCCTTCATCCTCGAATGATAACGATAGGTGATGCGTATTTGACCAATCATTGCTGCAACGTATGATCCACCAAGCCACCATTTGACTCCACTTACTGTACCTCGCACCAACCACCTCTTATTTTCTTTCCGTTTCTCGACCTCCCACTCGACCTCCATACTCCGTACGACCTACTCTCGGCTCCTTCATCCATTATCCATTTGCTACCTCTACTTCTACATGTGTAAACATCGTAAAATTGAGGCAACGAAAGGCTAGAAGCGATCACCTGCATATTCGGTCGTATGCAATCGAGGCACCATGATGAAGATTGCGAGAGTGAAAAGTGGAAGAATGAACAAGTAAAAAGTGCTGCAGTGAGATTTTACCTAACAGCCTCAAGACCCTCTTCCTATTCATTCACCCAATACCCAATACCCAACACTCACCACCCCCCTCTACCAAGTAAGCAGAATTCCACTGAAAGTCCAACATGTTCTCCACTGCCACTCAGCCTCTCATCATACTCTGTCACCTGTCAATTTCTGATTCAACCGCTTTGCAGATTCTTTTGACAACAGTTGGTAGGCCACAAAAAATCTCCATGGTTCATTAGATTCAGCCAAACTACCCAGCTACACGGAATCGCCCCCAAAATAGACATGGCTGCAACTATCTGGCAAGGTTAAAATCCCGGGATCTTACTTCCCAACAGTAAACAAACATTTCATTAACATGCCATTCTGCAAAGAAGGTGGCAATCCGTTGTACGAAAGAATTTTCCGAAGGAAAAGGGCATGAACGGCATGGTCTTCTTGCTCCGATATCATGTAGTGATAGGCGAAATTCATCCTCGTAATTCTCGTCATCCAAGGGATTGCATTGGATTTATAGATTCGCTTGCCAAGATGCATATCATTTTCTGTTGGACGATAGTATACAAGGATCGTATATCGCATGCTAAGATGTTTAGTCAAGGGTAGGTACAACATGCACAGTAGAATGTGTTGTCTTATTGAGGCTCATGGTTTTTCTTTTTCTTTTCCCGCGTTGCTCTCCCAGAAAATTGCCCTGTCTCGCCTGCTCTAGTGTCAGTAAGACGAAAGATAGATCTTCCATTTCTTTCTCAAATCACCACATATCCCCTGTGCTAATCCATGTACTACCCTTCGATTTTATTATCTCCTCCCTTGGCCCTGTATCTTTGCCATTTCACGAAGTTGATATTCAAAGTGATTTGTCAAGGTAACGTGGTGTATTCGTAGGTTCGTAATGTCTAGGGTCCCCTAGCTCTTTTCCATTTTGAGATTTTTCTCTCAGAACAATATCGTCTGGACTTTTCGCTCGTTTTACTTGTCTCTCTTGTTGTTCAACTAGTCCTCGTGGGCTTTCTGCACCGCTTCGGAATTCTTTTTAAGGTTACCTTGGCAATTAGATGGCTGCCAAAATTGTTAATTGACTTTTTAATTGGTCGCAAATCGCCTCAATTGGTCTTTTCCGAACCTTCAGCCTTAGAGCTGACGCACCTTGGTCGTATATTATAGTCAGGCACATCAACTAAATACAACTACCTGCAGTCAATCGTTCCTGAACCAAGTAACCGTCGTCTCTTTTTCTCCGCTCGTTGGAAAAGATCTCAGCATTATTGCTGTTATCTACACTATCGTTATTCTACATCTACAGGACGATATTTCAAAATGGTATCCAATTCTCGGATCGGAGTACTAGTAGCGGGGTTGATTGGGGTTGTACAAGGACAGTATCTGAATACAACCGCGGCGATTGTAACTCCAATAACGCCAGAGGGACAAGGACATTATTCAACGTGCGAACCAAAGACTGTGACTATCACGTCTCCCGGAGGTGGATATGGGTCATGTCCCACACAAACCGTTACATCAACCCAAGTATCTGTATCGACAACTACATGTTGGGAGACTACAACAATTGAGTGAGTTCCAGCCGGCGGAAGCAAAGCGAAGATATGCTAAACGCGATTTAGCAAACCAACCACAATTGTCTCAATATCAACATCTACAGCATGTCAGAATCAAACTGTGAGCGATCTTCTATTTGGACATAGGGATAATCATTGACTGGGAGGTAGACTACAAAAACAATTATCTCGGAAACTGGAGGTGGTTATGGGCCTGGGACTACAGTGAGTTGGGTGCATGGTGGAGTACACAAAATGACATCCAATTAACTAGAAAAAGGTTACAGAGACTGTTACTCTTACCGCGAGCTCTGCCCCAAGTGGTGGATATCCATATGGAGGGAGTACTGTGAGTGGATTCGATTTGAGAAGTCAAGAAAACGGTTTATTGATGAATTCTAGATCACGGAGACTATCACTCAGAATCAGACTGTAAGTTTTGGACTGATTACGATTCAACGGTATAGCTCCGCTGCTTACACAACTAGATAACTAAAACCGTCGGTGGTTATCCGACCGCGAACCAAACTGTAGGAATTTACATCATCATCGTCAAGAGGACAAGGGCTGATGTATAATAGATTACGGAGAAAATTACTGAGACAGAATCTTTCACGACAACGTGAGTATTTCAAATTGGTTTATTAATCGAGCATTTTCAATGTCTGGGTCACTCTCAACATTCAGAAGAGGTTGAATGCTCCGGAGTTTTTGACTGTTGGATTGTAGTTCAATCGAGGATTCCATTTCAATGTTTGAAGCAATTCCAATATTTGGAAAGGGTTGAATGTTTGAAATTTTTCCATTGCTAGACTGCAGCCCGGAATATTGGATATCCTGCCGATGAATCACAATCATGAGATAGCTATGACTCGTTGCACAAAGGCTCAATACCAGAAGCATGGCTAATTTGGCTCCAGTGTTCCTGGGATCATTTCAGCGATTACGACCCTGACGGATGTTATCACAGTGGTATGTATTCTGGCTTTGCTTCAAAGTTCATAAGCTGATATCGAAAATGAATAGACCAACATATCTACAGCTAGCTTTACCGAGACTGATCTTGTCACAACAGTAATTAGCTCTGAGATCCCTTAATTTACCCATACTAATTCTCATTTTAGACTAAAAATTACAATTTCACTGCTACTCAGGTGGATCGCACAACTCAAACTAACACCATCACTGATGAGGAGACTACAACAAGTTTCATTTGGCAGACCACCATATTGACAGATGTGATCACGACGTCGATCCCATATACGACCACTTTGATTAATAGTTATGGATATCCAATTACAATAACTAAGTATAGTACCCTGACCACTACTGAAAGATATACTTCTAGTTTTACTACGACGACCACTCAGGATCATACAACTACAAAACTAAAGACGGTGACAACAACATGCACAGAGTTTGTTCCTGTATTCATAACTAAAACGATAAGTGGGTCTCTTACGACGATCACATCGTATTCCGCAACGACTTTCACCTCACTCATCACGACTGGCACGACGGATTATGAGACCGCTACGGTTACATCAAAAACAACTGATTACGTACCAACAACAATATATCAGCCTTCGACGTATACTACTACTCAAGATGTGACTGTCATTTCATCATATCCTGTAACTGTTATTAACAATTATACACTATGGGAAACTACAACGAAAGTCGATGTATCAACATATGAAACCACCAGCACGGTCACTTCAACGACTTCAATACCTTTACCCACAACGATTGATGTTTATATCACCACTACCGTTGATCATCTCTTCACATCTGTCTCCACATATACCTTGAACACAAGCTATCCGATAACTGTCATTTCCGACCACTCTACTACTTATACTCAATATACCACCGAGTATTACACTAGTCGGGAAACAACTACATTTTCTACGACGGAAACGGATACTGAAACGGATTATGTGACTACGACCTCATATGTACCTACTACGACTGTCTCCACATCCTTCATAACTACTAGTATACCATATACTGTTATATCGTCAACAACTTTGTACATTTACAGTACTCAAACTTCCCTGATCACCCTTACGACTTCCGTACCTACCACCATCACAGATATTTCGACTTCAGTATCAACTGATTATGTGATTACGACCTCATATGTACCTACCACAACCATCTCTACCTCCTTGATTACCACAAGTATACCTTATACCGTCGTTTCCTCAACAACGCTATATATTTACAGCACTGAGACCTCTTTGTTGACTCTCACAACCTCTGTACCTACCACCGTCACGGATATTTCGACTTCAATCTCAACTTCCGTATTAATTTCTGATGTTTACGTCTATACGACTATAATTGAGACCTACTGCACGACGGACACTTCCTATATAACCACTTCTTATCCATACACTGTAAGTGAGACGATTATAAGCGACATAACTCACAGCTTCACGGATTATATTACTACGACGATAATAGACTTATCGACTTATGTCAGCCTTTCGACTCTTACCACGAGTGTCATCGTTCCAACCACTACTACACAACTTTCTTTGGTCCCAACAACCATTACGGATTCATATTTTTCCACGGCTACAGTTACGAAGACGACTTCATATCCGTTCACTGTGATATCCTCAACGACCGAATACAGATACAGCACTTACACGACGGTTTCAACGTATACTAAGACGAGTACAAAAACTACTTCAATTCCATACACCACAACGGAGGAAATCTTGGTACCAACTACTACGACCAAAATTTCCCTTGTTCCAACTACAATCGTCTCTTCATATTACTCCACCTCAGTTTTGACAGTTTCCACATCTTATCCTTATACGGTCTATCAAACTATCATTAGTTCAACGACTTACTATTCTACCTCTTATATAAGTACGACTTACACGACAACACAGGAAGTAACTTCTGTATCAACACTCACTACTTCAGTCCGTACCCCTTTCCAAAGGAATTTGTGATCAAGTACTGATTTTCCACTAGGTGCCCACGACAACAACCGAGACTAGTGTGATTACTAGTATAACATCGGTACACGCCCCTATCACGCAAAATTTCCAGCTTTAGCTAATGAAGATCCAGGTCCCTACTACGACAACCGAAACCAGCGTTTCTACAAGTATCTCAATCTCAGATATCTACTCAACGTATAGTACCACCTTGACAGAATTGACCACGATCAGCGCTACTTTGACCGAAATTAATCTTTCAACGATAACCGTCTCCACTTCATATCCATACACGGTATATACTACAGTTGTCAGCGATCATACGACGACCTCAACTCAATATGTCCCAACAACATACACGCAGGTTATATCCACGACACAATATGTTCCAACAACTTATACATCCTTGATTACGAGATCTGAAAGTAAGTAGCTATTTAAGAACTATTCAGGCTGTTGACTTACCGAAAAATAGCAGCCACGGCCACAGCAACTGTAACAGATAGTGAGAGTGAGTACCTTTCAAGGTGTGAGAGTCGGATATAAGAACTAATTGGAATACAGCAATAACCGCTAGCTACACAACCACTGATTTCCAGAGTGAGTTAACATATCATATCCTTCTGTCGTGTACAATGCTGATCCGATTTAGCTACTACCACAACCGCAATATCTAGTAAGTTCAAAGCTGTATGAAGCCTTCTAATTTATACTAATCTTCCAGCCGCAACGCTCACCTCGATCGATGTCATTACACTTCCTCCCATTACCCTTACCACTTCAATTTCTGGGACCCCAATCACGATAACAGAGCCCGCATCAACCATATCCGTTACCAAGACGATCACCTCTGAGCTATTTATCACTTCTTTGGTCACCCTTCCTGCAAGTACTGTTACATCGGACATCTATTTTACTACTTCAGGTAAAACTCGTACCATTGGTTTTCTAAATTCTGTGCTAATGATGTCTAGTTCCTGGCCCAACAATTACGACTTCGATATCAGGATCTTTGACTACGATTACCTTACCTGGTTCCACCTCCGTTTTGACGGTTTCAGGGCCAACCATAACATCCAATATTTACATTACCACCTCACGTAAGTGAATGAACATCGCTAGATAGATTTTAGACTAATTGATGAAGTTCCTGCCCAAACTATCACTACTTCAATATCAGGATCTTTGACCACTGTCACATTGCCTGGTAGTACCTCCGTTTTGACAGTTTCAGGCCCAACGGTAACATCCAACGTTTACGTTACCACCTCACGTAAGTAAATAAACAATGCTAGATAGATTTCAAACTGACTTGGTAAAGTTCCTGCTCAAACCATCACGACTTCTTTATCCGGATCTTTAACTACCATCACCTTACCTGGTAGCACTTCTGTTTTGACAATTTCCGGCCCAACAGTCTCATTATCCGGATCTTTGACGACTGTTACTCTCCCTGCAGTAACATCAATTCAAACAATCGCTGGACCTACATTTACAACATCGATATCAGGATCCCTGACAACTATAACCCAGCCAGGTAGTACATCAACTATAATCCTTCCGGGATCAACTATAACCTTGCCTGGATCAACAATTCCTGGTCAGACTATAACTTTACCAGCCTCAACAGTTACTCTGCCAGGATCGGTTACCACTCTCCCGGGACTGACTACTACCATTCAAGGGTCAACCTTCACGGCTCCAGGGCAGACAATCACTTTGCCTGGGTCGGTAACTACCCTCCCTGGATCTGTAACAACTCTTCCCGGCTCAACCATAACCTTGCCCGGATCGATAATTCCTGGCCAGACCATCACTCTACCAGGCTCAACAGTCACCTTGCCAGGATCAGTTACAACACTCCCAGGACAAACTACTGCCGTTCAAGGATCGACTTTTACAGCCCCAGGACAAACAATAACCCTACCAGGATCAGTAACTATCCTCCCTGGGTCGGTAACTACTCTCACTGGGTCTGTAAGTCTTCTTCCTGGGTCTACCATAACCTTGCCGGGATCGGTAACCACACTTCCCGGGCAAACTACTACCATCCAAGGATCTACTTTCACAGCCCCAGATCAAACAGTCACCTTACCAGGATCGGTAACAACCCTTCCTGGTTCAGTCTCAATCTCAACTGTGACGCAATCCATTGCCGGCTCAACAGTGACCCTCACTCAAGCAGGATCAACCGTGATATCAACTCTTCCAGGTTCCGTCAGTATCTATCCAACGACCATAAGTCTCGGCGCAACTTTGACAGGATCAACAGCATATGTAACTGGGCCCGGATCCACCGTAACCGTAACTGAATTGATAACCTGTCCTTCGCCTACAAATTCTGGTTCAGTAATTCCTCAAGACTCCAGCTCATCAGCAGTCTTTGGATGCTCACCAGGATACGTTTGCAACCCACCCAAGCCTGATCATTGTGCTTTATGGGCTGATCCACCCGCTGCAGACTATCTTTGTGAAGCCAAATACTGTATTCCATCTCCTAACACAACTGAAGTATACTGGGCACAAAACCAAACTGGGTACTACCCACCATCGGCCGGATACTTCAATCTCAACCCTAACGCATTTGGTCTTAGCTTTGGCATTTTCATTGAGAAAGTCGTTACCGAAGTCATCATTGGTAACGAAGGAACAGAACTTGTCAAGACTTACACTACCGGCGACTGGACATCCCAAACAGATATTTCTCACTACCCAGCGGGAACCAGAACCGGAATTTCTACCTCCGCACTTGCCACACCTTCCGCTCCCGCCCGTCGCGGACTTCTTCCCCGACTGTTTGCAGGAAAGCGCAAATCAGACACCGCACATCTCCTCATCAAACGGGATTCTACTGTTGTTCCTGCAGTTTGCTACTCCACGTGTAACAATGGCTACGTTGAAGCACTCAAAGTGGGCAAATCTCCCGCTCTCTGCGATCCTGACTCTGCATTCGAATCCGATTATGACGCTTGTACAGGATGTATTGATGCAAATAGCAACACTGTGAAAGAAACACTGCAAACATACATACAGCCACAATTTCAACAGTTCTTGGATTTCTGCAGTGCGCAGGCACCACAGAGTGAGATTGCGGGTAGTACGGAAACTCAGGTCGTGACCAAGACCGCAACCGTCTTACCGGTTGAGGCGAGCAGCAGTACAGTCAAGCCAGCTGCCACTACTAGTGGTTCGAGTACTGCCTCGAGCTCTAGTGCTATTGCGAGCCCAACTGCAAGTGCTACCCCGAGTGTTAGTATTACGAGCCAAATTGCACCGGTTGATACGTCTTCTGCTTCCCCAACAATAATTTCCACCGATGGCAATCCATCTGGATCTTCTTCAGCGGTCGTTAGCGTCCCGACAGCTTCTGGAAGTGGAAGTGGAAGTGGGAGCGAAAGTGGGACAGAAACTAGAACCGGAACCGGAACCGGAACTGGAAGCGCATCACCATCCATAACAGCCTCGACTGTCCCCAGTGGAAGCACCACAGGCTCGAGTTCAGGCTCAGGCTCCAGTGCCACATCAAATTCGGGATCTGGCTCGGGATCGAGCTCGACATTCAGCTCTGAATCATCCCTTCAATCCCAAACCTCAACCCCAACTCCTACAACGAATCCGCAAACTAGTTCTTCATCCACCAGCTCTGGATCTGCCAGTCCTTCAGGTACTGGACCTGCTGAAGGTGCTGGAGCCAAATTGAAGCCTTCAATATTCTTTACATTGATGGCGATGTTACTTGTGGGACTCATGGGCTAGCAGTAATACAATTCTTCTTCTTCTTCTTCTATTTTTTATTATTCAATTTACAGCTTCGGCATTTTATATATATTCTCACGACTGCACGACACGGATGATGGAACGAAATGAAACGAAACGAGCGACAGTCATATTTACGTATCATGATCAGTTTTATACCTTATTTCGCTTTTTTTTGGGGGGGGGGGTATGTCTCAATAAGACATGCTCGACAAAAGACATGATACACACGTTCCTTATCTTAATCATAATCTTGACGAGGGAGAGAATGATACATTACTATCTTTACGAAAAATACGCATGCATGGATGGTATGGAAATGCCAAATCACGGTCTTTTAATTCGGTATGAATGATGAAAGCATGGATGCATGCGTGGAAGGGAGAAAATGAACGGAGGAAGATACCCAATACACACTCATTTTATGGCGTTATGTTTGATTTCTGAAAGGGAAGGAAAGGAAAGAGAATGTGGCGAGTAGAGTAGTGGGTTGGATGGATGACTATCCTATCTATCTACTTGTCAAGGGAAGGATAATGTTTGATTATATTGGTGGGCACTCTTAGGTTGGGATAACACATGAATGAGAGATTCAAAAAGGAGGGAAGCAGGAAAAGGATGATGGTGGAAATTTGGTGGAAAAGAGGCGACTTTCTACTTCTCATGTATATATACTTGATATTTTGATATCTTTGCTCTGAGTTTTTGAAGCCCAGAGTGGGCTGTGAAGAGTGAAGCAAGTAATTAGGATGGTACAGAAGAAGCGGAAGCAAGTTTCGGATGTTTGGAAATGTCATAGCGAATATATCAAAGGCAATTCCTCAACTGTGTTGATTGATACTTTGTCCATCACTTGACCCCAGATGTAGATGTCGTTCAGAAACCTTCAACATCACCTTTGACTTAAATTTAATTATCAGGCAAGATTAATATGTCATTTGGTATACTCTCTACCTCATACATGTCGTATGTATCCCATAAACTCCTATTCCCTTAGATGCATGTCCATTCCATAATTTACACACATATCAAAGCAAATCCCTTCATCAACCAACCATTACAGTTCCATCTCCTTTTTTCTCCTCATAAAACTCCAATGTTAACGCCGCCAAGAAACATGGAATGCTACCTCTTTCGTTGACCCAGAATTTGATGTTTTCCATTATCCTTCCAGCAAATTTGCTTTCTGGTCCACCGCTAACCTTCATTGTTCCTCTTTCGCCGTCAAATACGATACTATTCTCTTCTTCACCAACGGAAGGATAATAGAACGATGTTACGCGCATTTTACCATTGGGCATGAATACAGCGTCCCATCCCAAGAGGGAAGATACACCGTCGCGAAATTCTTGAGACTTGAGACCCCAGACTTTCTTAAGACGATCATTTCGAGTTCTTTCATCCTTGAGTGCGGCTTGAGATTCTGCAACTAGATCTTGTTGAGTTTGAAGCGTAGATAGAGGAACTGAGGCATCAGGAGGAAGGTTGGTGGTCAGTTGAGCGAGGAGATCTGCATTTTCGGCACGGAGGGCAGTGATGGTGGAAAGTTTGATTGCCTCAAAGTCAGAGGTAGGATTGGAACGAAGGGATAGAATGCGAGTCTGTGAGTGAGTGGTTGCGACTGTAAGACGTTCTTGTGTGACAGAGAGTTCCTTCTGAAGGAGCTTTTGTGATGTTTGAAGGTTTGTGATAGTGTCCTGAAGTTTACGGTTCTTCCTAGTGAGAACCCCAATGCGTTCATTTTCGTCGTTCTCTTCTCGTGGATGTTTGGTACCCGCAAGAGCTGTTGCTGTGTTGGGTTGAGCCGATTCGGCGGTCGTGAGGTCATTCTGGAGTGATTGTACCTCTTGACGATATTCATCCACAATACTCTCGAGCTCTTCAATACGTTTAATTTTCGCATCATCAACGTTGTCGCCAGCTCCGAAAGCTTCATCTTCAGCATCGAAAGTCTTAAGCTGCGCTCGCAAATATTCAACTTCCTTGATGGCCAAAGCGCGTTGTCTCTCTAGTCGTAAACGAACCTTAGCATCTCCACCGCTGGTACCACTTCCCGCCGCGGCCTTTATTTTCTCCATCTCTTCGTTCATAGACCTCTTATCATTTTGTAGCCCGTCAATAATGTTATCCCGGTCAAGAACCTCCGACTCGATAGCACCAAGTCGCTCCACTAAAGTAGCAGTTTGCATTCTTTCTTCAACAAGTGCTCTTGCCAGATCTTCTGGGGAATTGAACTCAATACGACCTTCAACATTGCTCTGATTTTGAAGGTATGCGGTCCACGCTAAACGCTCATCCTCAAGTCTTTGTCTTTGAAGTCTTGCTTCTCCAAGCTCATTCTGTAGATCATCCATAGCCTCAACTTTTCTCTGTAAAGTTCGTTTCTCTTCTTCAACCACCTCCACACTCTTATGCAGTCTCTTGTAATGCTTTAGTTCGGCCGATTGTTCTCGATTCATTGCTTCTAAGTTTCGAATATGTGTGACTTGCTCGCTCAATTCTCTCTTGATCACCTCCAGTGTATCAGTATCTCCCGTCTGCGCCTTAAGTCGTAGTATTTCAGCCTCAAGTGCTCCATATGATGTATCTTTTTCGGCCAATTGTTGCTGAACATCCTGTAACAAGGCTTCTCTTCGATCGGAATCCTCCTGTAAATCTTGGACGCTGCGTTGTAAAGTCTGATTTCTCGTTTCAAGCTCCGAAATTCTCCTTTCCAATATACGACTCCCTTCCTCGCTCTCAGTCTTCACATCGTCAATTTCTTCTTCTAGGAGACGCTTGCTCTGCTCCACCTCACGCACTCTTTTCTCCAGTGCTATCTTCTCGTTACTTGAAGTGTCGCGAAGTTCACTCATCTCTTTAACCAAGGCTTCAAGTTGCCTCACTACCTGATTTCTTTCTCCTTCTGCAATTTGCTTGTGCTTGAAATCCTCTTCAGCTTTACGCGTCGCATCCCGGAGCTCATTTTCATGCCTCAGTTTCGCAAGCTCTTCCTCTTGCTTGTGATTATCAATTGTGTATTTCAACGTCTTCACCTCGGCCTTTAATTCATCCAATTCTTTTCTTCTTTTTTCCGCCTCTTGATCCGTCTCGGCGTGAGTTGGCTCTCTTGAAGATTCATCGAGAATGGTTCGGGTTGATTGGCGAAATCGATCTGTTCGCGAGGGCGGTCTATGGGTAGATTCCGCGCCTGTCAAGAAGTCGAAACTGGGTTGAGTATTCGATGGTCGTGCAATAGACATCTAAAGAATTGTATTCCCGTGAGATGATGCAATTGTATACAAATGAGATTGCAAGACAAAAAGATTAATTCCTTACCCTGGATTGCGCACGAGGAATAGCACTACCCATACTCATTCTATTACCGCCGCTAGTCGAGGATCTCCTTCTTTGAGAATCTCCCAAACCTTGAGGAGTATGCGCCCTCATCTCTGATACGTACCGCTACCTGCGGATTTATGTTTTGGCGTTACGTCGATAGTTGTCGCAAACATGAATCTGTGATGCAAGGCTGAGAATGGAGAGGAGATAAATATGTATTACATAATCAAGGTACCGGAGAAGATAGAAATTATGGGGAAATGGTTGGCGGGGTGAAGAGTGTTGTAAGTGAGTTTTGAGAGATGGTTAGAACATAAGATAAGCTAACACACACCACGGCTAGAGAGGTAGACAGGTACGTGGATGTACTAGGTGGGTAGGTAGGTAGGTAGGAGGTAGGGTATTCGACGATTTACCATTCATTATGTGCAGTCTCAAAGGATGCTCTTTCAATGATAAAACTGGCTGGAATAGGAACATGAACGTGGATTGCCCTAGGTTATCAATGAAATCCATGGATCATCTGAACGTCTCCCTTTTTCCTACATAGCATCTAGGCGAGATACTCGATAAGACTTCTCGATCTGTAATATGTAATTAGTAATCTAGATATATACCACCAGTACCTGCCTAGGTGCATGTGCGTGCATTTATATTACCAGGTATTGGGTACGGACTCTCTTCCCAGAACTCTCACCTCACAAGTCTGCTTTTTAACTTTATCAGACCAAGACTTGTCCAATTGATCTGTACCTGGCTCCCTGGCTGACTTTGGCTTGGCTCGGTCTGGCCCCTCCCGCTGCTAAGAAGAAACATCAACGCCAACAAAAGACTCAACACGGGGCACCACCACACCAACTGCTTGCTGACTAAGATTGTCTTCGAGAAAGAAAAGGTGGGTTTCCGTGCCCTTGATAGCTCCATACTTTCCCATGGAGATGGAGATTCAACAACGTATTCATATGGCGAAATACAGCCGGTGACACTTTCGCAGCGACTTGCTGCTTCAGATTTATTCTTCCAACAACAAACAAAAGTACTTCACATGGGATCACATCTCCTTAAAAACCCAACACCATGGCAACCCGAAAGCTCCCTGTACTGGCACAAATCCCTTCCTATTGTTCTGTGCTCTGTAGCTAACAGCTCTTTGGCAGGCTCTGAGATCAGCTCTCAGATCAACCAGAGTAGGCTCCTCAGTATCATACGCTCAGGCAAGATGTCCATATCAATTGATTCATCACACTTTCTCTACGACGCACAGTCCTGCCATTGCTTCCAAAGAAACTACAGACTCGCAAACCAAATCCGCACATGAGGACTCCACTGGTCCAACATCTGCCAGATCTTCCTCGCCTTCCTCTTCTCCATCATCAATTACGGCCAGCGATATTCCAGCACCGGCAGATTGGGAAGAGAATCCGAACTACAATATCGAGAAGTTCTCAGAACTGCCTCATTCTAATTTTGGGGTCAATCAGCACATGGTAATCAACGATGAGTTCAAAGAAGCTTTGAGGCAGATCCTATGGCAATTCAGAGCCCCTATTAGGTATGCATTTGCGTATGGATCCGGCGTCTTCCCTCAATCGAAACATACGAAAGCGACACCTTCAAGCATTACATCCATCCATTCGAAACCACCCCCAGCAATTGTTGAACAACAAGGGGGCACCCCTAAGATGATTGACTTTATATTTGGTGTATCTTACAGTCAACATTGGCATTCCCTGAACTTGAATCAACATCGAGATCATTACTCGGCGCTCGGCTCCCTCGGGTCTGGGGCTGTCACTGCTGTGCAAGAGAAATGGGGAGCTGGTGTCTATTTTAATCCATACGTTACGGTCAACGGCACTCTTATTAAATATGGTGTTGTTAATCTGGATACATTGTGTACAGATCTTTCCGAGTGGTCAACACTGTATCTTGCAGGGAGGTTACAGAAGCCCGTCAAAATTCTCCGGGACGACGCAAGAGTCCGTCTTGCGAATCAGGTTAATTTAATCTCTGCATTGCGAACAGCATTGTTACTTTTACCTCCTGAATTCACCGAACAGGAATTGTATGGCACCATTGCAAACATCAGTTACTTGGGCGATCCAAGAATGGTTTTACCGACAGAGGATCCGTCAAAAGTCGCCAATATTGTTGGGAATAACCTTCCCCACTTCCGCCGTCTCTATGCGCCTCTCATTGACAACCTTCCTAACGTCGGCTTTAACGATTCTAAGTGCTCTGATCCAGAATGGGCATCTGATCCATCAACAAATATACGGTTAACTCAAGATATGGACCCAATTCGACGGGGAAACATGGTGAGACGTCTGCCAAAATCATTCCGATCGAAGCTCTACTTCCAATATCAGAAGAAATACCAAATACCTCGACTAGAATTTGATCAAATGATTGAGGCGTCGCGTGATGAAGACGGGACCAGGATTAATAGAAGAGAAGGAGGTGGATTTGAAAGAAGGATTGCCCGAGAACCTCCAGAAGATTTAAGATCTGAAGTCCGAAGTGTAATCAAGAACACAATTGGGTGGCCCAGTACGAGTCAGAGTTTGAAGGGACCCTTCACAGCTGGATTCCGTCGAACTTGGCGGTATATGAGTGAAAAGATGGCGAAGCATGCGGAAGGGAAAAAGAAATTGGAGGAAGCAAAGGAGAAGAAACAAGATTGAGCACCATGCCAAGACATTGTTTTGATGATGACACCATTAAACGGTGAGCTGTATGCTGTGATGTGTGCTGTAAATAGACCGAGTCTATCTTAGACTCATTACACGGCTCCTTGGTAAAGGATGTATTGGAGACCTGGGCCGTTAAACGCTTTTTATGTTGAAGGGCGGCTTTGCACACATATGCAAGTCAAGCATTTGGGAACTGCTAGACAGGTATTGGATGGTTAAAGGTTGGTGGTATTACTTGTATGCTTTGCATGAGAACCAGGACTTTGAGAAATGGAAATTACTACGTTAGCAAAAGTTATCCTATACCTTCTCAGTTGCGTCATCTTGTTTCAATATATCAAGCCTCTTTGTATCATGTTATACTCGCCGTTGTTGCACTTTTCTGTTCGAGTCGATTACAATTCGCTTGGCACTTTCAGCCTCGAATTTCATTACATTCGGCTAGGCCTGATCAGTGGATACTTTCTCGATGTTCTAATCATGCAGCAATATATTATCTACATTCAATGCTATTGTATGTAATATTAGACTAGTCACAAAGCCGTTAGGTAGTTGCGATCATGACAAAACTTTAGCTCTTGGGAAGGGAAACGGAAGTATCCATCCGTCTTGACCACCCTACTATCTACGTGTCCGCCACTTGTTTTTCATGAAGAAATAAAAAGGTAGAGACACCATTCTCAATTCAATTCATCACTGTCATCTCAACTCTCGTCATTATTTTCATCTGTTTGATGGTTATTGAACAAACAAATACAAAGTAACTTGGCTTCAACATGGTATTTGATCTTCCGCGTATCATTTTAGGAACTAGAATCTGACAGGGATAGCACATCTTAATTATTGGCTGCGGGCTTGCTGGCCTCACCATATCTATTGCACTTGCAAAAGGAGGTCATACTGTGCAGATACTGGAAAGTTCTGAGCGAATCTCATACGTTGGAGCTGGTAAGTGACGGGTGCACTCATTGCAATTCAGCACACCGATTTGATGTGCATCTGTTCACGATTTGTAGGTATTCAGGTCACACCAAATTCCTCAAAGGTTCTTCGTAAGTTGGGAATCGATTCATATATTGAGAAGTATTGTACAAACCCAGTGGATTTGAGGATGATGCGCTGGAAAGATGGTCAGATTCTTGTCGAATGTCCGTTGAAAGAGCCTGCGAAAAATGATTACATGTCTCCATATTGGTTAGTTAAACTCACTCGATTTTACAAATGGACTAATAGAAGATAGGCATGTCCATCGTGCGGATCTTCATCGTGGATTACTTGACGCTGCGACGAATCTTGGTTGCAAAATTCGATTGAACAGTCGTGTCGTCAATATTGATCCTTCCTTGCCCGCGCTTTCCACGCAAGATGGCAAAATTTACTCTGCGGACTTGATCGTCGCATCTGATGGTGACTAGTCTAACTACTGGCTCTTTTAATATCTTAAGTCTGACAGTCAAAATGCAGGTCTACATTCAATGGCCCGCGAAGTCATTCTAGGCAGAGCTGGAGCACCCATCCCAACTGGTCAAATGGCATATCGTGTAGTACTGCCAGCCAAAAAGCTTGAAGGCATTCCTGAGTTGGAGGAGATTATCTCCGTTCCTCGAAACAATCACTGGCTTGGTCCTAATGCGACCATTTTATCATATCTGCTGGAGGGAAAGGAGGAAAAACTATTGAATCTTGTCTTCACGTCAGTACATTCCTTTCGGTGCTTAGCTTGACAATTTTGGTGACGATTTCAGGTGTGATGCAAATATGCCGGATGGAACAAACCAGCGGATCCAAAGCAGTGCAGAGCTTCGAGACAGATTCAAAGATTGGGACACAAGGTAATTGCGAAGTTGCAGGGGGAAATTACAACGATTGACGCATAAACAGAATTGGAATGATCCTTGATCATGTGGATACCGTGTTAGAATGGAGGGTAGTATTACTGTCCTTAATTATGATAGACTTGCTAACGCATACGCGCGACAGCTGTATACTCATGAAGAACTAGACAACTGGGTTCATAACTCAGGAAAACTTTGTCTGATTGGAGACGCAGCTCATGCTATGACACCTTATCTCGCGCAAGGAGCAGCCATGGGTATCGAGGATGCAGCTATACTTGGCGCGCTTCTGGAGAAGTTTCCTACTAAGGATTCTCTTCCAGAAGTATTATCGATGTACTGTAATCTTCGACGAAAGCGGACTGCGAAGGTTGCTAAAGCCTCAATCGAATCACGATACTTTACACAAATGCCTGATGGAGATACGCAAAAACTCAGGGATGAATATCTATTGACCCATCCTGGTATTTGGCAAGGACATATGAATATACGGTCTCGGCAGGAATTCTTGGATGAACTATTTGGTTATGATGCCTACAAAACCTTGGACCATATTTCTGCGGTACTTTGACAGTATTGCGGCTGGAGATCAATGTGATCACATTATTGGTAGAGCTTAGACCTCGTTTATCCGGATAAATACTAGCCTAGCATAAGACGCTTCGTCACAATTCATACCAATCAAATTATATCTCTATCATCAAATCACCAGCATACAGCAACAAACAGTCACACTATGCCAATAACGATATAAGCTTAATAACTTAATCTGCACATCGTGGTTGATTGCATATTCTGCCCAGAGAAAATTCTTCAATGGCCGCCTTGGTAGATCTCGCTTGTCAAATCATCGATCAGGTTCAATTTAAACGGTAAAATAAAAATGTAACCAAGGTTTGGTTCTGATTTTGGCAAAAGGTGGTAAATCGATGCTGATCAACGCTTGGCAGTATGAAATCCAATAGACGTCAGTGCCGGGTGCCGTCTGGACTTGAAGCTTTGCAGTTGTAATTCAATCGCTTATGAATCTGTGAGAATGGCTCGATTGGTTGAAAGAAATAGTACTCAGTGAATTCGATACATTTCGTCGCTCATGAACTTTTGATACTTTTCATCGATTTAGTGGACAGAGTAAATTACAGAATCTAGTTTCTTCTTGATTGGGCTACAAACAGTTGCGAATGTTGGTTGGCAAACAATCCGGACATCCGATAGAAAGAGGTTAGGGCGGGCGAATCACTGACGGGACGATGTGGTAATTTGTGCTCCGAAAGCTGTCGACTTGAAGTATTTATGCACCGACAATCTTCACTTATTTCCTGAAAATTAATTCAATAGCAGAAACTTCGATTGCCATTAATCCCGACGGCAGACGATCCATGATAGCAAAAATCACATCATGAGTCCTAAAGGGGGTAGCGAAAAGATAACATCGGCAAATCTTGAGATTAGTAGCACGATTCGCAAGCGTCAGCTATCTTCTTAGATCATCATGGTCTACCGCTTGTCCCCCAGCCTAGTTATTTCAAAGATGATCCTCTTGTTGGTTTTTATAATTTTTCCGTCACCAATGATATTTCCAAGAGTCTGTAGTGCAGTCTGATGATGAAGAGCTTTCAATGTCTAAGAATCATTTCATATTAAAAATATATTCAAACTTTCAGACACTGGGGTTTCCTGGTTCCATTAAGGTCTCGAAAGCTTACGAGTGTCAAACTGCAGTTCGGATTATTAGATTTTGGTCAAAAATTCCCGCGGTTAACAATTTTCAGAATTGGCCTGTTTGGTTGAAATGGACAGTGCTGATTCAAGTTAGTTTCATGGCATTCCTAGGTTGATTTAACGCCGCAGCGATTAATCATAGCTTTGTTCTTTTTAGCAAAGCCATGGGTGTGAGCTCCAAGACTGCTGTGTACAGCACAACCACATGTATAATCATTGGTGGCCTCTCTGTAAGCAGGTCATATGGTCTCCTATACGAACAAATACCTGACTAACATTCAACAGCCTTTCATCTGGAACCCTTGTACTGATGTTTGTGGCCGTCGACCATTTACTCTACTTGCGATGTTAACCACTTTCATCGGTGGAATCGGCTCTGCCTGCTCGCCAAACTTCGCTACACTCGAACACTTGTAATATGCGGTGTCGGAATGGGCGGCAAGATGTCTGTAGGTACAGCTGTTTTCAACGATATGTTTTTTCTCCACGAGCGAGGAGAGAAAATGTGTGTCTATTCCATATTTGTGACAAATGGCGCTCAGATCGCAGCACTCATCGGTGGCTATATAGGCCAAGCAGGTGGCTGGCAGTGGGATTATGGGTAGGTGCTATTATTACTGGTTCAGCTCTTTCCTTTGCTATTTTCTTCTTCCCAGAAATGCTATTCTGTCGCGATACCGTGGCTCTTGCTACGAAAAGACCCGAGCGAACGTACTTTATGATGTTCTTCAATTTCAAGGGGAATAAAAGCACTACGAGAAGTCTACGCATGCGGGACTTTTCGTATGCATTCCGCATGTTTAGTTACCCATCGGTCTTGTTTACATTCTGGTACTATACATTAGCCTGGACATTTATCAATGTTCTCCTTGCCATTTCTCTAGCCACCATCTATATCAAATTCTACCATCTCAAAAGCGGATCAATGGGTGTCTCTCTAGGTATCTTCCTCACGATTGGCAGCATGATAGGCGAGCTCTGTGCTGGTCGTGCTTCAGATGTCATCATGTATCATATGGCTCAGTAACATAATGGTGAGAGAAAGCCGGAGTATCGTTTATTCTCTCGCCGCTATCTGCAATTTTTATGCCTACTGGACTTTTAATATTCGGGGGACTTTTGGAGAAAACGGGGTTTTTGGGACCTTTGGTTGGGCTAGGGATAGGTATGTTTCCAGTGATCTTCCTACCTCCTGCCTATCATGATACTAGAAGCTTACAAATCATCATATATAGGTTCTTTCGGTCTTCAAATATGCTCTACAGGGCTCTACTTTTACATTTCCGATTTTTATAAGCCACAGACCCCGGAGACAAGAACACTTTTTAATCTTTCGAGAGGATTGTCATCTGTAGTGGGTTATTTTGCTTTGCCTCTAGCTGAAAGTATCGGCTATTTCTGGGCGTGGTTTATCTTCGCTAGTCTTATGGGATTGAGTTATGTACCAGTGGGAATGTTGATATGGTTGGGAGAGAGTTAGAGAGAGAAGGAGGGAGATGGAGTGCGGTGGTGATGTATAGTTCAGAAGGTTTGTTTCAGTTGCTGGACTGGGTTCTTAATATTGAATCTGGAATTAGTCATTCGAGCAGACTCAAATGTAGAATTTGTTTGACAGAAATAGTTCCAAGCGAGGTTTGAATGTCTGCACCTTTCTAAAACATTTTGGACACTTTAATGTTCCCACGGGATCTATACAATGGGCGGTAAAGTGGATCAAGGCTCGAGGGAGGTGTTCCTATCCAATTGGAACGTGTTTGTCCTGTTTACTCAAACTTATTGGGCTAGTACAGACTAGCTAAACTCCCAGTTCAAACCCCTTCTCCTTCTCCAACTCTTTCTCTTCTATCCCTTCAGATATGAGCAGTCGGGTCTTCTCCTTCTGGAGGTGTGCAAAGTTGGAAAGCTTGGATTTTCATATGGAACTACTCATCGGGCAGCGTCATACCGCCCTGGAATGAGATTTGATTCGATTAGAAATACGGGAAGAAAGTATGGCTAAAAGCCACTGGAAGAAGAATGTAGCTTAAACGACAGTGATTATTCTAGTTTTACCCGCGGCAATGTTATTCAAAGCCGTTTACATAACTGAATCAATCAATGACAACAAAAACAGAAACCTAATGACAACGAACGTTTTACTTCTACTAGAAAAATACGTTGCTGACTCTCGCATCTGGTCTATCGGGGAGTCGTCAGTCTACGGGCTTACGGCTCACACACATGACACCTTTCTCACGAGGTAAACATGCACAGAGAAAACAGCCAAGAAAAAATTTGCGCATATAAATGCATGATTGCAGCGCAGCTTGTGCGGTATGAAGAAAAAAAAAGGAGAAGTTTACAAGACAGAAGAACGTTTAAATAGAAAAATGGCGTTGTCCATGCGAGCTCAATCGAGGGCTTGAATTCTAGACAAACAGGACAAACTCGTCCTAATCGAGTATGGTGAAGTTTCGAGGCCAAGATATACTCTAGTAGTAAATGTATAGGCCGTTGAAAAGAGATCGAGGTGATTTTTACGCCTTCATGATGTTCTGAATGGGGTTGAACATAGACTTTCTAATTCTTTCTGTGGTTCTTATTCACAGAGAGAGAGTATTTTCGTTTCTCCGAACGGAAACATACTACATCAAACTAACGGATATGAGTAACATGAGCAATATGAATTGCGCTAGGCCTGATCTAGATGAGTTTGTCCTGTTTGCTCAAATTTGAGCTGCGCATCGGGCTCGCACGGACCAGGCCCTTTTACCATTTATACCTTCTCTCACTCGCCCTGTTCTCTCTTTTCTTCTCCAATATCTGCCAGTGGATTGTGGGATCGGCCCAGGAAGGTGTGCTGTCTTTGGTCGGTGGCTAGGTGTGTGTGCGGGAGCATCTTCACATATTCCTGCCGAAAAAGAAACATACTGCTTGTGCTTCTGAGATACCTGTTGTAGTGATTCCCACCGTCGTCGGATCGTTTTACTTCATATGAGAGTTTGGAAGTAATAACAATGATTAAGGCAAGAGCTTAGTAGCGACATGATTGACGGTGTTGAGTTGAAACAACGACAAAAGAATGGCACGATGCTAATTTCGATTTTAAGGCCGCTTTTTGTTGTCACTAACCTACTGCTACTAAGCGATTATAGCTCTATAGACCCCTTTGTGTTAGACTTGACTAAATATTGCTACTTCAGATAGAGCAAAGTAGGATAATGGTTATGATAGGTGACTCAGTGCTTTCCCAGGCTCGAGGGATAGTATACACCTCTTTTGCTTCTCGCGGCTCCTAGACTCTACCGAATACCGTGGAGTCAACCGAAGTGTCAAACTCACACGGAAAACTACATTCGTCTAGTGACTCTTTATTCTTTCACTGTCAAATTAAAATTTCCTCTGTTGTCCTTAGCACAATTCTTGATACTATAATCATAAGGTTCCACTGTCACTGCAAACATTTGTCACCCATAAACAATGTGCTTCTCTTCAGATTACATTCATCGAATAAAGCTTGCTTGATCTCAAAGTCTCAGTTGTACCAAAACAATACAACCCCCAAAGCCACGTTCGCAGCTACGTAAGAACGCGCGAGACAAGCTCCAACCCCCTGGTCCCTTCAATAAAAGAGTGACTGATGTGCGCAGAGGAAGAAAGGAAGGACGGAAGTCGACTTTTTATAGTTAGATCTTAGACCTAGGGCCTATTTGGGACAAGTTTGTCCTGTTTGCACACTTTGATCAGGCTAGGACCAGCCCATTTTCCTATGTATACTTCGTTCTACCATCCCTAATGTTCTTTTCTCGCCACTTTCTAGTCGAGACGCATCTGGGATATTACAGGTCCCGGGTGACTTTGAGAATTTCCAGAAGAGACTCTTCTTTGGTTGGTAGATTTTGCTGTGGCAAAGCAATGATCAGTGCTGTTGGTGGTGCGTTTGAAAAGAGACAAAAACTAGAACATCTATCATGGAATTGTAATCATGGATCGGGGTGTTTGTTGCTGCATAATATATCAGTTTTATTATCAATTACTCACCCTTTTTTTGTTGTCACTTCACCAATCTCATCATCATCTTCACCCGCTTATTGTCTCTATCTTCGTATTTTTGACAGCAAAAGATATCAAGAGCGAAATCAGGAAGCCGTGAAAAGTTGCAAGAAGCCTCGTAGAAAGGCGAGTTCCAAATCTCTCCCTTGCCCAGCAGAGTATAACCCAGAGTTCATAATCCTCGTAGCCATTCCATCAACCATCGAGGTGTTGGTAGTAGAAGGCTAGAGAGATTCCCGAGGCGTATCTGTAGTAAATATCATCATCATTTGTACTGAGCTAATGCAACAGGGCAAATCAAGCTTGGTGTTCTAGAGTCCTAGAGGACCACTAGTTCGAAACTAATCCCAAATTGAAAAAGTTTGTCCGCTCCGTACTAATTTGGGTGTGAATTTGATTTGTATAAATCAGCTTATTTTCCTATACATACTCAGTTGTACTCTCTCTCTTCTTTATTTCTGACAACTACATACTGTTTGCGTTATAGGGCACAGCATGTCTCTAGTTTTCCAGCCGAAAATCTGGAAGTAATTAATACTTATGATAGTATAGTAAGAATAGTGAGCAAGCTTTCCAAGATATAGTTATAAAGTGAGACGTAGTCAGTCTATCGTTATATGTTTTAATATTACCATTATCTTTTTCTCGAAGTATTACCAAATACTCATCATTCTCTGTATATAGGAGGTGAAATTAAAACGATAATAATTAACCTAAACAATTTAGTTACAGCTACCTAAGCTTTCCTTTATATCTTGAAGTTTGAAGTATTTCCTTACATCATTTCCATTGAAAATCTCATGTATGGTCTTTAAATTAGATGCCCACTGTAGATGAAAGTGGCCAGAAATCTTGAGCCTCGTGTTTAATATTTCTGACTAGCCATACGCATAGTCTCGCCTATTGACCCTAACCCCCTTTTCGTAACGCCTCTTCCAAACTGCAATATTCCTGAATCCACCTAGATTGATTCTGGACCAAATCTCAATTCTCCATCAATCGAGACTTAAACATATCTGAAACCCCTCTTCAAATCAAGCAATTCTTCATACCAAGCTACATCATGAAAGCGATCGTTACTCAAACCTTCGCTGCGTCACTTGTGAGACCGGAGATATCGAGGTTTGGCCGGGAGACAAAATCCGAATACAAACTTGTCCTATACAGTAAAACAATGTGCAATTGTGAAGGGGTCGTGAGAGTGTAGATTGCGGTGTTACTCTTGTGGAATACTGAAAGTTAGACATATCACACCACGGGAAGTTTCGTGACATATTTAGCATTGTGGAATCATTTCACAGTGTTCGGAATCTTGGACTGGTGTTTATGATATCATTTCCTACCGCAGTCTTAACACATTATATCTGATTCATAAAATCGAATAACAGATTGATGATAAATAGATAGAATCTAAGTAGTCATGTGAAATTTAAATGCAATTCATCACTAGCGCAAACCTCGATTCGGACGCATGACGCAACCCCTAACGCGCAAAAAAATTCACATTGACGAAAAAAATGAAAAATGCAAATACTGTAGCAAGCCATTCTCGAAAATTGGTTTTCAAAATCCGATTCAAGACATTAGAGACACTGCGGTATGCGATCTGTGTCACATCACCATCACTGTCACATGTCATCCGTACCTTCCTCCTCCAACCGCGCGTCCGACAGTTTTCTCTTAACTCCGAGATTTCTTACATTTTTACAACAAACCTCCTGCTTTTTAAATTGAGAATTTTCTCTAAAAATACATATTTTCCCCTATAGATAACTTTTTTCCTCCATTGAACCAGAGCTCTGTATACACACACACACACACACACTCTCTCTCTCTCTCTCTCTCTCTCTCTTACCCACAACAACGTAGATTCTACCTTTCAGATAAAGATGCCTATTCTCGCAGGAAAAGAAATATCTCACAATGGCCTAGGTCTCATGCGTAAATCTCACCTTCAACTTACCCCTCCATCCAAACCATTTTCAAGCCATCGAACCCTCACTAATCTCCCTAGGAATGACCTGGCGCGGCGCGCAAACCCCCGACAGCATTTCCTTCCCCGTCCTGAAAGCCGCTCTCGCAGCCGGAGTAAATGTATGGAATGGCGCCGATTTCTACGGTTCTGCAGAAAATAACTCCCTCCATCTCCTCGCGCGCTACTTCGCAGCATATCCGGAAGATGCTGAGAAAGTGATTCTCTGTATCAAGAGTGGGTTTGCGGATAGGAAGACATTCAAGCTGGATAGTTCGCCGGTGGCGGTCTACAGGTATGTCGAGAATGCGAATAAGATCTTGGGAGGTCATAAACACATTGATCTGTTTGGCATGGCTAGACAGGATAAGATTACGCCGATTGAGGATACTGTTAAGGCTTTGCATGAGTGCGTCAAGAAGGGTTTGATTGGCGGGATTCAATTGAGTGAAGTCTCAGCCAATTCCATTCGGCGAGCTAGCGCAGTGGCAAAGATCGACATGCTCGAGGCAGAGATTAGCTTGTGGGCTACAGATGTCTTTGAGAACGGCGTCGCAGAAGCATGTGGAGAGTTGGGAATCGTGATGGTTGCTCACACACCGCTTGGAGCAGGCATGCTGACGGGTCAGTTCAAGAGCTTGGATGATTTGCCGGAGAGTGATCCTCACCGTCACTTTCCCCGTTTCCAGCCAGAAAACTTTGACAAGAACTTAGAACTGGTGGAAGAGTTAGGAAAGTCAGCTTTGGATAAGGGCTGTACACCCGCACAGTTAGCTTTGTGTTGGATTAAATCGCAGAGCAAGAAGCCAGGCTATCCTCCCATCATTCCAGTATTTGGAGCCAGATCTGAGTCTCGGGTTCAGGAGAATACTACGGAGGTTGAATTGACGGACTCGGATCTCGATAAGATCAATGGGATTCTAGCTAGCTTCCCGGTGCAAGGGCATAGGTATCCAGCTGCGGTTGCTTCTCTTTGCGAGTATTAGGACTGGATCTGCATTATTATTGTCGTGACACAGGGCGAAGTCACGTTAGGTAGCAGAATCGATGAAATTGCATCATACATCAATTTCGGATGACGTGACTGCAAACTCACCATGTGATTATCGATGAGACCGATTTTTCTACAATAGTGTCAACAAAACTCCTAACAACAAACCTCTATATGAGCAAGCAAGATAGGATCTTCCGATCCAAGACAGCTCTTCCATTTCTCCTCTTATTCAATCTAAACCCTCTTGTGTATTTCCACGACTTATACTCATCACCTTTCTGCTTGCCCCCGTACCAAGAAACTGTTCAAAAAAAAACAAAAAAAAACAGCAACGAGAGACAAGCAGCGATCAAGAGAACCCCAGCCAGAGCAAGAAATAACATAACGTAAGATCAAAGATGCCCGCAGAATCACACAAACCATTAATTACTCGGCCTAAGATGCAGATCTCCATACTACCTCTCACAACTTGTATGACCTGTATGTACTACGTACGACCCGTAACATGTAATCGAGACACTGTCGCAAGCCATACCGATCCCAGCTGGTGCTCCTGTTCCTTTGGTTCCCGGTCTGTATAGCAGGAAATGAAAGGAGATGTGCTGTATCGTACCTAGTTTTCACGCCGGTAATACACATGATGGTTTTTTTATTTATTTACGGGATTGAAAGAGCTACCGGTAGGTAGGTATCTCAATTGCATCGCACTGTACTGTACTGTACTGTTCCACGGTTTCACGGTTTCACGGATTCGTAGTTCCATCACCATCATCATTATCATGAAATAAATGTATGTATATATCAACAAAAGCCTCCTGCATTGACTGACTAATCGACTAACTGACTGGCATAGCAAAACGAAAATTCAACGAAACATCAACTCTTCGATTTCCCACACACTTTTCCTCTTCTCCTCCCCAGCCTCTCGCTGGTGTTCTCCTGGCTTTTCTATCTGCTCACTGGCAGTCATCATCCCCACAAGCCGTTGTACCCTTGGTCAATTTGCCATACTCTCTCGACCTCTGATTCCCCGTCTCTCTCTTCTCAGCCATCTCAATCCCCACACTCAAAAACAACAACAGACACAACTCAAAGTACGAAACGCTCACTCAACAGCCCGCAACTCAAATTCATTCGTCAACAATAAGTCCATCCACGCAGCAACATCAACAAACACGCAGTCAAGGTAGAAGAAATAATCAGATGCAAGCAAAGAGGAACTATTGTGTCTGGGCCTGATGCAAAAGATATGATTGGGCAGTAAAGCCTTCTCAAATACCTTCACATCCAACTCAATAACAAAAAAAGGAAATAACAAGAAATACGATGAGAAATCCATCAATGACACATGTAAGAAACACCAGGATCCGCGATTGGCGAGATCATGTACCCATCCATCCCAATCCATTGCAATCCGGTTCCCTTGTTGCCCATTTGTCCATCCATTCAATTCATCCATCATTACCATGCCCGAAATCCGCAAAAAAGAAGTAACCGAGACCAAATCTAACTCCGTCACCAAAATTCAATGTATTTTTTTCCCGTTCCATCCTAGACCAAACCTAGATGCAAGCTTTTTCCATCCATTCATCTGATCCATGTTGATCCATCCTGTATGTGTGTCATATCGAGATGATATGAACCCGATCCCATTCGATTTTGTAGTATTCCCCCAAGTGAAATATCCCAATCAAATATGCTAACATGATCCTTTAGCCTTCAATTCTTTCCTATTCCTTGCGCCAATCAATTCCACAATCAGGGTGTTTTCTGCAGATATATCAAGCAACCAAGCGATGGGCCAATCCATTATACTCCAGCTGACAATTGAAGAAATGTGCAACCATGAAATGCGATGCGCAGACAATTAAAAGTGAACCAGAGCGGAGAAGGGAGAAAGATAAGACGGGGCTCACGAGTACTGCAGCCTAGTGTAGCACACGTGTTGTATCGCGTGTTAAATTGCGATTAGTCCCTCATGTGAAATGGCTAGCTGATATTGAGTTCCTGTGCCAGTGCCATTGTTGGAAAATAACCCTTTGATTCCGGGACTCCTTCCCACCTTCCACAATGTCTACCCAAAGAATCTTGTGCACCACTGATACTCGGTAAAGAGTAGCCACCAGTATTGTATTCTTGCTTGATTTTTCCTGGCACATATTCTGGAAGACTAGGCAATTGGTTCCGTGGCTCTGCGCCCTCCCATATTGGAGTTGGGTAGTACATATAGCAAGGAGCATCCTCAATGCTTTTGGCTTCTTCAGCAGAAAGAGTAGGTTCCATAGGAATTTGAAGAGGTCCAGTGCGATAATGGTGGGATCGACCATCGTAAGAACCGTAATTGTTAGAACCGGGAAGCATGGAGGAAGTTCCAGACATGGTAATATCGCCCGGGGTGCGAGATGATCCAGATGGTGTGTATGAACCACCACCAGCACCACCAGCGCCTCCAGGTCCAGAACTTGCATTGCTACCGCGTCTTTCGCTCTGGTAATGCCCGGGTGAGCGACCACGCACCACCATTGGTGCGGACATACGAACCGCAATCTTTACCCAGCGTTCCGAATGATTGTGATTAGTACCCAAATCTGCAAAGAGTTCTACAAGCAGGTGATAATACTGTTGAGCAGCTCTCCGTTTTCCGTTATTCGCGGTCGCATTCTTGAATTGGATGCGCTCGAAAGTTGCCTCATTTGGTGGTGAGCTTGGTGACTGACCGAAGGATCCATCGTACATTCCGCGCGGCCCACCACCAATACCGTTGTCGCCGCCATACATGTTATGTGTTGTGTGCGGTCTTGGGGCCACCGCGATTCTTGGCGGCTTATCTTGTGGTCCTTTGTCTCGTTTGGGAGTGTGCTGAACCAATTCTATTGACTTTCCATCGCGCGAATCTACCACTGCAGCTATGGACATCGCAAACTGCTGTACCTGCGGTCTCATTCCACCAGACAACAAAAGATATACATTTGCTCCCGGAACGATAGGTTGAAGAGTAAATGAGCAACTCAGCGAAAAATAGTTTCTTCTATAGCAGGTCCAATCGTTTTCTGCCATGAAAAATCCTTTATCAATTTTGCCAAAGATTTCTGGAGTGATGATCTGTCCGTCAGCCGCCTGCAAAGTGAGGATCACTTCTGTCGGATTTAGAGGAGGGGTGAGTGGCCCTCCAAGTTGGGAACCCTCCATATTCGCCGGACTTGCGAATCCGCTGTTAGATGGTGATAACGGTACGCCTCTCACAGTTCCAGAGGTTGACGGAGATCTTGAAATTCCGTCCGTTCTTCGTAAATGTGGTGTTGCACTTGCGTATAAATCTCGTGTGCTTATTGGTGACTGTGGATGTGGTAAGGCTGGTGAGCGTGAGGGTGGTGCCATTCCAGGGGAGGAGTGACTGTGCGGATAGATCATTATTATCTGTGCACAGAAATGGTGGTGTATCGAAGTACTTAAAAGGGGGTGGAAGGTACGTACATAGAGTTCAAGCGGGGTTTAAGATCGGGCATAGAAAATAAGGACGAGCTCGGAGAAAAGTACGAGTTGCTCCCACCTGAGTACGTGGGACCGTTCAGTGTTGACTGATAGGCATGCGCGTATGGGGGGAATGGGATATTGGACGGGATTGAGTTTGGTATCGTGGGTTCTATCGAGAACACAGGGCTATGAGAGGTACCGGAATCGGAAGTGTAACTGAGCTATCATATCAGCCACGGGTCTAAACAAGTGTAAGACAAAAGAAGATAAGGTTCTGAGGAGACACGGCCTATGGATTAAAATTTCTTCATGGCGGTAATGATGCCCAGTTGGACTGCATATGTATGACAGCCAACACAGCCGTCAGTGGTACAGAATAGCGGGGACTACTCGCGTGATGCGAACCATTGCGGAAGTGCAGGCGGTTTGGCTTGATCTGAGGCTTAAGTTGTGTGACAACTGGATAAGAACAATGACGGAGTGTGAGTCGTGGCATGTTCATTACATTACCAGCTTTAGTGCAGATCACACAAGCGGTAGATACATGCATAATTTTGAAATTAACGATAATGGGAGACAACCCAAGGAGTGGTGTATGTGCCTAAATGCAAGGTCGACGAGGGGGTACATCGGAAGAAAAGAAATGACCAACGAAATTTGGGGGTAAACTTACCGTACATCATCTGTCGCTGGAATTGTCATGTATCGCATCCCCATATCAGAGGGTAACGACGGAGGGTGAACAAATTCCTGTCTTGAAGAGCTGTCAGGCTCTGGTTCGGATCCGACAATACACGAAGACGAATGCCCTGAATAGGCGGTTAGGTCTTGGATATTACCAGATTGAGAGCACATGAAGTGATCGAGTGTTAATTTTTGAGGTGTAAGGACTATTGGGTAAGATGGTTAGTATCGGATGATATAAGATTCCCGAAATGTTTAAGGTAGTAAGATTGAGATAGGTTATTGAAACCTTTATGGATAAAAAAAAACACAAACGAGGCGAACCAGCAATCAGAACGAAAAGGAAGATTGTAAAGACAGTGCCAATTGGATAGAGAGTGAATTGTACTGTAACGGCGTGATTAATGAAGCTTTTGGAAGAAGGGGAGGGGAGAGGGGGAAGAGGGAGGGGAATTCTGGCAAAATTCAGATTGAAAGATATGATAGGGAGAGGGATGTATAACGTTTTTGGGGTTAGGCTACTTTGTGCGCCTCTTTTTGAATCTCAATTTTTTGATTGAGAGGATGAATGGTAGAAGATTGTAGAATGGAGGGTTGTGTCGATGATTTGACTGTGAACGTCGCACTCGGGAACTTCTTCCATGAAACGTTCCGTTTGACCAATTCACTGTCAGGGCCCGGCATTACACTGTATTGCTCTGCGGTTTTGTGCTTTATCAGGTGTGAGATGTGAGATGTGAATTGTAGAGTATGATGTGTGAAGTGTAGAGGTTGAAGTGTAATGGTGATATGCTAGGCAATGATATGATTGATATTTGATATGAAGACCGCATTGGAGGAATGGACAATTACTACACCAACCATTTCGCGAGAATTATCAACGACAACTCCCAAAATCAAACGAGAAAGTGTCGAAAATTATTCTCTTGGACTTGGACACTTTTTTTTCAATCAATTTTCCCATGAAGATATAAATAAAAAAAGAGATGTGGGAAATTGTTCCGAGTACAACCAAAAATCAATTGTCTTTTTGTGGATGGAGGATATTCCGCACAACAGGTGAAGCTGAAAGCTGAAGAGAAGTACAGTCTGGTTGAAGAATTGAAAAAGAGAGAAGAGGCGTCGATCACAGATAAAAAGGATGGATGGATGGCTGGCTTACTTACTATCGTTCATTTGCAGCCTCGCCCCTTCCAAATCTACCGGCTTCCCACGATAATGTTATCTGGATGGACCCTTGGTTTGCAAAATTCGACGTCAAGCCGGATAGAAGAGCTTGAGAGGAATTTGTCCCAATTGTGGATGGGGATGAAAACGAATAAAGAATCCTCGAAGGAAGAGAGTTTTGATGGTGGATATGAAGGTTAGGGTAGGGTATAATTTTCTTATGACGATGAGTCGTCTAATGTAAGACACGAAAATACAAACACCAGCAACAACGGATTGTCACCGTCGTCCGTCCCGGAAGTTGGGTTGAACGAAGGAGTTGTTGATGGAGGCTTTGATTTTAGTAGAAGATGGATGATATAGGTAGTAATTTGATGTAGGTGTGTGTGTGTGTGTGTGTGTGTGCACGGAGTGGTGCTAAGTCAGGCCAGAGGGAAAAAGAGAGAGAGGAGTACGGTGGGCGATAGAGGGTAAAGGCGATAAAATAATCTTGAACCAAATGAGAAAGAAAAAAAAGCCTCCCAAGGAGAAATGCACAGTAATTCAAGGAACAACTCTTTTTTTTTCTTCTCCCTCCTGTTCTTTCTTTTTCTTACTTCTCTGCCTTTTCTTCCCTTGTCTTGGTCTTTTCCTGGTTTCCGAAAGGCCGCCTTTCTTTCCTGCTTGCTGCTTGCTGCTTGCTGCTTCTTGCTTGCTACTCGCTGCTGGAAGCTATCGTGCGTGCTTTCGCGAAATTACACTCCAAGAATGTAAAAGCAGAATTGCCGTTCCTTATTCGTCGCCTGATTTCTGTATAGGTATTGATGCAAACGCACTGTTCGAACAGGCCTGAAGAGTCCCTGTAGAATTGGAATTTGAGGCCTGGGGTTGGGATTGGTTACAGGTCGGTTTTGATGGGGTCCCAACTAGCCTTGTGGAAACAAGAATCAAAAAGATAAAAAAGACCTATGATAGAGGATCCAAAATGGGTGAGAGTGGCTTTCTTGCGCCGCTAATCCTCTCCCTTTGAGTTCCACGAATATCCTAAATTGTCCCCTGACAAGGCCTCAGATACCCACCGAGAGTAAAGCGCTCGGCGAAAGTTACGCTGAAAGAGCTGTGGGAGATACTCAAGAATCGCAATTGAACAGGGTCGAATCTGCCAAACAGAGTATCGAGGGTATGATTAATGCGACGGCTGGAATGGAGCGGTAATATGCACGAAATTGCCAGGAATATCCTCGCAGTACCGTCCGTACTTCTCAACGTTCGGTAGGGAGATGTTGATTTTCTTGCTTAAATCTTACCCGTACCCGGCTTATTGTTTCGAATCCTTAGGTGCGCACAGGGGGGGGGGGGACGTTTGAAAGCGGCGTGTAATGGTAGAATGAATTCAAGAAAATAAAAAGGTGGTGTGAAGAAGACTCAAAGAATTCGACAGTCTCGCAATCGAGAGAGCTGCTCTTAATCGAATTCTTTTTTTTTCTGTCTCTATTGATTGGCTCCTTTCCCATGTGTTTTGAGAAATCTCTTTTTGTCCAGCCAGTCGTTGTTCGTTGCTGTGCTGAAATGCACTGCACCGTATCGCCGGTTTGTTTGCTGAATTGCTTGCTGTCTTCGGCAGGGCTTTTTTTTTTGTGGCCGTTTTAGGGGTCTGACTTGGTCGCGGAAGCGCAACGGTAGAGGAGCTCCGAGCTTGACTGTTGTTGTCGCAATCTAAGTTTTCGGGGGTGGTAGTTGGCGTCTCGTGGGAACTGGAACCAGCTTCCGACAATGATGGCGATGATTTTATGCGTCCTTGATAGGCTGGCTGTATGGGTGTGAAGATGGATTTGGGATCCCTTCAAATCTAATGCCTGCTGATCCTCTTATTTTGGGGGCCAAGTATGGAAAAATAGAGTAGTAGTGGTCGTTGAGTAGGCCGTGCGTGTAAGTGTAGTAAGAGCTACCCGTGTGTAGGCAAGAGTCTGCCGATTATGAAAAATGTTCCAGATTGTTGATGCTTGATTGAGATAAGTACAGTACGGTGGGTTGTAGTGGGTGTACTGTAAAGTATGCAGGCGAGGATAAGTCTGGGATAGTGGGTATGTGTGCGCGTGTGTGGTGGGTGGTTTCGAATGTCTCAACGAAGTCTGGTAACGTACGTACGTACGTAGGTACTTTTATAGAATATCAAAAGGGCAAATTGAGAAAAGTTATGATTTGAGATGAAAAGATTTCTCTCGTCCTTCTGGATATCCTCTTATTTTGTTTCAATGTTTGCTTCGGGGAATAATGCGATCGAGTTCAATTGAAACAATGAGATTGCGGAAAATTGCAGAGATTTCTTGAGAACTAACGTACGAAAACTGTTGGCTATAATGCAGTTAGCCTACGAAGCATTTTTCAGCAAGACTTCCGATCGAATGGACAAGGATAAGGATAGCAAGCTCGACAAAATGCAAGAAGGACGATTTCGGGATGGTGAATATAATTTGTGGGTGAAGAATAGATATTATGCTCCTCCACCAAAAGGGTATAACGTGGCTAGGGTCTTGAATGCACGGCTGATCCAATGCGCCGGTTAATGGCTGATGGAGTGATTGTGATGAAGCAATGAGAACAAGAATGAGGAAAGATTCATGTACTGACGGGATGAGCGAAATTTCCATTCGTTGAAGTTTGGATATTTGTATGAAGAGTGCCAGTGAGTGTGCTGAACTCAGTAGTGCAAGCTTGATTGGCAACGGATGGCCCCTTGGACTTGCCGCCTGAACAGATTCGATATGCGGAGAATGGATGTATGAATGAATGGATGATTATCTGTATCCCTGATGTTGACTTGAAACGTTCTCTGGTAACGTAATTTTATATTGATGCGAGATGATGTTGAAGGAGCAGGATCTTGCAGATTGATGATATTGATATGTGTGATGTGTAGGATAAGTATGATAGGTATGATAGGTATGATGGGTATATTGCAGGCTGCGGTCTATCTTCAAGGAGGAGAGATGTTGAGATATATGATACCCGAATATTGATACTAACGCCGTCGAGTTTGGTTGGAAAGTCTCAAAATGATTGCTGATCATTAGCACGTGAAGTAGTCAATACGTCTATCTCTTCTAGTACATCTGAGTTCTTTCTCTTTCGAGCAGGTTGACGTGATTTTGGGCTATAACGAGTTCCAATCTCCTGGAACTGGATTTAACGTTACCAAAAGCCGGAGGTACCGAAAGATACTCGTACAAAGTTTGAATCAATAAAGCTTCCGGGTGAACAGAACGTTGCGCAAGATCAAGGGCCAAATGATAGTGATTTTGGGGGGGGGGAATCAACTAAGACTTTGATAGGAAGAACTCGAGTGTATTAGCTTCCTATAAGGTTTACTGACAAGCAGCACAAGATGCAAGATCTAGCTCGAGAGCATTGTCGATAGTTGAGGGCGAAGTATAGGAACCTAGAATAGAGCCAACGGAAAAACAACTAAAGTTCGTGGTCAAGCAACCAGCCGTAACGACCTTTCTTTGCGTTGACAAACTAACAACACTTGAACTGGGGGTCCTTCGATGCAGGAACACAATATCTAGTTGCTGGAAGTCTATCTAGATTTGGTGGAGCAAGTCTGTGGATGATCTACCAAATCTGAGCTATCACATCCATCAGGTACCGCCGGCTTAGGGTGCCCGAAGCGTCTTTGAGAGCCTCACACGATTTGCTTTTTCTGCAAATCATCAGTGGCGGGCGGGGAAAGGTTTAGTTTGTCAATCCCAAGCCGAAAGTTAAATGAAAATCAACAAGCAAGGTATTGACCAAGGTAGCTTAAGATGGCTGAGATCTGATGTGCATGCTGAAGCGAGAATCATGATTGGACAATAGGAGGGATAATTTTGGCAGAGCCTTTTACGAGCTATGATCCTCGAGATGCGCCATCATAAGGATCGAAATATCTCTATTGGCCGTCAAAGTGAGAGAACGGTGTATCATACAACCAATTGCAGTCCTTGAGTTTTTTTTTTTTTGTTTTGTTTTGTCTTTGCCAGCTTTTCCGAGAAGAGTATAAGTGGGGGATTTTCAACCTGTTGTGACACTACAATATTAGCAGGTCAAGCGTCAAAGGTGTCTTGAAGGCTGCAGGTTAGCATTTGGACCCTTTGAATGAAAATGGACGAGAAGACTTGCGGGAGAGAGCTGGGTTGTCAGAGGAAGTTGGAGTTTCTGCAAAGTCAATGTCTAGGTAGGTCTGTCGTTGCCTGCTACCAAATTTAGAAACCAAATTTAGAAAAAAACTTGCGCGATTTTTTATGACTACGGCAATTTTTAATCAATTAGCGTATGAGGGGAAGTCCACTAGTTTTCCTAGGCCAAAGTAAGTATTTTGCGGATTTACCCCAAGGTGGGAAGCTGCAAGGTGCAAGGTGTAAGGTGTAAGGTGTAAGGTGTAAGGTAAGGTGTAAGGTAAGGTGTAAGGTAAGGTGTAGGGTGTAGGGTGTCAGGTGCAAGGTGCAAGGTGCAAGGTTCAAGGTTCCAATGGAAAGTACAGCTAGCAATAGCAAGCAACAGCACACTTTCTTCTCGCACACTTCTCTCGATCAATGGCAACTCCTCGACTTCTCATCCAGACTGGAAAGAAAAAAAGTGCATGGCGACGGCGTAATCAACTACCGATAATTACATCAATGTCCAACTCACATCGTCCAATCAACCTCCCTAGTACTTTCCTACTAAATTAATTTCATCCCTAGGTTAATTCCCCCCAAAAGATGAAAAGGGCCGTCTCTGGTGGTGACATGGGACTATTGAAGCTTTTCGGACTTCAATGTCTCAGCCCCTTGAAATTATCGTTGATATCAGGAAGATAGATGTCTGTCCCTACCTAGTCAATAGGAGTCCTTCATCAGACGGTACCGGCGTGTTGTTAGTGTGCTGGAAGGAGGCAACATCAAGATACATTTCCATAAATGTCGATTAATTATCTAGGTTTGTTTTGCTTCTATTATCGTCCTCTCCACTTCTCACTGACCGAGTCAAATGGTTGACTACTGACGGACAACTGCGGCTTTCATCCATACCTAGGTAGACATATCAGCTGTTGCCCTAGACTGCGCCATGTTTGACATTTTTGACATTTCTCAGCGGGAAACCAAGATGACGGTGATGGACGTATGAATCTTTTCATTCATCTGCTCGCCCCTCTTCCTACCTCTATCCATCTTAGTGAGGATCGCGCAGGAAGACGAGATGACTTTGTTTGATAGAGTAGATCCTGACAGTCTCGTAAACATTGTGTGCCCTGGGCCGAGCGACCGCCTAGCAAGTCCTAATATTGATGTCAAATGCAATGTGCCGGCAACCATCTTCCGCATTGAGCATGCGTGGACTTTACCATTCCTTCTTCGATCATAGTGCAGAGGTCTCACTCCAGACCATGGACGGAGAATTCCCATGGCGTCTGTTGTCATCTTTGATGTCAAACTCACTGAACGTAGATCTCCTACACTCATTCCTATCAAAACCTGGATATCTCGAGAGTTCATTTCGAGAGTCGGAAGCATATTTAGTCGTGAGACAGATTTTGGATAACATTTGGATGGCGTGTAGGGCCATGCCGGTCCCATCTCTTCCCCGCAGGGACGTGGGATGCATAATGCATAGCGTATCAGTGAGCAGGCAAGACGCCCCAAAAGAAAGCGCAAGCCGAAGGCCGAGAACAACCAAGGGAATCACCACTACGCTTCATGGATTAATTTCCCGCCCTACCTTTCAGTGCCTCGCGAATTGCGAATGGGAATCTCGTATTCGATGGAAGATTACGGACAGGCATATTGACATATCATGCATCGATTCGCCTTCTCACATGCCGCTAATAATAAGTCTGTGTAGTATGTACACAAGAAGGTGCCGCGCTGATATCCAGTCACGCACATACATATACAATCTGCACGAAGGACGATGCTTGCTGCACGGATCCGGAACACAGCTCCCCTCTGACCACGTGAGTTTTGTTTCATTCCCGCCCCCTTTGAACAGTGATAATGCGCAGGTTTGGGTCCGAGAAATCAGATTCCCTCATTTCAGCCAAATGCACCTCGACCTAGGTCTACCAAACAAAACAACTTCATTTGCCTCCAACCATCCGCCTCCAACCATTCGAATCCAAAGTCAGGATTCTTTGATTTCAATTACATATCCTAGGTATTGCATACGACCCAAGGTGCTTGCTTTGAAGCGGAATGCCATGGAGTGATTCTAGATTGCCTGCAAAGTAATCGATCCGGACTGCCTCGAGTGCAAAGTCAAGACAAGGTTTAGATACTCCCCTTGCTATTGGCTCTGAGTTTGTTGATGATTTCAGCAAGCTAGAGGGAAGAGATGCAAGATCCGTGAACCCTGGGGTGAGAAGGTTTTCTATTATTGCTTGCATTGAAGGTAAGTAAGTTATCGGTTCGGGCCGGGGTGGGTGTTTTCCCTCAACGGTTTGCACGTATTACACTACACGTATTATGATTAAGTATGACATGGATTGATTTACATTTTGAGGGCCGAGAAAAAGTGTAATAAACTCTCGTCTGTTGAGCTTTCGTTTCATCAACCCCCATTGTGTGAAATCTCGAGTTTCTCTCCAAATTTACTCGAAAGGTAATATCAACATCAACATCAAAATCAAAATCAATCCATCCCTATCAAATCTCAACCATCTCAAGAATTCTGCTTCTTCACAGCAATAAATGTTTCACTACAGCGGCACTGTCGTGTCCAATTGTGTAGTGATATGCGATCTCTGTGCCATGTGATGAATAGCTCCCGCTCAAGACAGAAACACCTCAGGTAGCACATCCATTAGAGGCATCAGCCAATCAGATAGAGGATTTTAATCTGCAAAAATGCGACTTCGACATCTCTCAACAAAAAAATCTTGTTTCTCGCTCTCTTCGTTCAATTTTGATTAGGAATGGAGCAACGGTTGCACATGGTGAGTTTTATGTGCCGTTGCTTGACATGGGCCTGGTTTTTGGTTTCTAGGGTTTTTGAGATGAGTTTGCTGGGATGTGAAAGAGTAGCTAGGTAGTGAGAAGCTTGTGGCTTGCTGCTCAATATAACGTCCGAGGGTAGGGTGGCAGAGTACCGCATCCAAGATTGAATTGGGAAATGCATCAAAGTCACTGTTGCTTTTTTTTTTCCATTCTTGGGGAATCTCTTATTGTAAACAGGGAAAGTTAACGAGGACTGCATCAATATCGGGACATGGTTGCTTTAGCGAGGGAAGCAATGGGGTGCATCCGGACGGTCATTGACTGGGATATAAGTAAGTAGGTAAGCAGACCGAATGAACCGATTTCACATTGATAGAATAGAATAGCTAGGTAGGTCTCTGCTGCATGTTTTAATGAATCTCAACTCTGTGGACTGGCGGTTTGGCATGTATATGGTCAAGAAGTGCAGCAAGAGATGACCGGTAGTCGAATGAAATTGAATGAAATTGAATGAAATTGAATGAGAGAAGAGCCAAGTGGATTCTCACTGCATCGCCATCAATACCCTAACAAGTGCAGCAGCATACAGGATTCAATATCGCTAGCTCGCACCTTTCCTCGCGCACTTCCAGATCCCGATCCTTGGGGATTGGGGATTGGGGATTGGGGATTGGGGATTGTACCCGTCAACCCTTGCTCGTATCGCATTATGTGAGTCCTCTCCTGCTAATGGTTGGGACTATGCGGGGTCATCTAGGAGAAACGGAACAACAATATTCTGAGGCCGATGAGAGAAAGACTGGTGACCCTTCCTGGAATGAAAAGTAATACTAGGAGAAGATTATTTTTCAAATTATAATTGTAGCGATCGTATGATTAGCTCTTGAATGAATTAATAAGGACAGTTACTTAAGATTAGATATCGTAGATGTAGTAGATGTAGTAGATATAGTAGATATACTAGATGTAGTAGATGTAGTAGATATTAGATATAATAGATGTAGATATAATCCTCAAAAGTTAATATAATTCATGGTAATTAATATGTTGGCGTCGCTAGTCAGTACACGCTTATTGATAAAATCGTCCGAGGGTTAAATCGCCCCTTCACTAGACCAACCAAACCTTCCAACTAATAATTATCATACACATATGGGGAAAACCCAGAAACAATTGCTTGTGCCCTCGAGCCATTCCTCTTACGACCTTTACCATCCAGAGATATTATCAAAATCGACTTGAAAATCGACTTGAACTAAAGGAGTATCTTGTGATTAATATGCATCCAACCATCTCCACTTTTCTCTTTCCCTCTTTTCTAAGGCTGCAACCAATTTCCATTCTTCTCTTGTTCTGTTTCATCCTTCGCTTCCAGGCAATATTCACCATGATAATCTTCCGTCCCGAAACCTTTCCATCTTCATGATTCCGAATTTCCATCACAATATGTACATCATCTGTATCAAAAGCCTCAATACTATCACATCTATCAAATTCAGCTTCAATATCAATATGATGATGATGATGATGTTCATGATCACCTTGAATCTAATCTTGCAAACGCTGAAAGACAGCTTGGCTTACCCCGCCGCAACCTGTACCAACAACAGGATTCCCGAAAACTGGACTCATACCTATGCCTCTCTTCGCTTTTTGACCATAACTCCCGGAATGTGACACTTTTTCTTTGACATCTACATAAATCCGAGTCTCCGGTTTCGGGTCCAGAGTCTCGGTTGGTTCTCGTCTTCTCGGTCGTCCGTCTTGCCTTGAGCTGGCGATACTAATCCAAAGTCTATCTACCCATAAGTAGTGAGGCATTTAGGTTGACAGTAATGTCCTCAATACACATCAGGCACATGCACATCTACCCATAAGATACGAGATGCCGTACTGTAAAGCTGGTGAAGAATCCACATAGCAGCTATCAAGCATCTACCTCTTGCTTCTCACCAATCATCACTTATCACAATCACCAAACAATAGCCATTCTTCAGCAAGATGGCGACGCACAGATCTCCACCAATATCTCACCCTGTCCTTTCCTCTTTCCTCAAATCAACTCATGTTCCGCAACATACAGCCGCATGACCAAAGGCTACACAAAGTGTCGAACTATGGCGCTACCCAGCCAGTAATCATCAAGTGCGGAGATAGAGTCCGGCTCCCATGGGTTTTCGGTCGAATCCCCGTTTTGTTGGTGCATGAAAGTTCGGTTCCATTGCTTGTGCTGCCACAATGACTGGGAAGACTTGAGGAAAGAGAAAAAAAAAGGAAATGGGAACAGGGTTAAAATCTTGATCTCCTTGGAGAATGGGGATGTGTCTTTGGCCTTCCAATTTGCTCCATAGAAATGTGGAAGAAAACTCTTCAATGTGGGCGCGATGATACGATTTTTCTTTTGGGCGATATTTGAGAGAGAGATAGGTAATGGAAATGGCAAGAGATGTCAATTATTTTCGTGATGAAATGGTATGATTGGTGGCGTGGAAATGAGTTGAGGATCTTGCAATTTGCTAGTCGGATTTCCATGGCTGGGGTTAGCGTTGGGCTGAGACTCAATTGGAACTGAACACAATGGAGATCATTCAATTTCTATGTTACTCGGTATCCTGTTCATATGGATGGATACGAGAATGATCATGATCCATTTATATGGCACATTAGGTTAAAGAAATGAGGGATCGAAATTGGGGGTCAAGCCAAGGAAGGCTAAGCATTATTTCGTTTTCGTGAGACCGGCCTCTCTTGATCTCACGGTATCTATCTTACCACTTGTCTAGCGTTTCCGCTGTGCAGGGTGTGGGCTTGGATGGGTTTATTTGAGATTGGAGTTCGAGTGGGGGTTTGAATCATCAATCGCGTCAGGAGTGTCAGGTGGGTGTTCTCCGGGATGTTACTGCAATCTTCAATCTTCAATCTCCATCTTCGATATTTAGCAATTACCATTACTAACGGAGATATCTCATTTCGCAAATGTATTGGGTAACTCAACATCATGCATATGTACATGCTCACGCAATCATCAAGGGGCAAAGCAAGGCACCATGAAGTGTTCAAGGTCTAAGTCGTTGGATGAGCATTCATACTACAGCCTATTCCCTACAGCACACCAGAGGTAAATAATCACATGCCACTTCCCTATGCTTCCTTTCCCATACCTTGACATCCATTGCATGGCATACCCAAGACCCATTCCCCAATAACAGGTAGGGAAACCACAACGTTTCTACATGTTTGCTTTATGCGCGAAGCCCGAGCCCAACATCTCGGATCTATTCCCTCGTCAATACTGCACTGAGCCTATAGCCTTTGTCGGCATAACCATAGCATCACCGTGGCAAAACAAACAAACAAGGCAGGCAAGGCAAGACAGGCAAGGCAAGACAAGACAAGACAAGACAAAGACAAAGACAAACATGCTTGCATCTATCTCCTGCATTTGGCCCGAGTATGGCAACTGTGAAAAAGAAATTACCCTAATGCAGATGTATGTACGTGCGCGTGTGCGTGTCAGAACCATATTCAAGTAAGCAGTAAGCAAGTGAAGCAGAGCAATTTCCCATCTCATTGCTTCACTGCTGAAGTGGGATTTTCAGGGATCGCTTCTGGGTGGAGTGTTTTAAGAATCCATCCCGGGGTTGTACAGGGCTGATTTAGTTCCGGTTTGGTTTGGTTTGGATGGATTGAGATGGGGATGGGGATGGGGATGGGGATGGGGATGGGGATGGGGATGCGAACATGTTCATGGATGTTTTTTACTAGTTTGTTGTAAGTGGATGGACGCAAAATGATGTTCTGATGGTATGGATTAGGTCAGAGATTTGACGACGAGCATGGGAGATTATGCAAATAAAAGTTGGGGGCAAAAGGTATTGCATGTTATACAAGACAAGACAAGACGAGGAAAAAGGAGATGAGATGGCGGTGGACCGATGAGAGAAAGTAATGACAAAGAACTAACTGGTGGGGGTTTATCGATTCCTGTTGCACGCACCAAGAAGGAATTCCAACACCCGCACTCACCGTCTTCTCTCCTTCACTTCCTGGATATGGATGGATGGATGTTCACGACTCGTTCCGTTCTGCAGTCTTCCATGAATGATAGATACTCTTGCCGTCGATAGGCGGTGCTAACCTACCCACCTCACCCCTCACCTCGTTCATCCATCCATCCACCATCACCTCTCGGAAGCCGAATATAATTAAGTTACCACTCGAGTGACACGGCCATTCAAATTCAAATTCAAATTCATATTCAACCTTTTGCTCTGCTCAATCCAACACGAAGTAAAATAAAAAATAAAAAATAAAAAAAATAAAGTGCTGCAATCCGTAACACCTCTCCCCCTCCCAACCTCAATCTCAACCTCAATCTCAACCTCAACCTCCCTCCAGGCTTCAATCAATCAAACCCTCAGTCGTGTACGATACAAGTATGTATGTCGGATTAAGGTTCTCGCATCACCCTACCCTCCCTACCTCCACCCATCCCATCCCATCCCATAGGAAGGTTAGCGCAGATCAGATCCGATCCCTCATTCTTAGCTTCCTCCCTTCCCTTCCATCCTGGCAGGCGAGGCAGGCGAGGCGGGTTCCCTGTGCGCGCGGACGGGCGGACGTTTCTTTATCTGGTTCTGGTTTTGATTCTGATTCTGGTTCTGGTTTTGATTCTGATTTTGATTCTGATTTTGATTTTGATTTTGATTCTGATTTTGATTCTGATATCTATAACCTATCCAGCTAGCTAGCCAGCCTGCAAAATCACCATCAACTACATTCAACTATGCCCGTGAATCTCGGGTGTATTGTATTCTCGAAAAGTGTATCGTAGAGTGAAGGTTAATTAATGGAGAGGCAAAAGCAAGCTTTTAGCTGTGATTGTATAGACTTGTTGTTTATATATTGGAACTTACTAACTTATCTTATTTTATCATACGATGTTATATTATATTATATTATACTATACTATATTATATTATATTATCTATATTATCTATATTATCTATATTATCTATATTATCTATATTATCTATATTATCTATATTATCTATATTATCTATATTATCTATATTATCTATATTATCTATATTATCTATATTATCTATATTATCTATATTATCTATATTATCTATATTATCTATATTATCTATATTATCTATATTATCTATATTATCTATATTATCTATACTATCTATACTATTTATACTATCTATACTATTTATACTATCTATACTATCTATACTATTTATACTATCTATACTATATTATACCATATTATACTACATACTATACCACACCATACCACACCATATCATACCATACCACACCATATCATACCATACCACACCACAATTCAAGCCCTCCACTCACCCACTCACAAATCCAAACCCTCATCATCAAATCCCAACCAACATAGTAAACTCCAATAGTGTATTCCATTCAAGCTTACAGGGTATATCCTTTTCCTCCCAGGCAGCATATCATGACCTATCCTATCTACCCTTGAATTCATCTCGAAGCCCCACTCACACAGACATACGATAGTGAAGTTAGTTGATCTAGCCTCTACGTAAGCGAAAAAACAGGCGGAAATTGAATACTTTTTTTAAAATATTTTTTAATAGATTATAAATTCATTTCAAATTAAATATTGAAATTTGAAAAAAGCAAATGAAAATTTGAGTTTTCTTTATATTAAAATCAAGTGTTTTTATTATTTAATATTAGAATTAAAAAGAAATCTTAGTTGTTGAAGGTCTTTCGAATGATGGTCAATTCCCGCCTGTTTTTTTGCTCACGTAGAGCTAGCCTAGGTACCTACCTGCCTAGGCGTGAACTCAAAATTTAGCTCCTGGACCGTGGGCTGTGGGCTGTGGGCTGTGGGTGGGATGGTTCGATTCGCTTGCGCACAGCCCGCCCCCCTGGCTTGGTGCTTGGTGCTTGATGCTTGATGCTTAATGCGTGAGTGATGCTTAATTTATCGTCTCTTGCTTTTTGACTCTACTCTACTCTACTCTACTCTACTCTATCGTAGAGGAAGGGAAGTTGTGGATGGAGATTGGTGTTACATAGATAGTTGGTTGATTGATTGATAGTGTATGTTATGTATTGGATTTTTTATGCCTTTTTTAAGGTTTAGGTGCGGTGCGGTGCGGTGCTTCTGGGGAGTTTCTTAGGTGTGGAGATGGAAATTTTAGCTGTGATGGCGGTTAGGGGTTGGAGATGAGAGGTTATGGGTTTGGGTTTGTGGAACTGTAGTGATTTGGGTAGTGGATCGATCGATGAGGATTCGTGAGCTTGATGGAATGAGATCGAGATCGAGATCGAGATCAAGATCAAGATGTCGGGGTGGGAATGAGATGGTCTTGATGAGAAGTTGGATCATGTCGAATGTCTGGTCGATCGGGGAGGGAGTTGGAGTATTCTTCATCGTGTTGGGTTTCGGGGATTCTCAATGGAATAGATCTTTAGTTGTGTATATTAGGCATCTACAATATCAAACAGTCTTGATATCATTTTGAACATCATCACTCCTTCATTCTTCTACTTGTTGAACGAGCAAGATGTGGCATTTTTAAAGCATCATCTTCATCAGCCAATGTTGTAACAACCAAGCTCATGCGTACGTCTATCTCTCCCCAGCGTTCTGATCGACTGCTCTGAAATTATAATCAAGACTCCCTTTCCAATTTCAATCCTTGAAATCAACACAACGTGTCCTAACGAGATCAAGTCACCTCAGGGGAAATGACTGTTGGATGTTTATCTACCGCAGTCTGTCATCATTGATCATTTATAATTTCTAATCTTTTCCACCCCTTGCCCACCATCTCATCATCTCATCTCATCTCATCTCATCTCATCTCATCTCATCTCATCTCATCTCATCTCATCTCATCTCATCTCATCTCATCTCATCTCATCTCATCTCATCTCATCTCATCTCATCTCATCTCATTTCCATTCATAAAGATCCGTATCCCTTCTCTCCTCTCTCATCACGTCTCATGCAATCCCATAATTGTCCCCTTCATACTCAACGCCCTTTCCCGTATCTAAAATCACCTGTATGGGCAACGAGGATCTAGACATGAAATGAAACAGCACAAACAATCATACCCCCCAGCACTCATAAGCAAGAACCACACAGCTGCACACCAGAAATCCTTCCGGGAAACTGAATTTCTAATTACTGCAAGGAACCCGTCTCTTCCTCCACTGCTCCCTCTCTTCCTCCACTACCCCATCTCTTCCACTACCCCCTCCCTTCATCCAATACTCCCTTCCTCCACCACTTCCACCTCTCCCAACATATTCCTCACCTCACAAACCAAATCAAACCCCAACACCATCACACGAAAAATCTCCACACTCAACTCAACTAGCAGTCAGACTCGATGAACTAATATATTTCCAGAAGCTTCAAAACATTATGGAGTACTGAGAATAGGATTATGACATTAGCTAGCTAGGTAGATGATTACCGAGACCAAGAGAAACTAGGTAGATGAAGCCAGTGCGTTACCAAGGTTGAAGATATCGAACGATGTCAAAATTGACATATGGGTTCCGTCTGCTCGATTCATGAATCCGGGATAGAGAATTGATGGTTTCTTATGCCCAGGCTGTAATTTGAACCGTTGTAAACTCTGTTTATGTGATACCACTAGTTATCATCTTGTCTCTGCCTGCTGACATCTCGAATTGACTACGCCCAGTGAGTCAAGATGAGCATATTGATGCACTCGGCAGTATTATCTAAACCTTAGTTTTGAACACGAAGAGATACGTGATGAATAATCTTCATTGGCTTGTATATGTACTCGCCGTACTATAAATACATATATAAATGTGTATACAAATCCACCCTTATGATTCCCAGAGTCTACATATCCATGTATCCTGTCCATGCAAATGCAACGCCAATGATATAGACGCCATCGAACGCCTAGTGTTTCCTAAGAATCCCAAGTACTGTTCGCAATAGCCATTGCAAATTCGGTATCCCAAATCCTAGCACCGGCACCTCCAACGATTGTTTCAGAAGACTCCCTAGGAACCCGCGGTTTCATGCCATTAGGGTTCCGATCAACAATGACATCCATCCACGGTAGTGCTTTTGTTCTCCTTATCCTATGTATGTGATTTTGCGTGTGCATTCCCTCCAATATAGCCTTTTCAATAGCACTCTTTTTGTCCTCGGAAACCCCCTCAAAGTCTGCCACATCAGAGTCCGGATCATCTCCCATCATTCCACTCTTTAAAATTAAAGTCTTTAGCCTTCTCCACTGATGACCCCAATCTACACCATATAAGTCCTGTAACGCCAAGGTCCAATCTATACATCCTTCCAGATCCAGGTATTCCAGTCCATAGACACCACTCGCTAATTTCTTCAAAACCAACGCCGACTCTGAAAATTCTTCATCCATAGTCTGGGTATGCAAACTACTAGCGACATATCGAAATTGACTTCTTCGGGAGGTTGGTGATCCCCAAAGATTGGTACTCGAGTTTGGTGTGAACGTGGGAGGGGGCCAGTAAGCCAGGGATAAATGCGTAATGGTCTTGAGATGAGGCGTGAGAGCTAGGAGACGAGACCAGGAGATCGAGGGTGGAGGATGAGAGAGCGATAGATGGGTGAGATGTGTAAGGGCTATGGGGAACGATCGAGGTATTATATCTTCTTTGACCACGAAACTGTTTGTAAGAAGGGTTGAGAGCTGCTTCAAGCTGACTGATCTTCCTATTGAGCCACCAAGGTCAAGTCGGAAAAAATAATCATTGTTTCCCCCGGTAGACCGTTCATCAGCCTCTTCCTCCCAATCTTCTGCCTCTTCTTTGATCGGTCCCTCTAATACACTGTTATCCTGTATTGGCAATAGAAGTATATTCTTCAAGGCTTGAAATCCAATCCCTTCTTCTGGCCCATATATCGCAATGTAGCTCAATAGCCCCATCCTCAAGCTCACCGGCAACAGTGCCAGGTTGTTCGACTCGTAAACACTCATATTCTGCCAATCACTTGCCAATCTCTTCAAACAGGTTTCTAACAAACTTCTTCCTCCATTGGGCCCATTTCCATTTGTATCATCGCCTAGGCCAGGAAAATAGCCCACCCCTCTCGGAAATAACCTTCCTTCTTCACCCGAGCGGAATTGCCATCGCACATCAGGAGATTCGTGTGCACTTCCTTCTAGCCAACTTATGGGTGGCGCAGGACCAGCTGGTATGCGACGACCATTGGCATCAAAACGTCGGCTACGTAGGGGTCTGCGAGGAGTGGGAGAGGGGGTTTCAGGTTGGGAGAGGAGATGGCGAATTTGAGGTGGAAGGGTATGAGATGATGGACTGAGAGAAGAGGCCGCGCGGAGGTGTTCAGTAGGAGAGATATTCAGTCTCCGGGCGGAATTTATCAAATCATTTACGGACGAAACATTGTTGTCTGTTGCACAATGCGCGCATTAGTTAAATGATGGATTGAAGGGTGGCGGGGTACCATGGAGTTATTTCCAAGGGACGTACTTTGTGATGCCGATGTCGATGCAGAAGCATTGGAATTGAGTGATGGATGAACTGTACTCGCAGGTTTTGAATATTGTGGTGTGAACCTCTTTTTCGGCATGAAGAATGATTTTGGTTGTTTTATTTGTTGTTTAGAATATGAAGAAGGTTGACAATGGACTGGGGATGAGAGAGCAATGATGTACGATAGTTATGGTGATGATTACGAACTCCAGCACGGTCCAGAATGGGCCATGGAGCTACTGATGGAGCTACAGGGTTGAGAGGGTGAGAGGGTCAAGACTCAATACGGCGGAGACCTAGAACCCGGCAAACTTCACATTTCCAGCACAGTAATAAATAGGCGAGCCCGCGAGATGGATGAAGGGGTCACTGAGAATGGGTTTGATATACGAAGTAGTCAATAATGGAGTTCTCATTGGGGATTGTACGTCTGTATTGGTGATGTGACTCGGAATCCTTATTATCAATTATGGTAATCACTCCACATTACTAATGCTAATATCTAGGTATTTCGGAGCCGTTGACTCATTTTGACCTAAAATATTATACATGACAGTAAGACTGAAAGAGATTGGCAAGGAGTCATACAATGCATTACAATCGAACAAAGGGATGCCCGTCCAATGTGAATAGGCCTTCATGCTCAAATCATACCGAGAGACTTCTGTTCCGTAGATTGAGTTGAGTCTTTGATGCTTGACTGCATTACAGAATACTTCCCCTGACTATCTTGAATCGAAATACTCCAAGGTGTTCGAATTGCTTCTAGTGATTATTGAGGTGCTGGTTTATCCGCCCTCAAGTCGCATCACATGATCAAGCTAGCCCTTTCATCGTTAGATTTATTAGAACCACCTACGAAAACATAATACCACCCTTGATTCGATCATTCGTCTTCACACGCTCGCGGGTGACAGGAAAAATGGCACACACAAATTCGTAATTCTCATTCAATAGAATAACACCTCTTTTTCAATTGATTCAATACTATCATTTTTTATATTTATAATAAGAATAATATGGTAGTTTTATTAATTCGATATTAGAAATTAATTCTATATAAGTTTTATAATTCTAAGTGTAATATTTGTAAAATAATTCATTACAGAGGATCGACTCGTTTCCATTAACAGAGACTTTTAAATTCGCTATATTTAGAGCTTTAAGATTTAGTATAAAATAAAAAAATTAATATCGATACTATATAGAATACTATTTTGAGTAATATAATTATATAATTGATATAAAATAATGTTATAATTCAATTCCCTTTGAAAGTGAATTGTTTCGAAAAGGAAATCATTTTAAAAACCACTCTTTTGATCATCTTTTCATTATCCAATAAACTATCCTTTTATTTTAATAATATCCCTAAGCTTTTGAGATATAATATCTATTAGTTTATTGATATATTCAATAGTAACTTGCTCCCAATCCTTATTTATAAACTTCCACATGATTGTATCATTCCAATGGGCATACCTCCAAACAACTTGTTTTGGAATTTGCCAGATATTTTCGATAATTGAGAGATCAGGACTATCATAACAGTTTTAATAAATCTCTAAATTATAATCTCTTTTCCATTTCTTTATTATATTATCCTTCTTACCCCTATAACTATATCCTAAATTATTATTTTTCTTGAATACAAAATCCTTTGATACAACTAACTATTGTTTTATCTTTTTATTCAATATAATATTGATATAAATCTTATAGGACAACTTGCCATTTTGATTCCCAGAAACATCATAATATATAAGATTGCTCTTAAAGTTGTAGCTCACTACCGCTTAGCAATATTGCTTATTATAGTATTCCTCCTTTTCTATCCCTCTAAACTGAATACACTCAGGATAGAGCCTCTGGCCTAGCTTTCTAATGATTCTATACTTTTCCTTAGGCCCAAAACCCTAGTAACACTTATCAGAGAATCTAATTCTTCTTCAATCCTTTGGATTAGGGTATTTAGCTAGTATATCACAAGTAAATTAGAGTCTAGCAACAGCTGTCCTCTGTGTAACCCATCCCTTACAACAAGCTATATATTTTCGATATTCTATAGATCCCATAGCTTGTGTAATAATCCTTTCGGATTAATCTAATCCACATACCTCTTCTAATTGCTTTTAATTGAGGGATCTAGTCTCAAAACCCTCCATTTGGATTATGATTTTCATAGTACATATATCACAAGGAATAAGGGTTTTTTTTGTTCCTCTAATTTCTTTATATATTATAGAATTATATAGACACCTTGGATCGTAATCATGCTAATATCAATATCCAATACAAGATACGATATTGTAAACCCTAAATACTCGAACTTTAAAAATAGTAACAATTCCATTAGTTATTCCATCAAGTATAACCTGGGTTTTAGTTTTAATAGGGATTCTATTATGCTGTTGGGAATATATTTTATCCTTATAACAATCGCGGCGAATTGATATCATTATATTGTAATTTAATAATTAATTTTGAAATTGTGGTAATTAACGTGAATTGAGGTTAAAAGGACATGTGTGCCATTTTTCGTGTCACTCGCGAGATACGTTAAAGAGAATACATGGTCATAGTAGATCTCAGTGTAGAGTTCATCGTGTGTCGAATGCACTAATAAAAGGTGTCTTGTATGTTTCAAATCTGACATACAACTTGCTAGTTCTGTCCTATCTCAGCGTCGAATAATTTCTCCTTGCTTGTGATAATTAGTAAGTTACCTCTAGCGAAACAACAAACAGAAATTGACTACCTTTGAGGGGACTTCAATCATTCATATCTCTTATGGTCTCATATTAAATGCATTCAATTCCAATCAGTAATATTAAGAAGGCTCGATGTCTTGTTTCATTCTCTCAGATTTCATTATTTGATTTGGAATCAATTTATAATTCAAATGAATAAATGAGATTGAGAATGATCATTTTCCGTCTGTTTTCTCGCTAAGGTTAATACAGAGGTTAACCTTATCATGAACTACGATGTGAGGTTGGAATTTAACACAGACCAAGCGCTAACCGCCACCCCTTCATTCCCTTATATCACATCACAGAAATTTACAAGTTTTACCCCTTCAAACAATAAGATGCTCTATCGTCTCCTGATTTGATCAAGCGCTTGTCCGATCTGAGAAGCATGTACTACTAGCAATGTGAACTTGAACACGAATTCACTTGTGTTCACGACAGTTTTGATCTAAAATTCGAAATCCGGGGGCTCAAGGCTGTGAGGAGAAGTCAGATTCTTCAACATTTTATCCGAGTCAGCCAACGTTGTCTGCAACGGCAGTGCTCTGCCTTACCTTATTTGGTTGCATCAACACGAGCCTGATTTGTAGCAAATTCTATCCATGGCCTTCGCTTTAGTTCTGCAGAGGTTATTTGATCGGGACAGCTGCTTGATGAACTCATTCGTGCAGGGACAATGAATCAGCGGAGTTCGAATAATTCGTTTGACATACAGCTGCATACACGTTTTATGTGGCTTCAAAAGTGTTCCGAGCTCGGGTACCAGAAACGAGCAACTTCTGCGCCGCTGACTACAAACGGTGCATACACGTGAGAGTAATCAGCTGATTGTCAACTGCAAGAGATCTTTGCCTGATAAATGTTGAGTAATTGAGTACTGGTTCTGGTAATCATTTGTTTGCCAAACGAGATGCATGCTCGTAAGTTCTTTCTGGTCGACTCTCGCGGCATAGAACTCGTACTCATTACACCGCTTTCAATGAGATAACCCTCACAGAAATCTATAAAGACCAACGAGTCGCACAAGCTTTTTCAGAGACTGCAATAAAGTTTATCAGAACAAGTTCCCATCGCATCCTTATTATATCATCTGACTTGATATCCAACATGCTTTCCAGCAAGCCAAAAATAACAGCCCTTGGGCTCTCTCTCCTCCCAGCCAGCCTGGCTCAACTTTCGGATCTTTCTGTCTTTCCTCCAGGTGGACCTGGAACGATTCTGGTCACCTTGAATGGTCATGGCGCTTCCACTGGTTGCCTGGATGACCAAGGTCTATGGACTGTGAAAGACGGACGCCTGTGCTAGCTTTGAAGGTAATGGTCAAGGTGGACTCGGATCGGATCTAGGATATAACATCCTCGATTCCAGCTCGACCATAGTCACAACGACTGGTACCTGGAGCACTGCATGGGTCGGAACATATATTAATCAAGGCGTAAGTAACATGTGTCTGCAGTCATAGCATGGAATTATGATACTAAAAGATTATCCCTTTGTAGAGAGATGCTATTTTGCTCCAAGCACAAATCGGAACAACCGGAGCCGCGCCGTGGGGAGGACCTTTATGGTAGGCTAATGCACAACCCGACGATACATCTAATGTCGCGCTCAACGGTCATTCCATCACCGATTCTGTCCAGGTTACATTGACCTTCAGTTCTACTTTCGTTGCCTCTTAGGGCTCGGAGAGGATGGGTTTTTGGCGGTGCATGGGAAGTAAGACGAAGAGGGTACAGAAAATATGAGGGTGTACTTGGAGACTCTCAAACGTGGATGTATTCTCATTTATAGGATAAATCCTCATATCAAGTAGCTTTTATGAAGAGGACCCACGTTTTCTTCCTCATTTCTCTTACTCATAAATATGAATGATGTGTATTTGACTCAATGGGCTGCATCTTTGCTTCTGAAAGTACAGTAAGCGGATAAGGTTGGGTGATGTTTTTGAGGGTTAGTAAACTTCACGATTCACAATCACAATCGCAATCCGTCAAATGTCGGGCATTTCCCGACTTCCTAGGTTGGTCTGATTACCTACCTTATGTGTTCAAGATGAATCGATCATACTCTGTGGAAGGAAATCTCTCACTGAAAATATCAAGAGTAGCAAATCCATAAAACGGGCGAGGTAATCATTTCTTTTCTGGATTTAAAAAAGCTACAGAAAGGTCAACCGGAATTTTTCTTTTCATAATCACTCAAATAAATCGATATGGATGCGTTGTCTACAACGGGGGATTCAAATATCAGCTTACTCTCTTGATCAATAGTTTAGTGGTACTTTCAGAGAAGATGGAGGTCCTCAGTGTTTGAATGAAGTCCAATATGTAGCATTCGATCGAGATATAAAACTGTGAGTATGGTTCAACTTCAAATCAAGTTTGTGAAGCTCGAATATTTGATATTTACGAGGTAATCTATTGGCTAGATATACACATTCTAGGACTACCTAGACCTCCAGCTAGGTATTGATGCAACTGAGGCGCGTATGCGGCTGGGTTGATGTGGCTAGACGCGCAATGCTGGTCTACCAGTCATGTTATCTTGATTTTCATTTTTCTCAACCTCACATCAAATTATCGAATCAAGTGATCAGTCTATTAATCGTTCATATTTCTCGATCAACATCTTAAATATCTCGACGGCCAAGTGAGCCAACAAATGTCCAGCTTTTTAATGGTATGCCGTTGTATTTGTCTTCCCACAACGTTGACTTCACACAAGCAATACATACCCAGTGGGATGTTTGAATTACAATCCATTTGGCATAGTCACGTTACTGTTGAACTCTATGGGGTATTGTGATAATTCTATCTGTAATGTGTCGAATGTTCCTTTCGCTGAGGTAGTCTTAACCAGAGCATTCCCAATCGGTAAGGAGTCTTGATAGATTGGTGTCTTCCATGACCATTATGTTTACGCCGATCATGAGCTGATGGCCATCAATCGACAACGACAGTGGAAACAGCAATGATAATGATGCTGACAATGACAATGGCACCTGCTGTATCCATTCTCATTTCCATTCCTTCACACCAAATCGCATCAAATCACCTGATTAGGATAGAATTGGAGCACGACCTACAAAGTTGATAGCATCTCGAGGAAGGTAGGCAGGTATGTGCTTACCCAATAACTTTATCGTCCCAGATTCAATGCGAAATGAGATTTCCTTTTCCTATGGTTGTCATTTCCATTTCAAGTCAATTGGTAATTGTTGAGGTGTTGAGGATGCGAAAATCATCATTTTCCTACATGTCTAGGTTACCACCTCCTAACATATCATGGTCAAACGGCGATCGCGAGAAGATGCGACTTCCTAGATAGGTAATAACACATGATCATTGTCACTTAGTCGATGACATCGAACCATTCTCATTTCTCATCGGCCCTAACAGCGTAAGGGTCGGCGATCGAGCTAACATTTTCACCATGTTCACAATGTTCGTTCCTTCCATTTTCAATTGAGGAAAGTACCCATCAAGGTGAAGCTAGTAAGTCAGTCTGGGTATATAGTCCCTCTCATTCCCACACCCTTCTTTGAAAGAATCGGCCACACGACAACAACAGCAGCAGCAACAACAACAACAACAACAACAACAACAACAACAATAACAACACCCTGCCGCTGCCGCTGCCGCCGCCGCCGCCCTTCCCTCTCCTCCCACCTCCTTTCCTCCTTTCCTCTCCTCTGCCTCCCTCCCCCTCCTTCTTCTCTTCGGCCGAATGGCCAAGAATAAGCGTCGCGCCGCTGGGCGCACTTCACGTACCCCTTCGGGGGCTTATCCTGGTGGTCCCGTTTCTTCCACCATTTTATTGCAAGTCCCAGGGGGTGGTGTCCCCTGGGCATTCATCGCTTTTCTTTTGGCTTCGGCCTCTTTGTTTGCCCTTGGGCTTATTCTGGTCGTTTTGTCGGGCCGGATGGAGGTGGTGTTTAACACCTACCTTTTAAACAACTGGGGAGAGCTGGACTGTGGGGTCGGGGGGGTGACGGTTGCCGGGGCTCGGAAGCCCTCGGGTCTTCTCCTCCGGGAGTTGACCTGGGTGTAAGTTCTCCTTTTCTTAGATTTTTTAATTTCCCAGTTTGGTTCTTGATCATCGCTCATCCTTCACCCACCAACTTTCATTTCTCTTTCTCTCGTTTTCTTATCAGCACACTCCTGTCACTACACCACTGTTGCACGAGTTTCTCTCCTACATTGTCGCTTTGATCAATTCTCTACACTATCACCCTCCTGTTGCTGTCGTGGCATGCTATTATCCCCACATCTTGCTGCTGTTGTTTGCTATTCTATCACTCACTCTCACGTTGCCAACGTCTTCTTGTTGCTCTCATTCCTTGTTGTCGTTTCATCTATCTATTTCACCACATTGTCTCTATTCATGCTATGTCAGACTATCAGGTTATCGTCAACAACCAGTTGCTGTTGATCAATCAAGTGTTGCCATATATTCAAAAAGTCTCATACATTCAAATTCCCTTCTGTTCTCAAAGAATTAGAGATATTCAATGGTTGTCAGATATTCGAAGTCTCTTATGAACTCAAAAGGGTTGGGACATTCACACACTCACAATCATTCAAACCCTTTCAACAATTCAAAGCGTTTGAGACATTCACAGAATCACAAATATCCAGAGGTTGTCAGACATTCATAGCCCCAGATGTCACCAAAGTGCTGGAGACAATAGATCTATCACTGTCGCTCCTTCCTTCATCATACCTTCCTATTACTGTCTGTCTACATATGTGCTGGACCCACCATGAGGCCAGTTTGTCCTGTTTGCTCAGATGTGAATCGGGCTCGCACGGACCATGCTATTTTCCTATATAAACCTCTTCCCCTACTCTCAACTTCTCTTCCTTTTTTATCATGGACGCTGACCTATCTCGACTAGGGCACCGGCCTTTGGCATCTCGATCCTCCTTGCCTACTTCTTTCTCGCCGCTCTCTTCCTGCTCCGACATACCAGTTTAAGCCAATGGATCTCCGGCGCTCTCGGTCTTTTAGCTTTCGCGGGATCGATCGTACTTATCGTTTTCCGACAACTTCCGGCCTTGATAATTGTTGTTTTCGGCACCGCTGTTTGCATTGTCTGGCAGATTGTCTGGTTTGATTCTAGGCATTTTTCGAGAGTTGTAACGTTCGCCATATGCCAAATTCGACCGTGGACGTTGATCGCGCTTAGCTTCATTGCCAGCCTTGTGACAGCACTGTTGTACGCCGGTTACCTCCTTGTCCTTTATAATCTTCGACGTATATGGGATGTTTCTGCTCCATCATGTACGAAAGATCGGAATTTGTACACCCCGCGATTCATAGCTGCAATTATACTACTCTCTGCTACGACATATTGGATCACGCATGTTGTATCATCGTTCGGACATGTACTCGGGGCCCTTTTTACGAAGAATCACGTACTTCTAAATACCCAGAGCGACTCCAGACATTCAAACATTCGAAGAACGGCAGTTCGGACGACACTTCGCTTAACTTACAGCAGCGTATGCTTTGGTGCGGGACTTTTATCCTTCTCGGTGTTTTTGAAAGATCTGGGAATGGCTTCAGGGCAAAATATATCGCTCACTCCAGATTCAAGTCTTCATTCTACAACTGGAGCTCTCTTATTAACTCTTTTGGTGTATCTCACACCCTTCCACGCCGCTCTTGATTCCAAACACTCGGACTGGACCTTTTCTATGATGGCCCTTGATTCCACTACATACTGGCAAGCTAACAAATCCGGTGTTGCCTTAATGTCAGCAGCTGGTTTGGACATTCTCAAGGAATCGGGATTGTTCCAAATGATCTCATACTTCCCCGTCGTGATTGGTTTGATCAGCGCTCTTTCAACATTTTTCTTGGTCACCCTTAAGCCTGGCCCCGTTGTGGAAACCAAAGATCTTCTAATAGCCGAAGTTCTGGTAGCTTTCGGTTTCTTTGGAGGTGCGCAAATTGCGAGAGCTGCGTTTGCTCCATTCAAGGGAGCTATGTGTACCATTTTCGTTATGATGGCAAGAGATCCGGCTGTTTTCCAGGAACATTATGGACAGATTTGGACTCGCTTGGAGGAGCTTCACCCCGGTGTTGCGGAGGCGTTATTGAAGTGAATGAATGGAGATATGATTGTCGAGGTTCGAATGGGATTTTGATATACTGGATGGGAGTGATTACTTATGGTGGTTGGTTGGTCTGGCGATGGAGATTTGATTGTTGAGGTTCAAGGGGGACAATGATATGCTGGATGGAGGTGGTTACTTTATGGTTGCTTAGTCAGAGAGATATCGGCGTTTAGTTGCTTGGGATAGAAATGAACATTAGCTTGACGAGAACGATGGAATGGGATTCGGACTGGGATTAATACTGGGGTTTGATGATGAGCTATTGCCATGAATGACAATACATATTTTTGCTCTCGATACTTGGATTCTCTGCAAGTGACTATGAATAATGTCTCAAATACTACCTTGTGGAAATCTTCAGGTTTGTGCCGGCCCAGGACTGAGCGGCCTCATCGATGAAATGAAACTGCAAGTCGGAAAAACTGAAGATGAGAGCATTCTATTGACGGTCGATGTGGCGATTAGATTGCTTGATGTATCATGCTTGTGACTCACTGCTCATGATTAATCAGTCTCGGGGAGAAATGTTTCACACTATAATAGTCTATCGTGGGCATTGAGTACGGCTTCGGTGATTCTCAAATGTTCACTAAGTTCGTCTGTTACTTCTTCTATCAAGCTGTTAACCCTCTCAGCGTTAAACTTGCTTACTTATCTATATCTTCGGTTGTTCATAATCATAATCATAATAGGCTCTGTTATATAAGTTTTTCTACTGCTGATAAATTTCAAGATCGATGTGCTTTAGTATCTATTTTTCGGATCAGATGAATTGTTATACCTATCGATAAGACATTAAATTGGATACAAAAGTAGTGTCGAATTAATTCGTTAAAGAGATGTTATTTTACAGTCAAAAAGTCTATCTTAGAGTAAGATCGAATGTTGTTATATAACTCAGATAATATCTTGTATTCTAAATTTATTATAAATAATTTTTTGATCTTATTATTATATAAAGATATAATCTCAGTTTAATAATTAGATTATTCGGAAACTTCAAAAGAGAATTAAAAAGAAAACAAGAGAAAGAATTTAAAATAAATAATAAACGGAGATTTTTATATTTTTATTGATATGATTAGTTTAAGGAGAATGAAGATGACGTAAAACCTACTATAATAGGTTTCAAATATTAATATTATATTCTATCTAAAGAATCAGCTCTTTATAAAGATGTCATATCTCTTTAATAATTATTAAAAGAGCTAGTCTCTTTCATATTCGCTTAGATAGTATATTAATCATATTGAGTTGAAGTTATCTACATTTATAAAAACATTCTCTTATAATTTGTAAAATTTATTTTGTTAAACTAAAATATACTCTTTTAATCTATTATAATTAATAATCGAATGTTTTATTCTAATTTAGTTAATACGATAGTAATAATATTATAAGGGAAATATTAGAATTTAGCTATTTAATTTGTAAATAAGAGTATCCACTTAAAGGAATAACTTTAATATAATAACTACTATATCAAAGGGATTAAGCGAATACAAAAGAGACTAGCTCTTTCAGTAGTATCTATATAAGACCTACTACTTTCCTATATAGCTAGCTCTTTAGATAGAATACAATTGAATATTTAGGATCTACGAATATGTTGGTGATATGTCTTTTGTATTATTCTCGAATTAATATTTAATTTCTATAAAAAAAATTAAAAGAAATTAGATAATAGATCTAGAATTAATCTAGTAGTTAAAGATTCTTCTTAAAGAATCTTTAATATGTTAAATGAGAGTTAGTTGTTATATACTAATTTAATGATTAAGATTGAATTTAGCTTGTTTATTAAGTAATTACGCTAGACTGAATCTCAATTATAGTTATTCTATAATCTGTTCATAATGAAGGAGCAGGCCAGTAGAATATATATAATATTGATTATGTAGATTATATTATACTAAGTTAAAATCTAACTATGAAAGTAGAAGTAATATACCTATGTACAGTAGCTTAGCGCACGTGCTACAACTTCCAACATAATCTTTAATTTTTTTTAAAATACAAATTAAAAATGAAATTTATTTTATAAAAGAACTTGTAGAATTTTATGATTTCAGATTTTCAATAATTGAGTATTTAAATTTACTTATACAAAAACTTTTCTAATTTGTTAATCAATTAGAAAAGAAAAAATTTAAAATATATAAAAAATTTCAGTAATTATTCAACTAATCTAATCGACTCTCATCTAGTATATAAACTATTATTTAAACTAGAGGAGAATCTCTTGACTTAGAATTTTATTAAGATCAAAAATGTTACATATACAGGTCTGGATTTAGTTCAAAAAGTATTGATTATCATTACCTACTTATGAACTTTTACTTAGTCTACTATTATCGCAAACATATATATACTAGGTATACGAGGGCGTGTTTTTGATGATTGCCGGACTGAAATTTAAGCGAATTTCCTCACCAAAACCATGCTTTATTCTATATATTTATAAATATATAATAATTCAAATATTTATTATAAAATTTTGAAATTTGAGCAATATAAAGAAATTTAACTAATAATTAATTTAATATCAAAATTATTAGTTTTTGAATTGAATTAATAATAAAATTCTATATAGAAATTTGATTCTTAAAATAAGCATTATTTCTTATAGAAATTTTAAGTATAAAAAGCTCAATATAAATTATGATTTAATTAAAAGCTTTATTTAAAAAATTAAAATTTCATTATTAAATTTTAAATAAAAATTTATTATCCTACAAGATTTCAAATATATAATAATATCAATCAATTTAATATTGAATTCTAAAATAGGTGAGTTTTGGTATGAAAAAGTGCTTGCGTACGGATCCGGCAATTATCAAAAACACGCCCTCGTATAATCTTACATCTTTTACCTCTACATGATTTCAATCAGACATATCCAACAATATGCTACCTGAGATTGATAGGGTGAAGCAATCTCTAATATCCAAAAAAAACAGTATCAAATCCAATAGAAACATTCAAACACTTCAGATTACCCCCTAAGACCTTCAGTCATACTTTAGGAAAAGTCATGCGCTACACGCACAATCTCCCGCATTCTTAACCTTTAACCCAGACTGACTTTGAAACACGTCGGATCATTCGTGGAAGAGTGCACTTCTCCTTTGCAAAATTCCTCGAAATAATTACACAAGCTTTTGAACATCCGATTCCGAAACAGACATCGAGATCTTCCAAATCGAGTTCAAAGTTTTTCTTTTTTCTTCTCATCGTTCGAAAGCAGAGCTGAATCGATACTCTAATAATCTGAATTGACTGAGTTATTGGAACACATATGATCTTTTTCAATGTCGTGACATCACACCATCTATCTACCAGCAATGAGCACCTGAGATCTCATTCCACATTTGAATATTGCATCATCATTCACATGGCGACACACCTCAACGCACTCCAGATGGCACGGCACAGGAGAAAAGAAAGCAGACATGTCATCAGCTAATACAACATCTCCCAATATATTATTTAAAAAAGTAGTAAGAGTCCAAGAAGAATTTCAAATGACCAATCCCCTCTGTAACAATCAAATATGAATATCCAACCTCTTTTTCGCTATACTCAATTTTATAACTAGCTTCCAAAACATAACTTTTTTTAATCTAATCATCTTTTTGCTAAATCCTATATGAAAATAATTCATTTGTTTTCAATTCAATTGATATAATTTCAAATTGAAAAAATCTATATAGAAATATAAATCTTAATTAATAGAATTAATAAATAAAATATAAATAATTTCGATTCAAAATTTATTGAATTGAAGATAATTGAATAAAATAATGATTTTTTGTATAGTTTTTAGATTTTTGAATTTTTGAAAATTGAATTTTTATTTAATTATTTTCAATTCAATAAATTTTAAATCGAAATTATTTATATTTTATTTATTGATTCTATTAATTGAAATCTATATTTCTATATAGAGTTTTTTCAATTTGAAATTGTATTAATCGAATTGAATTTTCAATTTCAAAAGTTTAATTAGATGATATCGAAAAAAATGCTTTTTTCTTTGAAAGCTACTTATGAAATTGAGTATAAGGATTTTTTTAAAGACTGCGAGATGAACAATATACCGAGATTTGAACGGAGATATCCTGTACGGTATCGATTTTTTTACGGAGCTCAATAATAGTAATGTAGTAAAAATGTTGTATTCAATTCAGAAATGAGCTCTTTGATACAGAGACGTACTTCGAGGGGGGGTGAATCCCCAATGGATTCCTCTTCGTGTCTACACTCTCACTCTCCTTCCCATTCCCATTCCCCCTCCCCCTCCCCCTCCCCCTCCCAAGCACCAGAGCTCTATCGTATAACAATACAGATATCAGTCATGATCAGCCATCCTTCATCTATATACTAGTTAATCATCGCCTTTTCCGCAGAGCACAGCAACTCTGATCATAAACCAATCTATACGTACATTAATATAAGATCTTAATAAAATCATACATAATCTAATCTTACAGTCATCATAGACTTCAAAGTCTGAAGATTTTAAGAACTCTTTCTCAAATCACTTTTCAAGTATAAAAGCTATACCCAAAATTGGCCTTTGAGTTTCTGAAATGATTACTCTATCCCGAAAGATTTATCGAGGGTTTAGTTTTGTACTTATACAGATATGTTATTCATGGATGTCTATAGTGCGAGTCTCAAGAATATGAGGAAACCTTGGAATGATTATCAGCTCGCTCCTGATTAAGATGTCAAAATCTGATCTTAATGCGATGAATGTTGAACTAACCTTGTCAAAGGTAAATTTAATTCGTGGGTGAGTTTTGAAGGATGCAGGGCGAAATTCATAGCAAAAAAGGTCAATATATGCCACACATTGTAGATTACAAGCAATTTGAAATGAAATTAGTTCCTCCCTTTATATCTGTGATGTCTATCGATCTAGGGTATCTATTTTACAAATCTTCCCAGAAGCTTTTTTAGTTTACCCCAGATTATAATCATTTTTATCTTCTCCAATTTATCCATCCATTCATGTATGTATCCACCACAAAATAAACACCAGTATGATTTTGACCAAAAACTCCACCAGATCAATGCCTCAAGCTCAACTGGACAATCTGGCCGTAGAGAAGCCTGTCAAATAAAAAGTAGAAACAGCTTTTGACAATCCCATTCCAATCCAATCATATACCCTTTGTACACCCAACTCCCCTATTCTATATTACATACCGTGCCACCATCCCGACCCTCTTAAACTACTCCTAAAGAGCCCATAAAAGCCCCAAGCCAAGCACACCGGCCAGTAAGCCCGATCCCGAAACGTCCATATTTCTTCCAGCAGCCGCCGTGACTGTGGCCTTGGTCGCCGAGGCTGAAGCTGTTGTTGATAAGCTCATAGTTCCTTTCGAACCGGTACCCGAAATTGTAGGCGCTCGCTGTGTAGTAGTATCAATCAGTAAGGCGGTTGAAGATTTAGAAGACGCAGGCAGAGCAGATGTAACAGGAACAGGGGCCGATGAAGCAATTGTAAGACGACTGGACAAGAACGAGGATGATGCAAACCAAGCAGTAGAGTTGGCATATACTGATGTGTTGCAAGATACAGTGGTGCTGTGGAGAATACTGACTGTAGTTGTGGTATCAAGAACAGGCGCAGGGGTTGTAACAGCAAAAGTCGAAGTCTTTGGTTTAGAAGAAGTGATAGGAGAAGATGACTTCAAAGTAGACGAAGGGACTGCAGTGGAAGATTTTACTTCTTCCGAAGTAAGTGTAGAAGGCTGTGCGGTGAAAGAGGGAACTTCGGGGGAAGAGTATACCGTAGAAGAAGAACTAGTCGAGCATGGAACTGTGGTACTTTCCAGGATGGTATCGGTCACGATTACGTCTGTGGATGGATCAGTTGTTGCGGCGCTGGTAGCACTAGTGGTTGCTTTCACACTACTGCGACTTGAAACACTGGATTTGCTGCTAGTGCTAATGACGGCGGATGAAGAAGACGAAGAGGCTGAAGAGGCTGGCGAAGAGGAAGAAGCTGGCGAAGGAGAAGAAGTTGATTGAACAAATGCTTGGCCTTTGACGATTGGTGGCGCGGCGGAAGAGACAAGTAATCCTTGAATGACTTCCAGAGCACTCATCTGTTGTCCAGGGCCGAAGATTGCATCATTCGATCCCGTATACCATTTTGTACCACAAGCATTAGCATCACCAGCGCAAATACTAGCTGCTGCAGATGCTGATTTGGTGAGATATGACGTGATAGTGGCTTTTGTAAAAGGTGCCATTTGAGTAGTTGCCCACATGAACCGTGCGAGATACGCCTTGAAGGAAAATTGATCATTGTTGCAGGTTGCTACTTCTTCGCATGCTTGTTCGTACATGACACTATCGGATGTGAAGAAATTGGATGAGGCTTTTAACAAACCCTCGGTTCGTGTTTGCCAAGTGGAACTGGTGGTGTAGTTGTACATGACAGCGGCTCCGTACAGGAAAAGGGCATTGTTGTAACTCCAGGTAATTTTATTCGGATTGGTACAAGCTTTGGATTCATCGGCACCGTCGAAAGTGTTGAAATTTGAATCAATAAATCCAATCTTGGTAGTCCAATCATAAACCTTTTCTGCCCAATCGACGTATGTTTGGTTTCCGGTATAGCGCGCAAGGCGTGCCGAAAGTTGAAAGAAAGCTCCATTAGAAACCGAGTTTTTATATGTATATCCATTATTGAATGAGAAAATCTGCCATTTCAATCCACCACCACAAGCCGAGGTATCCCAGCGAGCAGCTTGGGTATTCCACAGATTCTCGGTCAATTCTACCCACGTAAATCCGCCCGTGTTGGAGGGCTCCGGGAAATTCTTTTCTGCAGCAGACATGGTAGACATTCCCCAAAAAGCTTGGTCGTCATTTCCTTCATCCTTTTGGTGGTTTGGCATCATGTAATCGAAGAGCGGGCCAGCTTGGGATGCCAAAGCTTGTGTTGTGATATCATTGTAGGTAGCATCCCCAGTATAGTGATAGTAATCGAGCATGGTTCCCCACATGGCACCAGCCTCCCACCAGTAGTAGGGCGCTGGCAATACCGCAATGGTATCTGGTGTATTGGTGACATTGCCGGTATAATATTTCATGAGGCCGTATGCAATGGTGCCTGCTACATTTTTGATTGAAGCTGTGCACACAATTGTCAGTAGGGGCTGTAAGTTTTGTAGAGTCAACGATGAAAAAGAATTACGTACTTGGATCAGAGGTATCGAGTTTGAGACCAGATACGGATTGAGAAACAGAAAATGCCAGGAGAAGGCTCCTTGAGAAACTTTTGGGAAACATATTGTTGATTATGAAGTAAAGAGAGAGAGAAAGAGAGAGAGAGAGAGAGAGAGAGAGAGAGAGAGAGAGAGAGAGAGAGAGAGAGAGAGAGAGAGAGAGAGAGAGAGAGAGAGAGAGAGAGAAATGAGGATCAAGATCAAGCTGTCGAAAGATCAAGAAAAAAGTTGTTCCGACTTATTTAGTAAGTAGCTAGCTAAGTACGGGTAGGTACTGAATAAATAGTCTGGAAGAAACTCTTGGTAGGTAGTTTCCAAGAGATTACCTATGCAATGCCAAATAATGAATCATTCAAAGTCAAAAAAAGGACAAAATATGGGGGAGTGAATGTATTTGTTGAAGATGATATCAAAAAGGATTGTGTGGAGATTGGAAAGAAAGATGTTTCTCGAAAAGAATTATGTGGAAAATATAAAGTATCATCGAGGGGTTCCAAGGTTCGTCCGATCTTTCCCAATTGGGCCTTGTGAAGAATATGGGGGCGGCTGTTTCGAAAGATAACCTTGGCACGTGCTAGGGTAACTGTTGGTGTGAATTGAGGGTAAGTGGTCGACCAATCAAACGTGGGAAATGTTTCGAAGCTAAGATGATCTGATGCGAAGCGAACCGCGATCGGTGAATGGGGTTGGAAGTGAATGTTGGATATGACGATGATATTGGTTGGAAGTTTAGTCCGAGTCCAAATGAGTGAAGATCAGCTGACGTGAATGGCACGAAACGAAACAAATCAAATTAAATCAAATTTGGAGGAGGATGTGAGTAGGTAGGTACCTCGGGAAAAGAAAAGAAAAGAAAGGGAAGGGAAAGAAAAGAAAAGGAAAAGACAAGAAAATGAAGAGAAGTCAGAATAAATTGGAAGGATGAGTTGAATAATAGGCCATTGAATACTACTTATTCACCTTGAAATACCTGCCAGCATGCATAGCCTCCCGATTATTATTGGATACTTGCTCCGATGCTTACCCACCCGAACGAAGGAATTGGTGATGAAGGAAGGAAGAAGGTACCTAGGTAGGATTTTCAAGTGATACGACCCGAGTAATCCTCCATAGAATGAAATAAAGATGTGCACGTGATTGAGGTGTTTAGAAAGGGCGATACCAAAACAAACACGGGCATATTGACTGTATCAATGCGACAGGAAAGAAAGATACGAATTTGTAATACTCAATCCCGCAGACCAATGATGGATGATAGTGAATGTCCAAGAATGTCCAAGATTGTTCTCCAATTAAGCTTTTGGATCTAGAGATCTGGGGATGGGAATGTCATAATACGTGGTGGTGGATCGTCAGTGCAGATAATTTCATCGCATCTATCCTGACCTGACTTATTTTTAGAATGTCACTGTCACGTGCTTTCAACCTCACGAGCACAGTTCACCGACCACCCTCCCACCATTCCCTTCCCAGGTAACCTTCTCCACCAATTTCGATCGAATCTCAAGCCACAGAACAATGCAACATCAAGACGCGAATAACTTCGTTTTCCCTTCATCACCATAACCATAACCACCTTGTCTCATCATCTCTCATCCTACAGGATTCTACTCCTCCCATGCAACAGCAAGCAGCAATGGATTATCAATCCATACATGGCCCTGGAAGATCAAATTTCTCTTCGTCTTCCCCACGTAAATGCTCATTTCATCACCATTCCTTACGCCACAACACAACACAAGTGATAGGCTGACACATTCCAAGATCGTATGCCTACCGTTTCCGCCGCCCAAGCCTTGCAAGATTTAGAATCATCGCCAACGCGTTGCATTCCCACCGGTTTGGCGAATTTGGATTTAGCTCTCCAAAACACAGACCCATTGCAAGTATCCACAAGTGCGGATCAAAATTATGGAGGCATTTCAAGAGGAAAAGTGACGGAAATTTATGGTCCACCCGGCGTTGGCAAAACTGCTCTGGGGTAATGGAACACACTCTCAAGTGTCCGTATAAATGACCATGTATGCTAATTACATATAGCATGCATTTGGCAGCCAGAGTTCTACATCAGAAGGAACAAGTTGTTTGGGTAGGCAAGTCATCTTTCATCTATTTGATATTCCTTTTATAAGCATTTGCTATTTGTCCATCATCTTGCATTCCGATTCCCTTGCTAGATTTCCACTTCAGACAGATCTCGATTATTTATAATCGCTACCATGTATGCCACTTTTAGTACCAGTGATCCCCAGAATGTACTCTACTAACACTCCCAGACGCGTCACATCCAATATCTGGTCCTAGGTTCAGTCAAATTCTACAAAAACTTCCATCTTCAGAACCTCTCAATAACGACACCCTTCTAAGCAACTTCAATCATTTCACAACGCCCACTCTATCTCATCTTCTTGCCTTACTTACTCACACCACACAAAACTTTCCCCCTGAAAATACTAGTCTGATCGTCATTGATTCATTTTCTACTTTAATTGACAGTGCGTTTCCCCGGAATGCTGACTCTACATCGACTCCTAAGAAGCCAGGAGGTATGTTACAATCCAAGAATGTTCACATCATCACATGTCTCCCAGCTACATCCATCTCATCTTCTCATGTTGCCTTCTATCACTAGACTAACCTTAATAGTTCCCAACCCCTCCTCGCGCAAGTTTCCCCTCCTCCAATACCTCATTAATGCTCTCCAAAAACTTGCTACCACCCGTAATATCGCCATAATAATCCTCACTCAATGCGTAACCAAAATGCGACCCGGCCTCGGGGCAGCCTTGATACCATCAATCTCAGCTACTGCATGGGAACAAGGCCTTGGGTGTCGAGTGGCTTTATTTAGAGATTGGGGGTGGGACGATGATGAAGGAAAAAAAGTAGATGGTGTACGGTTTGCACAAGTCATTAAAGTGGACAGTACGACTTTATCTGAGGGAAGAGGAATATTCGCTGCTTTTGTCATTGGAAAAGTGGGTATCTCCTCCATCACACCTAGTCAAGGATCTCCTTTACTATCTAGACCCGCACCCGCCGTCGCTCTCCCTACTCAAAGACGTAAAAGAGCCGAGTTCGAGATTCCGGATAGTGAAGATGATGAGGATTATGGATGGGCGGAAGAAGATGAAGAGTTACCACCGATGCCTCCTCAATGGCAGGGGAGCGAGGATGTATTAGCACCGCCCCAGGGAGATAGCGAAGATGAATTAGCTCTTTAGATGTAGCTCGGTCCACCACAATTATCTGTGAAATCCAAGCATACTGCTATCATCTCCAGCCAAATTCAGAGTTATCAATTATCCAAAGTACAGCTCGACACTCGTATGCATCCAATTATACATATAGTTGAGACATTCAAATATTTTGGGTCGTCGAGTTCACTTTGTATATTGGGACTTGAAGCTCATTCAACAATTCGAATCTACGAACACCTCCACTGTGTTTATGGTATCGTTCAAGACATCAATTCCATGAGTAATTTATTTTCAATATTTCCACACATGCTTCCTTATTTCTAGAATCCCAGAATTTAGCCTCCAAGTTTAATGCAACACGGGTATGGTTTATCTCCTGGTTCCGAATCGTCTAAAATTTTATCAATATTAAATGCCCCCTTTATTTCTCGCTTGATCACTATTCTCGAACTTCCAAAATGACATCTCGTAGGTTTAGCCCCCACCACACCCATCATATATCTCAGCGCTTAACAACATTCTCAAGTTTAATCTCTAAGATATGTCTCTTCCAGTTGATAGACTCACGAAGCTATCTCAATGATTGAATGAAGGACTGGTCTTGCGAGGTATATATACCATGCGAATTGAGGTTTGGCGGTACTGCTTGTAGTCTTACTTTGATTGCATTCACCGTGTACTTACTTGTCATGCTTTTTCGGCGGAAGACCGTTCACAACTCACTATCCAGCCCGCCATTGAGAGATGCCTATTGTCCACTAGTATCAACCACAGTGACCCCGCAGATATTGACATGAGTGAATTCACGGATGCTGAAATTGAACACTATGTAAATTACCTCCAATTTCAATATCTCAGAAGGGGAAATTACCATGCGGGGTATCTTCGTGCTCGCTTGAATGCTCGAGCTACTCGTGCACGGCATGGAAAGGAATGGTTCACTCTCGATTGACCACCCTTATAATACTTTCTTGTCCTGCTGCGACTTTGCATATATGTTGTATCGTTACACGTGGTCCTTCCAAGTTACATTCGTTTTCACACCAAAATCTTACATTGAACACCAAGCATCCTTCGTCACTTGAACTAGATTCGAGCCTCACATTTGCCATCATGAAGTGGGCGATTCTCTCGAGTTTAGTGCTCAGCTTGGCTCTTCCTGTCATGTCTTCTGCTGTCCCTGCGGATAATGTACCACACAAGATATATGACGGAGAAGATGACTACTCAAAGTCTCAAGTACGAGGCGCCAATGTAGAAATCGTATCTTCCCTAGAAGAAAGACGGTCGGCATTAGATCTTGGATCTTTTCCCCTAGCCATTCATCTATCACCCAATTCTGTCATGTTCCAGGTGTAAGTCACTGTTATGAAATCTCAATATGCAAGCTCCTGCTGATCTCAAGTTTCTCAGTGCAGTAAAAGCCACACCTGGTGAGGGAGGAAAAGTAACAGGATCCATCAAGGCAATTTGCGTGGAATTTTTCACCACCGGCAATGCAATCGTTACGACTACCGGAGTGGAAACGGATGATTCCATCTTAGGAGACTTTCTACATTTCCTGACAAACCCCACGGAAATCATCGTCGACGCACTCGATCTGAACCTAAGACTCGGTTTTCTAGGGGTCACTGGACATTTCAAAATAGATATTTCGTTCGCCGTAGCAGGAACTTACACCGTTCCTATATTCACATCAGAAAGTCTTCTCGGTATTCAGGTAAGTGCAACCCCATATTCATGCTCACGCCTTTCTTGTTGACATATTTATGTGGTTTAGCTTAATGAAAAAGACTCGATTGGATTGATATTTGAGATTGAATTGGTGTTTACAGTCACTGCACCGGTGGACGTTATTACTGGGTTTGAAGTAGAATTCCCAGATGATACTTTCATCATCCTGAACTCACTGAGTGGAGAGCTTGTAGAGGAGAACCTGTATGTGGAACCCATTTCTATCAAACCTTCATGAATATCTTTCTCGTCAAAACCAACAAAACACAGGAAAGGAATCAGAGCGAAATCCATACCGGCAAAATTCAAGTCCGGAGCTGGATGCTTCAGTGTAGCTCTCAGATTCAAATTAAAGGCGGGTACCCCTGTAGAAGTCTTCAAATTCGGGTTCAAATTCGAGGCAGGCGCATACATAGACGCTCCTCTATACAAGGCTTGCATTACTTACCAGCCAGACCAATCATGCACCCTTAATTTTACCGAGAATTTCATAATCGATGTTGCTGTCTATGCCGAAGCAGCAAAGACAATCGACTTTTTAACATGGGCAGCTGGGCCTATCTTGGTATCAACTCTGTACGTTGCGCCGTTACCTTCAACGTGCTTTATCAGTACCACTTCATCAATTCAGAATGGTCTTGCATCTTCGACAACAAGCAATCCTATTACTCCAACACCAGAACTTGAGACAACGTTGAGTAAGAGTACATACGAGATCCCTTCCACGACTATCCCGTCATCCTTAACCAATTCTACAATATCTTCTTCCTCTGCTGAAGAGTCGAGAAGCAGAACAGAACCTTTCCCCACAAATTCGAGCAATTCTACAATTGCAAGGGGGAGTTTATATGGTTCCGATCTCTCGGCCGCAGCGACAGGTACACACAGCGGAGCGAGCTCAGGAACTTCAATGGTACTATTTCCAAATTCAACCAGTGGCTCCATCTCGAATACCCGCCCCGTTCAAACATATGGCAATAAGACCGAACAATCTCCTGTCGCTGCGATCAAGATATCCAGTTCCTCTGATTCTACTATCACAAGTGGGGCGCCATTCCCGATAGCTACTGCCGACCATACCATCATCGTATCCATCGAGAGCAAGGAGCATGATGATTCCACATCTATTTCAGATGATCTTCCAACCATCACTGTTAATTCTACAAGTACTTACACCATCTACAGCTGTGCAAAGGAGGCCATCTGGTGTCCATCAACCCTGCTCTTTCCACTGGTTCTGACAAAGACCATCACCGAATCCACAGCCACCGGCTCCTCATTCAGCTCCCCAATAAGAACCTCCCCCATTCGTACAATTTCAGATCAACCATCTCCCACCTCTAACTCTCTCTTTCATTTTGCTCCACTCCCCGCCATTGATCCCTCCCAGTTCACCAGCTCACGTTCCGCTCTGAGCACTAGTACCCCAACCATCAGCATCACCGACGAAGTAACATTCATCGCTTGCCCCACCCCTATTATCGAACGAATCGAAACCACCATCATCTATTCGACAATCGGTATCTCCATCGCCGCATATTCGCCTACCATCCCCCAAATCATCAGCGGTAGCACCTGGTATGTACCCGGACAAAGCCTATGGAATTCACCAGGTCCTGCTACATCGACTGCCACAACTGGAGAACCCGGAGGACCAGAAGGGTACCCTGGCGTAGCTAATAACGCTCTTTCTAGAAGAACCGGAACTGCTACGATTGAGGCAGATCTGAGTCGTACTAAAATCGGAGAACAAATCCCGGGAAAGATAACAGAGACAGGGGCGGCAACGGGTAGAAGATGGACCACTAGTAGTACTAAGACGACCGTGTCAAGTATCAGCAGAGGTGGTGGTGGATAGTTAGAAAACACGGTATATTGGAGCTGAAACAAAAAGCTATGGTGAAAAAGTCTAGCGACTGTACTGTAGGGATATCTGACATTTTCCCTGGTAGTGTTACTACGTCGACAGATACAATCATATCTTAATACTACTTAGGCAGCGAGGGGTTTTGAAAACTCTAAAATCGGAAGTTTGAGCTGCAGTGAGTGTGATGGATTCCCATACTTATTGATGTTCAATTTCCAAACAATTCTCATAAAAAATGACACGATTTGCCGCACATGATAATCTGTGAGTGTGTACCTCTTCCGGCCTCTCCACAATAATTGAGACAGGTAAATAAGACTGGTAGCACCCACCCGGCACAACAGATGCTGTCCTATAAGCAATAATCCCCCTTCAACTCATGCCAATGATTTAGACTTTGATACCGCCTAGGTAATTAGTGACTATGTCTTCGACTTCATGGAGAATACTGTCTGGTCCTGCAATTTTCGGAAACTTTTGAATCCGAACTTTCGGCATGCTTTTCAGATAGCTCCCCCAGTTGTGCTCCATTGCTTAGCTAAGGGAACTAGCGAGTTTGTGCTTCCATTGTTAGAGATTCCAATAGTCCAAGATACTGAATCTGTTTGTCGGGTAACATTGGCCAGATTCATAGAAAAGGAATCTATCACGAAGAAACAAGCGATATCTTTCAAAAAACAGATGATCATTACACCTTCATCCAAGTCCAATTAGTATCGGAAATCTACAATAGTTACACAGAAGTAATTTCATCTAAATTGTAGGACCAAAGTAGTACATAAGAGAAGAAATGAATTATCCTCACCGATTGCTACGAGAACAAGCCTTTTACGCCCTCTGCGATCTTCGAGTCTGTTTTCCACAGTTCTCACTTCTCAATCTTGCCATCACAGTTTCACATATTGCTCGTACAAACGCCAAACTCCTGTGTATCACCCATCACCTTTATTCAGCCGTTCAAATAGCTTCTGATGGCACCTTGCAGTTTGCTTGCACCCTCCCCAAGGACTTGTGTTAAGTTATCCAAATCATCCCCAGCTGTGACACCAAATTTTCTGACAAAGTCCTTTGCAGCGGTCTCGAGATCACCGTAATCTTCTCCGCCCTCTTCTTCTTCAGGTCTTCCGAAATAAGCGTTAGATGAGATAGATGTGGCACCTTCAAAACCTTGTAGGCGAGTTTTGGCTTCTGATTGTGCGCTCGGATCAAATGACCCCTTGCCGAAAAACTCATCGGACGAGATGCCTTTTTGGCTGCCGAACTTTTGACGAGCGTATTTCTCATCATCATCTGTAGAGATGTTAGCTCTGAGGTTTAGGAGGTTGTGAATTTTCGAATGTAATCTCTTACCTTCTTTTGTGGCCTTGATAGGCCCAACTGAGCCAAAACCGCCCATCTTCTTCTGTGCAGTAGCTGCAGGTTTTGAGCCTCCAATCTGTCCAAATCCAAGTCTTCCCATTCCCATTCCGAGTCTTTCAACCTCACCATTTGACCGTTCTCTGCTGTGGCCAGAACCGTACCCTGCCCTTCCTGGGCTCACAGGTGTTGGTGCGGCAATGCTCGAAAGATCAGCTGCCTTGGCGGTTGACTTCTTTGTCGCAGCTTCTTCGGCCTCAGGATCATAGCCTAATTTCTCAATTCTCTCGGCTTCTTCCTTTGCCTTACGCTCGGCGGCATCAAAATCAATTACATCTCCAGTAACCTTCTTAGCACCCAGCTTGGTTTTCTTGGCGCCGAGGACATTTGCTTTTCTTGGTCCGGTCCCTGTTGTAGCGCTTTTCCGCAACGCAGCAGACGATGTGATACGGCTAGCCGTAGGCGCTGCAGCTGCCCCTTCTGTTTTTCCTAGTGGTGATGTTGCTCTTGCGATTCCGTTACCAGCGGCATTGGCACCGGCATTGAGGAATGGGGAAGGGGTTCGTCCAACAACAGGTGGTGTGGCAGTTCGAGAAATTGGGGGTGTTGGTCGCTTGATCGAAGGCTTATCCCAGGAAGAAAAGAAGTCATCATCAGGTTCGCCGGCAGGTGTAGAAGTTCCGTCAGCGGCATCAGTCGCCGCATCGGTAATCACGACTTCGTTGGGGTATCTGTACATCAATCAGCATTGACATTTAACATCCGCAGAAAATGGCATACTCTGCAGCATCCTTGGCAGCACGTCTCTTCAATTCTTCCTTATATTTCGTGGCCGCGTTCGACTGGTATTTAGTTTTAGGGTCCTTGCTATTGAGTGCTGCAGTACCTCCATTTGATTGAAAGTATTTCGTGGCAGATTCATTACCACCAACTTTCATAACCCGAAGTTGATCCCATTGCCATTCTGGTCACAATGTTAGCCCCGGGTCCTATCCAAGGTCGTGCCCTATACGTACGATCAAGGTTTGTCGATCGCACAAAGGAGATGTGAACACCCAAGTTGCGATGATTCGATGAACAATCAAGGCAGAGGTAGATTCCAAAAGGCACAGACGTCCATGTTGGATTCTTTGCCCCACAATCAAAACAAATCTATTGCGCGAAAGCATATCAGCACATGCATCATGAATGCATTTGTCCAGAGGAGGTTTGTCTTGCGTACCCTATTTGCTGGCTTTGTCTTTAACTTCTCGAAGAGCTTTTGGGATTGCGCCTTCGAAGCAAGAGCTGCCATGTTTGATAGCCTTCTAATATGTGTAGATGTTATTATCTCTGACGGGAAGTCTTTGGAGTTGTGTAGAAATAAAAGACCCCTTTTTGTGATAGGATTCAAATTATTGTTGTAGTCGAGGGGATGGCCAGATTGCCATGGCGTTCGCACATCAATTAAGGTTCAAATCCACTAAGCTTAATTTGGTAAAGCGGTGTGAGGTCAGATTACAGGCATAGATTAGGTAATGACAGGGTATTACAAGCTTGAAGCTCTAGATGATGACCAACATATAAATTTGAAGGAATTCAGAATTGGTATTAACCAGTCTCGCCAGTGCACCTCATTCCAGCCCAAGAACGTTTGAATGTCCCTGTTTGAAAAGGATATTCAGATCATTGCTAAATAACTCTTTATAATCCACCCAGTTTTTTCCCAGTTGTTTAAATGGTAAATGTTAAACACCACCTCATCCCGGCCCAACAATGTTCTCACTGTCCCAATTTGAACCGGATTTTTACATCATCGCCAAGTGACCCCCAAGAATTTACTTTTCCCCGGTCCATTGTTTGTTGAATTTGCGTTCTCAAGGTATATTCTTTGATGCCCTTTCACGTCCAAGAATAAGTACTTGTATGCGAATTCACTCTCAGACGGTCGCTTGACCATATGTAGGTTCACCACACCTTGATTGAGCGGACCCTCGACGTTGAAATGCATAACCAGATGTTCCACCCCTCTACGATCCTTCGAAATGTTGGATCTTAATGAAAGTTAGTACAATTCGGGCACATATGTAGTATAGGATACATACGCAATAGGCCCAGCCCTTGCCCATTTGCTCGCTGTTGGCTCGCCATATGCTCTTATCTTCTTTCCATCGCCCAGTATTTCTATACATCGCGGATCCTTCTTGACTTGATCGGCGGCCCTGATGAATTGGTTGGTTTTACTCTCGGGCGCAAATACTTCGGTGTAGAGAAGATAGATGACGCCTCCCTGTATTGAGTTTCAGTGGTGAAATGTGTGAAAACATTGCGATTTACATACCGTCAATACTGTGCCGATGAGGACAGTACCAAGATTAAACGTTTGTTGCGTTGTTCTGGCAACCTTTTCACGCCGCGATAAGTCGCGCCAAGGAACTCTGCCATCATCGTTGAAGGTTGTGACGGCCTTTCTTTTTGGTTGCGATGAGGAACTTGTGGTACCTAAGCCAGTGTGTGTTGCGTAAAGCCGTGACAGGAGGAGTGGTCGCAAAGATGAAGGGAGACTGAGCAGGGATACTGCTCTAATTGAAGGCAGCATTGTTGATTTGAGATGGTTTGGCTATCAATAGAAGAAAATAACAAAAGCCTAGTGTAAAGTTTGTGTTGTTGTTGGGAAGAAATTGAAATGCAGAAGTTGAGAAATGAAGGTATATACACACCTACGAAGTGTAAATTATTTTGAAGCTTCGAGCTGTTGTAGGGTAGTTGCGATCAGGGATTAGCGTAATACAACATCCCTGCGACACAGAATCTCGCCTACAACGTTCGAATATAATAATTAGATCATTTAGATAGGAATATTATCATCTAAATGCTAATATTATAGAGTCGTTTTAAGATAAAGAGTAACAAAATTCAAATTTTTAGTATAGATAGCTAATCTTCGATGAATATCGTATAATTATATAATCGTATAATCGATTTAAAACGAGATATCAACTTATAAATCTAAATAATAATTTAAGCTGATATTTTATAACTGTTTTATTGTTATTATTACTTTTTTTTTAAGAAATTAAAAAAAACATTTCTTTTTCAGATTTTTAGATATTTAGATATTTGAATATCTTTTGCTTTTCACTTTTCTTATTTTAATCTTTTTTATTTTCTTTTTAGTAAATAGTTCTATAAAATAATCAAATATCTAGATTTTATAATTATACGATTATTATTTCATGTATAATATATATCAAAAAGTCAAATTTTATTACTATTTATATATAAACAAGGGAATTTACTCAAGGGAATTCACTTCAAGAAAATAACTTCAATATAATAATAACTGTATTAAAGGTATTTAGGCGAATTTAAAGGAGACTAGCTCTTTGAATAGTGCCTATATAAGGCCTACTATTTCCCTCATTTAACTAGCTCCTTAGATTGAATACAAATAGACATTTAGGGGCCTACTTATAGTAGAAACTACGTCTTTCGTATCTCTCTCAGAAAAGAGGCTAAATACGTATTGAAGGGAGTGAAAAGCTTGATTGTATTCCTATAAAAGGTTGAGGCTATTTAAGGTGCTAGAAAGCTAGTAAAACCATGCTAGAGGGGGCTGTAGTATTCATTCTGATATCTAGTCTATCTCAAAAAAGACTATACGCTTTTGTATAGAAAATCCAGTTATCTTTTGAAATTTAAGATCAATTATTTCAAAAATGGAATTAGCTTTCAAGCTAAGAATTGTAATACACTATCCACTCTTCAACTTCTAGTATATTGAGATCTGAATTGTCTTTTCTATTGCATTATATTGTATACAATATTCTTATTGAAATTGAACTATATGTAACATACTAATCGAAGAACTTATTAAAGGATAGATATATAAAAGGTAATGTTAGAAGTTGTAGCACGTGCGCTACGCTACTGTGTATATATCACTTCCACTTCATAGTTAGATTTTACCTTAGTACGATTAACCTACATAGTCAATATTACATGCATTCCACTGGCCTGCTCCTTCATTGTGAACAGGTAACTTATTCGAATTCAAAAGGAAACATTAAAATGATCTGGATCTTCTATACTACGATAGGATCCCCAGCTGATATTGAGCTACTATATAGTATTACTCTAAAGCCTCTAAATAGTTCTAATAATGTTTTCAAAAACTTAAATTTAAAATGATATCGTAAAGAATAATTATAGATTGACTTATAGTATAAATTTAAAAGATCGAATATTGTATTATTGAAAGGAAAAAAAAGAATTCAAAAAAGATTCGAAAGATAATTCGAATAAGGTTTTCAAAAAAGGTAATTCGAAAGAGATTCGAGAGATTTTGAAAAATGATACTATTTGGAGATTGAGAATAAAGAAATTGAAAGATTGAAAGAAAAAGGGATTTCGAAAGGTATTATAGTTTATAAATCATTAATAAAGATATCATAAAGAACTGTAATATATTATATTGAAAAGAATAAAGCAATTTATAATATTTAAAAGGTATCTTTCAGAATTAATATTTTATACTTGAAAGGAATTAAAAGGAAAGTTGGAAATTATATTTATTTTATTTTTATATAGATCACCAGAAAAGAGGCTAAATATATATTGAAGGGAATAAAAAGCTTGATTGTATTCCTATGAAAGGTTAAGGCTATTTAAGGTATTAAAAAGCTAGTAAAACCACGCTAGAGGGGGCTGTAGTATTCACTCTAGTATCTATCGTATTGAAAAGAATAAAGCAATTCGTAGTATTTAAAAGATGTTTTCCAAAACTAATAACTTATAACTTGAAAGGAATCAAAAGGAGATTGAAAACCATATCCATTTTGTCCCTACATAGGTCACCAGAAAAGAGGCTAAATACATATTGAAAAGAATTAAAAAGCTTAATTGTATTTCCTATAAAAGGTTGAGGCTATTTAAGGTACTAGAAAGCTAGTTAAACCACACTAGAGGGGGCTGTAGTATTCACTCTGCTATCTCTCTCAAACCAACAATTTATTTCAGAAAGACGTTACAAATATAATAAACTCGATCTTATATAGTAATACGATTTAATATACTTTATTTATAAGATTAATTTAAATCTATCTACTTATTAAATAGTAATAGAGGTTTTAAGTTATTTCTCCCCTTACTCAAACCATCGCGTAAGATTATAATTTTATTTAAAATATTACTATATTAATATAGATAAATAACTTGAATTTAATAACTATTATAGTAAATCTAAGCGAGTTTGAAAAAGACTGATACTTTCTTTAATATCTATATAAGATTTATTATCTTCTATATATAGCTGACCTTCTTAAAAATCATAATATAAATATTTAGAATCTATAAATATATCTTTTATATTCTTTTTTATTGTTTTTATATAAAAATAATAATACATCTTTATATATATATATATATACAGTTCTATATTCGTATACTATACTAAGAGCGATTCCAGGATCACATGACCAATCACGTGATCGTCGCTTATAAGCTTCCGAAAGCGATTATACGAAAACGACCGTATTTAGCTTCCGAAAACGACTATTATTAGTTTCCGAAAACAACTATATTAGATTCCGAAAACGACTGTTAATAAAGAATAAGAAAAGGAGCTTTATTTCGAAGGAATGGTCGGATTAGGAAGAGATCTACGAGAGATAAACGAAAGCGGAAAGCTAGGTTAGAATGGAAAAGGTATATAATATAGGCTTTTTCCCTCTTAATATAGGATAAGAAATTCAATACTATAATACAGATTCCTAAATATCACGTGTTTTCATTGCTTTTCAGTTGTTAAACTGAGCCAGCTTCCCATAATAGACTAATATTAGTCTAATCCCTCTTATATTCTATATATACTCTATACCCATATACCTGCTTATGACCTACGATATTTTTAAACTGATATTAATTGACAGTTTTATAATTTACTTAACTAACTATATAATAAAGATATAATAAATATAATAAACAGTATAACTTATTTATATTACTTAATAAGAGTAAGAATAATGATTATTATTTTAATTATAAAAAGAAAGATTATAGATATTATAAGTATAGTTTAAAAGGAATAGATTATTTTAAAAAAAATTATTATAGATATTAGATAGTAGATTTATTAAGACAATAATAGTAATAATAATAATAATAATAATAATAATAATAATAATAATAATAATAATAATAATAATAATAATAATAATAATAATAATAATAATAATAATAATAATAATAATAATAATAATAATAATAATAATAATAATAATAATAATAATAATAATAATAATAATAATAATAATAATAATTGTTTTATTAATTATTACGAAGAAATAGCTATGTCGACTGATTATCTTGATTATATAATAGGTATGTATAATAATAATAAACTAGATTAACTTATAAGATAATTAGAAGAATCATATTGATCTTATATACTCTAATCGGGTAATAGAATTACTTAATTAGATATAAGAATTTACTGAAATATAGAATAAAAGAGTATTTCAAAATTATAAAAGTAGATACTCCGAAGGAGTATCCGGCTCAATTACGTAGTATTATATAAGATAGTGATTTACGTAACATTAATTAATATTTTAATTATAATAATAATAATAATAATAATAATAAAGTTTTGATTATATTTTTTATATTTTTTATATTTTTTATATTTTTTATATTTTTTATATTTTTTATATTTTTTATATTTTTTATATTTTTTATATTTTTTATATTTTTTATATTTTTTATATTTTTTATATTTTTTATATATTTTTTTTTTTATATTTTTTATATTTTTTATATTTTTTATATTTTTTATATTTTTTATATTTTTTATATTTTTTATATTTTTTATATTTTTTATATTTTTTATATTTTTTATATTTTTTATATTTTTTATATTTTTTATATTTTTTATATTTTTTATATTTTTTATATTTTTTATATTTTTTATATTTTTTATATTTTTTATATTTTTTATATTTTTTATATTTTTTATATTTTTTATATTTTTTATATTTTTTATATTTTTTATATTTTTTATATTTTTTATATTTTTTATATTTTTTATATTTTTTATATTTTTTATATTTTTTATATTTTTTATATTTTTTATATTTTTTATATTTTTTATATTTGAACTATTTATACTAGTTTTTTTGATAGGAATTACTTTGAATAATTTAGTAAGTTGTTATGATTCCTAGAATTATATTAGAAATCTCTATATTATATATTTCAAAGAATATATAAGAAGTTATAAACATCAAAAATATGTTTTCAATTATTATATTTAATAATATATGTTTGAAATATGTTATTTCAAATAAATGAAAAGAATCATTTATGTTTTTTAATATATTTAAAAAACACATATTTTGTTTTATTTTATAAATCTGTAAAGTTTAAATTTATATTTATAAAACTATATTATGAAAATAAGAATTATAATTTTATTAATTAGATTTATTATAATATAAATCAATTCAAAACTATTACGGATCGGTACTCAATTACAATTGCGATCGCTTATGTATACATGCGCGTACGTATACAATTATATATATATAGTTGATATATAGGTGTATTTAACGAATGCTTTGCTTCCGATTCTATAATTATAGATTTTAAGGATAAATTATATTCTATTTTTATAATTCTTTTAAAGTAAAGTATTATATTATTTACAACTTTTATATAATTGTATAGTTATTTAATAATTGTTCAAATAATATCTTATAATTATAATATCTTTTTGGATAAATTATATATCGATATTATTTATAAAAAGAAAATCTATTTTAATTAAAATTTAATAAAAATATTTCTTTTGAATATATTAAATTATAAGTATTATTATTATATCCAATTTATTTATTTTAAAAAAACTTTATTACTTTTTTTTATAATCAATTAAACTTTTTAGTTAATAATTATTAATTTCAATAAAGTAATGATTATAATCTTTATAATTCAAATATAAATATTAATAAGTATAGAAAAAATAAATAGTTGAAAAACAATTTTTTAATTAAAAAATTAATTCTTAAAGGTAATATATTAATATATATTTATTTATTTTAGAAAAAATAAATATTGATTTTTATAGATTATAAAGTTTTATAAAATAAAATAATAAAGTTTAAAAAAAAATGTTATAGTATAATTCTAATATTATTTACTTATTTCAATCTTTTTAATTTCAATAATAATATTATATAGATTTCTTAAAGGATTATAAAATCCTGGTTTTTAATATTTTAATTATTTTTATTGAGGGGGTATTTTTTATTATTAGAAAAAAGAAGAATAAAAAAAACCCCTATTTATGGAGTTAGTTTTTATAGCGATTTTTTCCGAATGCTGATAGTAGATCTCCTTTAATTCTAATTATTCTATTAAATAATCTATAAATTCAATAAATACTCTTTTTTTGTTTTTCTATTATTATAATAGAGTATTTATATATTCTAAAGCTTATTAATCTTTTATTTAAATTCAAGAATAATATAAAACCAAAAGTAAATCTCTAGTAATTATTAATTACAAAATAACTTAAATTTTATAAAAACTTATTTATTTCAAAATCATAATAATAATTCTATATAATAAAATAGATTAAAGAAAAAGTATAAGAATATATATTCTTGTTATATATACAAATCTCTTATTTGATAGGTCAATAATTAATTGATTAGCTTATAATTATTTATAAGAATCTGATTAAAGTTGATTATATTTATATTGAATATAAATATTGAATTATATTTAATAATATATAATACAGAAATTTTCTAATATAATATTATAAGTTTAGACTATTAGTTATATAAATGGGAATTATTAATCTAACAATTCTTTTTTATAATCTAAAAAGAAAGATCTTTGATTTTCTTTAATAAACTATTAGTTTTTATATTTAATAATATTATATTATAGAAGATCTAGTTAATAAACTTATTGAGATTAATAAATTCGAAGTTATACTTTAGAAATATAATTGTAATAAAATAATTAAAAAGATTTCTTTTAGAAAGTTGTTTAATAGAATTTTTTTATTAATTCCTTTTAAAACTATTTTTCATTTATTGGATAATTCAAATCTATCTATTTAGACTTTATATTCTTTTTATATTTCTATTAGTTATACAAAAACCTTTAAATTTAATAATATCCTATCTTCAGAAAATAACTTTAATTGTAATATTATTATTTTTATATTAAAAGCAAATTATAATTTTATTTTATATACAAATAATATAGATATTATAATCAAAATCCAAAAGATTAAAGAAAATAAAGAGTTTTATAATATAAAAAAGAATATTAAAAAAGATATTAATTTAGATATATAAATGAAAACTATCGAATCTATTTATATTATTAAAAATCAATATTTAAATTAAAACATTTAAATAGAAATTCTTTTTTAAATATAATTCAAAATATAAGATTCTTTAATTTAATAAAATTAATAAAAGATGATTTATAAATCTATTATATATACTTTCAAAAAATAAATATTTATATTATATTTAAATACTTATAGATTTTAAAGCAAATAATTATATTTTTATTAATAAAATATTCCTTTTATTATTATTTCCTATATTTAAATCCTATTTTATATTACTCAAATTATTTATTGAAGTTAAAAATTATAATAATATAAAAAATAAAGCTATTATTTATTTAATCTTTTTTAATTTTATAATTAATATTCAATAATAATTCTATTTATTATTTTTTATTATTGATTTGAATTTATATAATATAATTCTAGATTATAAATAGTTAATAAAGATTTAAGTTAAAATCGATTATTTTAAATAATATTTTAAATAACCTTTTAAATATCTTTTTATTATTTTTTTATTAAAAAATATACTTTTAATTAAAGATAGTTTATAATAATTTAAAATCAATTATTTAAAATAAAAAGATATTAATAATCAAAATATTTAATTAAAAAAAATATATTATTATATTAATAATGAATAATAGGAAATAATATTGATTATATTTATAATATTTATTATATCTTCCTAAAAATCTAATATAATAATTCCTAATATAATTAAATCTTTGATTTTATTCAATCTAAAAAAGAAACTTGTTTTCAATTAAGTTTATATTTAATCTATTTATAAATCTTTTTTATTATATATCTTTAATATATATAATATATATATATTTAAATTGATTCAATTCTAATTTATTTATAAAAAAAATAAGAATTATAAAATCTTTATAATTATTTATAAAAAAATCAATTATATTATTTCAAATTACAAATCTAATCAGAATAATAATTATTGAATTATAATTATAATTATTTCTTTAAAGAATTCCAAATTAGAAACTATTATTATTCTCAATTATATTATTACAAATATTAAAATAGAATCTCCAATCCCTAAAGTTTATCAACAATATTACCAAACATTTTCTAAATACAAGTTCAACATTCTATCTCCTTTTTAATTATATAATTATAAAATTATTTTTAAAAAAAAGATAAAAAAGCTTTTTAAATATAATTTATTATATAAGATATTATTCAAATAATTTAAAGTTATTAAAGAATATATTATCGAAAATCTTATTAAAGGATTTATAAAATCCAATTAAGTATTATTTATAATATTAATTTTTTTTATAAAAAAACTAAATAAAAGTTTAAAGTTCTATATAAACTTTAGATTACTAAATTCTTTATTTCTTATTAACAAAATATTTATATAATTTATTAATATAAAAATATATATTAAATTAAATATTCAATAAATATTCTATTATATATATATAAATTCTATTTTTAAAGAATATATTACTTTTTATATTTAATATAATTCTTATAAATACAAAATTCTATTTTTTAGATTGTTTAATAGCCTTGTGATTTATTAACAATATATAAATAATATCTTATTTAATTATTTAAATAATTTTTATATTATCTATTTCGATAATATATTAATATATTCAAAAAACGAAGACAAATATAAAAAATACATTAAGCATATTTATGAGCGATTTGAGTCTATTAGACTATAAACAAATCTCAAAAAATATGAATTTAATATTAAATATATTAAGTATTTAGATTTTATTATTTCTATTAATAAAATACAAATCAATTCAGAAAAAATCAAAGTAATTGCTATTTAGATTTACCTTATTATTATAAAAAGTATTTAATTGTTTTTAGATTTTTGTAATTTTTATTATTGATTTATTAAAAATTACAATATAATAATAAAATCTCTTTATAAACTTATAAAAATAAATATTAAATTCTACTTCAATAAAATTTATTAGAATATATTCGATATATTTAAAGATAGATTTATTTTTGCTTTTCTTCTATAATATTATAATTATATACTATTCTATATACTAAAAACCAATATATTCAATAATATAATTACTAGTATATTCTTTTAGAAATATAATAATGAATAATTATTAATTATCTATTTTTCGAAAACAATAATTATTGCCAAACTGAATTATAAAATTCATAATAAAAAAATATTTATAATCATCAAATTCCTAAATTATTGAAAAACCAAATTTATTAGAAAAACCAAATTCTTATACTAGATTAAAGTATATATCGATTATAAAGCTCTCGAGTATTTTATATCTACTAAATAGCTAAATATTTGACAAATATATTAAATAAAACTATTCACCAATTATAACTTTATTATTATATATCATACTGAAAAGAATAATCTATTTGTAAATATGTTTATTTATTATATTAATAAATTGAATTAATAGAATAATATTAAAAAGAAAAATCGATTGTAATAGTTTATAAAAGATAATTAGATTGATATTAGAATTATATATAAATCTTTTTAATAAGAATTAGATATTATTATAAACTTCAATATAAGTATAATATCCCTGCTTTTCGATATAATCAATTGTATTATTAAAGTAAACAAATCTTATTTGAATTTAGAAACTTTATATAATTATATGATTAAATTATATAAGTATTTTATTCTTATAAAGGAATTATTGTTTTATAATAATTATCTATATATTTTGAATATCGATAATTTGTAAACTTATTTGATTTGTAAAGCCTATAATTCAGTTTTTATTGTATATTCTGGTGTGAAGAAAACCTATGCTTTTTTAGTTAAGCAATATTATTAGAAGAATATAATTTTTATAATTGATTAATATATATAGAATTATTATAAATATAAGTATAGCTCTATTTCTAGAGATTGTATTCCTGGTTTACTTTATTTATTCTCTATTTCTATAAGAATATGATAATATGTCATTATAGATTACTATAGTTTTAATAAAGATAAATATGATTATAATAATGTATTCGTTATTATTGATTGATTAATCAAATAGGCTATTTTAATACTCTATTATAAATTAATTAATTTCAAAAATTAAGTCTGCTTGTACTTATATTATGTATGTAGATATTACAATACTTTAAAGTCTATAGTTTCTAATTGTAGTTTTCAATTTATATTAATCTTCTAATAAGAATTTAATAATATTTTAGAAATACAAGTCAAACTGTTTATTACTCACTATTTGTAAATTGATAATCAGATTAAGATTTATAATTAATATTTTTAATAATACTTGTAATTCTTTATAAACTATTATTAAAATGATTGATCTGAATTCCTATCAATAATAAATTATACTTAGCTTATATTTCTTTATAAATTATTAGGTGATTAATCTCTATACAAAACTCTATATAGCTATTTACCCTGTAACCCCTGGAATTGGAAACTCGATTCTATTATATTTATTAATAATTTGAATATAATTAATACTAGAAAGTATATTAAATATAATAAATTAGTACTCGATTGAGTAAAAGAAAATATTTTGTATATATAAAAAAAGATATTTTGATTAATTAATTTGTATTATTATTTAGTTGACTTTAATATAGAAGATTATATATAGTTTAGTATAAGGGACTTTTCGATATAATAATCTTCGAAAAAATTAGATTATCTAATTCAGGGTAGATTTAAGATTATTGGTTAGGTTGGAGATTTCTTTTGATTAAACCTATTACTTATTATAAAAATCCACCCTGTATTTTTATCTAACAAACTTTGCAAAGCAATAGATAATCTATTTCCTGAACAAATTATCGAATTACTACCTTTAATTAATATTATTAATAACATCAAATAGAAAGTGGAGTATGTTTTAGTTATCAAGAAAGTATATTGATAGTTTAAATATAAAGTATTATAACTAAACATTAATAACAATTTTATTTAATATCCTGCTTTTAATCTCAAAACTATTTTATATTTCCTTTACAATTTCCATTTGTAAAATCCCTTTTTATTAAAACCTTTTGTATATCTATTCAAATAGATTTGTTTTTATAAAAATAAAAAGAATAATTATAATTTCACAAATAATAATTAATATATAAATAAGAAAAATCAAAAAAATTTCTTTTATGTATCAAAATAATAAAGAAATTACAATTTTATAAATAATAAAAAAACGATTAGATAAAAACTGAATTACTAAAACAATACAACAAAAAAAGTCTTTTTTTTTGTTTTAGTAGTTTTAAAGCAAATCAGAAAAGAAGCCCCTACAAGTATTAATGGTTACAGTTAGATGAGATATAAAAACAAAAACTAAATAATTTAAACCGAAATATTAGTTAAATCTCTAATCAATAATAATAATAAGTATATATAAAACAATTATAAGTCGAAAAACAAAATAATTCTTAATTGTAGTATGTATAATAACAAGACTAAGCTTATATTTAGTTGTTTGTAATCATTTATAAATTACGAAAAGCTTTATTTTTATTTGTATTATAATAAATTGATATTATTACTTCAATTCGTTTCCTTATATTATAACTTCAATTACATAATACTTTATATCCTTCCGAATAAGAATAACAGAAAGCATTTTTTTCGAAATATAATTTCTTAATTCTTTTTATAAATCAAATTATCAAAAAAGGATTAATTTTGTTAAAAAACAATAAAGTTATAATTTATTTTTGCTACACTATTATATTCAACAATAACTATTCGATACTGAAAAAACATCTCATAAATCTCCCTAAAAAGCAAGTGCTTATATTTATATTTATTAATGAAATAAAGCAAACAGTAAACTTGATTAAACAATTAATTAAAAACTTGATAGTATATACTATCCCTTTTATCAGAAATATAATTATATATATAATCTATACAAATCTAATCATTCTTTCAAATATATTATTTCTGTTATAATACTATCTTTTTTAATAATTTCTTATTTAGAAATTCTAGTTTATCAATATTAACAAAACCAATACTTTTGTAATAAAGTGTATTGGATTTATAATCAGATTAATCTTAATGTAAGGTCTCTATAATCTCTTTTTTAATAATCTTATATCTATCATTTTCGATATTATCAAAATAGTATATTACTATAATCAATTTATTAGTAAACTTCTTTTTATAATTATTAATTCAATCAATTAAAGAATTATATTCTTTTTTCGAATTCTATTTAGAAATATAATAGAATAAATATATCTAATAAACAAATCGAAGATCGATTTTACTTTTGAAATTATTATTCTCAATAATTATAATTATATTTATTAAATAAACCGATTATATACTAAAAATAAATAAATGAAAAACCTTATTTATATTTTTTATTAGAATTATGATTATTTTTATAATAAAACTCCTTCTCCTTAAATTCCTTCTTTTTGATAGACTATTTGTTTTGTATAATAAAAGAAATAGTTATTCTCTTTTCCATAAATTAAATAAAAAAACAAATTAGTAAAATAAATATAGAAAAAATTATAAACAACTTATTACTGTATATATATTCTTTTATTATTAAATCTGTATTAATAACAATTTACTTTTATTATTGTATTTTTTTTCTTAAAGTTGAAGATATAATTGATAAAAAATATAAAAGAATTAATTAATTAAAAAAAGATTTAAAAGAGAAAAGGAATTTGATTAATCTATATACTTTGAAGAATTCAATTGATTATTAGATTATAAAACAATTTCCTCTATTCTGTATATACCTTTCTATTATAAAAAAGAAAAATCTATATATATACCTATTTATTATACTATTCTAATTAAACAATAATAATATTATTTTGCAATTATCAATTCGATAATTAAAATAGATAATTATAAAGCTTAAAAATAAGCTTTTTTAAAAAAAAGAATAATATTACAAATCAATATTTAATTATAGTTATAATTATTTATATATATGCACATATATATATAATTAATATATAGATATATTTAATAAATACTTTACTCCCAATTTTATAATTATAGATTCTAAGGATAAATTATATTCTACTCTTGTAGTTCTTTTAAGGCAAAGTATTATAAAAATAATTTTATTGAATTTTAATAAAATCATATTTTTTATTTCCAAAATAGTTATTATATATATATTAAAAGTTTTAAGAGCTTATTCTAGATTTGTTTAAAAATAATTTAATATTCATATTAATATTATTTCTTTGAATAATTTTATTTCAAATTTATATTTATATATAAAATCCAAATTTTAATTGTTTTATTATTAATCTTTTAAATTTAATTATAGATAAGAAATCTAGATAAAAGAAAATTAATAATTTAATAATTAAAGATCTTTTTAAATATATATCTATTTAGATTATTATTTAATTATGTATTTATTTATTTTCAAATCTATATTATATATTTTATACTTATATTATTATCTTTAATAAATATTAGTTAAATCATTTAATATTATTATAACATTAAAAGAATTAATTGTAATAATAAAATAAAAGAAACTTGTATATTTTATTGGAATTAATTTCTTTTATTATTAATCTATAAAAGCTATAAAGTATTTTAATCGATTCGAAATAATAGATTTAATATATAAATTTTATTAAATGATTTTTCTTGATATTTGTTTCTATTTTGTATGGATTTATTTGAGTATTAATTAAAAACAAGCTAATTCTATAAATATAGAATTATATTAGAAATATAGCAATTATAATCGAGTTAATTATTAGGATCAAATTTAAAGTATAATTATTCTTATTCAAATTTATTAAATAAAAGTTTCAGAATAAGATACCTTTGTAATCAGAATATAATATTAAGATTAATCAATTTTATTATTAACTTATAAAAACTATAAACTATTTCGATTAGTTTAGAATAGTAGATCTATTATATAAACCCTATTAGATGATTACTCTCTGATAATAATATATTTATTATCAAAAATAATAATTTTATTTAAAATGAGAATCAGTAATTCAACTGAATTAAATTCATAATTTTTTATCTAAATTTAATCATTTTATTTTTAATTTGAAGAATAATAATTTTTATCTCAACTAGAAAAATAATATAATAATTTTTAATTTTTTTTAGTAAAGTTTATAGATATATATAATATATATAGATAGTAAGCCTATAAGATATATATTATAACTATATATTAATCTAAAGTATCTTTTGATTTATTATTAATAATTTGATCTATATAATTAACTCAAAAAAGTATTTCATAATCTAATTGATATAAATAAGATTAATATGAAAGTAATAAATATATAAAAAGAGAATAGAAAAAGCTATTTTTATTACTAAAGATTAGAGACCTTAATTAATAAAGCGAATTTTTATAATTTTATAAATTTCTTTTGAACTATATACATTGAAAATTATAAGAAAGAATTTCGAATATATAAATATAAATAAATGACTTTGATTTAATAGCTATTATATAAAATCTAATTAAATACAAAAAAGTTAACTCTTTCCTTGTGACGAATATCACGTGACACACATGATGACTCATCACAGCCTAGTTCAAGACTAGCTTGAACTAGACGTATATAAGAGATAAAGAGATCCCTTAAGGATCTCTTTCCTCTTTAGCTTTCTTATTCTAGTTATTTGACCTCTATGATGTGCTCTAGTATGTGATCGTGACATTCCTTAATATCTAAATAAAACCTATTATCTTCTATATATAGCTAACTCTTTAAATACAATATAATATAGACATTTAGAACCTACAGATATATAAATACTACGTCTTTCGTATCCTTCTCAAACCAATAGTTACCTACTGATATTATATCTAGGTGATCACTCTTCTGGCTTGACCGTTCAAACTTTGTATGATGAATCAATCTATTATTAATTTCTTTAGCTACTACAAGTTAATATCTCTATATATAATAGCCGGGGACTCTAGCTCACGTTCAATATCTGCAATCTGATTTAACACAATCATCTCCTGCGTCCCAACAATGTGTAGACCCCCAGGTGAAAAACAAGGATCTGCTGTAACACCCTGCCTTATCATGCCATCCTTGATCGATCTCTTTTTGCGTGATGCATGGGCGAGTCTCGGGGTATGGGCATGGACGTGGTGTAACCTTGGGCTTTGTTTTTGGTTTCGTTCTTTGCCAAGGCCAGGGTTTCTGATACACGTGGACTATTCTGTAGGATTCTTTGGCCTCGTCACGTTTGGTCTTCGTGGGGGAGGGAGGGGAGGAGAGGACGACAAATGGTGGGGGGATTTCGGGAGTGGTCATGTTGAATGGGACCAGATTTCCGTCTATAGTAGTGGTTTCTGGAATCACTGCTGCGGTGTTCAGGTTGAAGAAGGTGATGAGAACGAAGACATATGCTTTTGAAACCTTCATTTTGACAATATCTTCATGAAAGTGTTGTGTGAATCGAGTTGTGTAGACTTTTCGCGTTCGACTTGTATGTCGAGGATTTGGTGGTGAAATTTGAAGTGAAAAAAAAAAGATCCTTATGTAGTGAAGAAATTGTGAAATGAATTGAAAGAAAGGCACTAAGTGAGGAAAGATCGACTAGTTTTCGTACTTCGTAATAAACTCTTCCCCTCTGGTCTTTTATCTTACGCACTCATCCTCGATAAGTGCGTCAAAAATGGACAAAAAAACACATCTGTCATATCTGTCAAAAAAATTGCTAAATAGTGCCACGCGAGGCCAACTTCAAGAGGAAGATCATTGCACTAGACTCGCTTAAATTAATTAGGGGCAGATCAATGACAGACCGTTGAACTTTGACGCGAAGCTAATAAGAGTGACTCAAACTTCAGGCTTGGAAAGATTAGCGAGCAAGGTGTCATGATGTCATATTTCAACTTCATACGCTATGATCGTCACTGATAGTTGATCTGAGATCAGTTTGTGAGGTAGAAGTAATCTCATTCTTATCCCTCTGGTACTAGCTTGACATTGTTTCTCGGTATATGTTTCGATTTCTCTCAAATCCATATGCAGACTTTGCAGTACTTACTTATCAACCAAACTTTGTTTCCTTTTGCCCCCCCCCCGATCCTAAATTTAAGATTTCTGCAACTGAAATTTGAGCTATCGACTAAAAACAACTCGATGCTGCCAATGAATGGCGTTGTGTAAAAAAAATACTATCAAGTCCTTCACCTGCTCAGCACAAAACCGAAAAAGTAAAATCATAAAAATGAACTAGCCAAGAAGTAACATGAATACGGGACTCTGATCCTGTGATTGGACATACCGTCGTTCTTTATTGCGACAAATATGTGTCAAGTTCATAAAATCAACGAACAAGGAACTCAAATACTCAGGACACATTCGAATAATTAAAAGACGTAATATTGGGTAATATTGTTTTCAAAGACAGCTTATTTGGGGTTTGAAATGGAGCTTTAACGATTGTAACGAATTCGTAGTGTAGACTCACGAAAAGAGGGAAATAATAATCGAATGAGGTTGTATTGGCGTGGAGGAGAGGGCATCAAATTGAATCACACAGGTCCGATTATGAATATGTCGGGTACCTTAATAATTCAAAGTTTTCATGTAGAAAGAAGACTTAGCCTAGATCAAAGACGCCATGGCGTACGATTGCATGTATACATATTTGCTGGATCGGTTCCAGAGAGAAAGAAATGTTGATGGGGGGCGTGGGAAAATCCAAGAATGATCAAGATGAAAGGATCATAAAGCAAAGGAAAGGTGGCGGACAAAGAAGAAGAAGAAGGGCATATGAAAAAAATGCATAGACGGGAAGTCGGATCTAGAGACTCCTGAGAACTATACTGCATTACCTCCTTTGTTTGGTTGCATTCTTGTCATATTCAATAGACATATTCGGAAAAAAGTGGGATTTTGGGAGACAGATTCATGTCTCAGTACACAAGTGATAACTGCCCTTTAGAAGCTCATATTATCCGAGGATAATTCAGATACCTTCTCATAGACCCGTGATTTGTATGACCTGAATGATAATATCACATTCGTGAGGAACAATATACCTCAACATGTAACTGATGCGCTGGTTCAAATGATTTTACCCACTTTCGCGTTTCGTCATCAACACTGAGGTAGTGTAAAGTCAAATTGTTCTTCATATTGATGTAGTTTACAAGAAGCAACCGGGATGTGGGTTGTGCAAATTGATTTGAAGCCTGAGTGTCCAGATCCCCAGCTTCATTCCCAGTGTAATTTTCACTTTGCTATACACTAAATCATTTTTAAGCATCTCTTATTTTCAAAGCGCATCCTGTCCTCAAGGTGATGTACTCTTTTTAAATACAACTCTGCCCTAGATTATCCATCGCAGACGCTACAGACGTCCAGAGGCGCTCATATTTTCAAAAGGAAATAGATTTTGGATCTAACATTATGTGAAGAAAATGCCGAATACACCTTGCTACATCCCTTGTGCTACATTATCCCCCGCAGTTGTAATCCGCCGATCTCTCCTATGCGTAAAATATTCTGGGGACGGATTCGGACCATAGTTCAAATAGATATGTAAGAGGTAATCGAGACTTTCTGTCCGTAATCTCGACTCGAAGATACATGGTACTGAATATCTATGACATATCGGATAAACGAAATAAGCGGCAGATTTATCTGACATGATGTGAAAATTTGGAACCCTTCGTCCTCGCCGGTCTTCAAATTTCGGATATCTATGCGTTTGGAGACTACCATGATTGTTCTCTGGGGGAGCCTGATTAGGTCTGTCTCCATCTCGTATTGATATATAATGCTCCCTTACCGCCTGTGGCTTGGCAGCAAGGCCTCTTCCTGTGTGTGTAAATATTGGTATCACAACACAATGCTCGCGATATTTTTGAAGAACAATATATTTACGTTCTTTCGAGAATACAGGTCCAAAGACTGTGTCAGTTCGGTATCTATCATTTTGTTCCGGAATTGTCCTGGCAAAGTCGGGGTAGTGTTCTACTGCACATATTACGTCCCCGTGATGGTAAGCATCTGCCATTTCTACCGATCCATACCGTTCCATCCTTTTATATGGCGCTGTTTGCATTATTGCTTCGTTATACAATGGGGGTGGTTTACATTCGGGCTGTTTGTCTCCCGCAGCTTCATAAAGCTTCTTATCAAGCTTCGGCTTCTCTACTTCGTCTACTATGATGGTGCCAGGAACTGGATCGTACCAAAATGGATTGTCTAGCATTGCTTTCCCATGTTCCCAAGGTTCATGAGGAAATCGAGGGAGTTCATGACCTTCATATGGAAGTTCCATCCTAGGATCAGGCAAAGGAACAAGCTGCCCAGAGGTTGGCAAAGGCGCTGTTGCGGTTACTCCAGGTTGGCCGGCGGGCGGTATTGATGAAACAGAACTTGCACCCAATGATACCCCTGGCTGGAATACGGGCGCTGTTCCTTTCAATGGAGCCGGTTGACCTCGGCCCTGTGATGTCGGCATGGTCACGGACGGGGTCAAGGCTCCAGCGGCAGGCCTATGTGCTAATGACACATTACCCGAAACTGTTCCAGCATGGCCACCGCCCCGAGCTGTCCCATCACCTCTACCCTTTGTGAGAGCCAGTGAACCTCTCGCTGCCCCACTAGTTGTACGAGCTGGCCCACCGCCTCTCCCAGAGGCACTACGATTCATTCCTAACTCATTACCCCTCGCAGAGCCACCGCGACCCCAAGCTGCTGGGGAACCTCCCCGCACACCACCTTCTCCCTGTTTGCCTCCTTGGTGAGCCATTCTTGAATATTTTGATTTTCTTTGCAAAAAATATTATGAGGAGTCCTCTTGACATAATTGCCAGTCCGTGATATAATATGATTTTGATAGAGCATGGCAGTGAACAAATAATAGGCTAGAATTCTTTGTCACTACAGTTCCGTTTTCGGCTTTCGGTACGGCGTAGATTGTCTTCAGTGAATAAAGACAAATTGTATTGGCCTAAGAGATCGCCGTATGATCCAGGATTTTGACATAGCAAGTCAAAGTCAAAGTCAAAGGTTATTTACACTTCAAGAATGCAGATTGAACGAACTTCTTGAAATAACAATAAACAAATTACAACGTTATCAATAAGTTTTCCAATTTGTGATACCAGCCCCGGCTCAGAAAGGATAAGGTTGCACTCATTCAAAGTGTTCGACCTGCTTTCATCACAAACCAAAAGAATGGTTCGGGCTATACAGTCAGATCAAAAGGTTTCGTGGTGGGGATCGTGGTTTCAAAGCTCCAAAGCACCACCAATCGCACCACGGGTCTCAACTAGTGATGATGTGGAGTTTCTGCGCAGACAAATTAGGAGTCTCGAACGGACTATCCGTGAAAGTATTCATTACACCACTCAGCGCGAAGATCCAGATATTTCAATGGCAAGGCAGACAATAGAACAGTTGAAGCAGGAAAAAAATGACGAAAGAGAGCGAACGGAGCGACTTAAGGTCGACCTCGGAGTCGAAAGAGAAGCACATAAGGATACTAGGCAAATGGTCACTGAGCTAAAAACTGAAGCCGCCGCTGAGAGGCAAAACATGGCTGAATTGAGAAATGAAAATAAGAACCTTCAACGAGAGATTGCCGATCTCAGAAGTGAAAGGAGAAGAAGTGCAAAGCACGGTGATAATGACGATGAACGCAACAGTCCCAGTAAGTAAAATAGCTCTTCTACTCTTCTAGCAGACCATGGGCTAATATATGGGGAATAGGGGCGAAATCTTCAACAGACTTGATTCATGTGAATCTTGAAGGTCGAGAATTACCAGCAACTGTACTCACCGAAGATTTGACAGAACGTTGGAACGATGTACTACGAAATCATTGGGAATATTCGACATGGATGAATAAGCTTGTGCAATTAAAGGAGGCCAACGAAGATCTACAGACGGACTTATGGAAGAAGGCCTTGGGACCAGAAGAGGCCGCGGCTCGTTACGAAGAAAACCAGGCAATAATAAATGAAATCATACCCCGACGCGATGCACTTCTTGTGTCAATGCAACCTAACACAGAATACATATTCGGAGATATGCGGAAAAATTTGAGGAAATATGACCTATATCAAGAAGGAGACCTGTTCTGGAGAAGAGTAACGGGTTCATTCGGCGAGACAGATACATGGCTAGATCCACCAATACTAGGCAAAGAGGAAGCATTGGTTGTATTGAAAGACTGGAATAAAACATGGAGACAAACGCATGAAGGGTACACTGAGAGTGAATGGGAGGAATGGGAAAGGGGACAGGAAGGGCAACAAGAAGGGGGAGAGGAAGAGGAAGAAGAAGATTACCTGGCTGCTTCTTTCATGTAAAAAATTGCTGATACATGTTGAACGCGACTCATTTTACACAGAAAAGTGTTATCGATGACGCTTAAGAGCTTGCAGTATACATGGATAGGATAGGGCGCTGTCATAGAGAGGTCTAAATCAAATATTACATACACACAAGAACAACCTTGCTGATATATTACACGCTCCAAGGTGTGGGACCAGTGCTCACGTGACTTGTTACAGGTGATGCTAATTTACAGACTCATCTCAGAATATCCAAAGACCCTCGCCATCAGAAATTATCATGGTCATAATAGTGAGGCTATCTTCACGTACAAAAGCATCGTATTCCAGCTTTGAGTGGCGCTTATCAAACCCTGTCACCCTCCCAGATATCTACCTCAATTTCTGGCATTCAAGAATATGTGCTATTGTACTGCGTAACCGTAAGAAGGTATGTGTCTATTGATTTCATTAGGCCCATTATTTTCTACTGGTCGACATACATTAATAGTGCTTTATTGCATTCTCTCTACTTGTTTGGGTATCTCGTTGTAATACAACCATTATCCGAATGATTATCTACGCCATTCTCCTGCTAAAACTTTGCATGCATTTGGCAATCCATTTCGCCTCTTCTTACTGCCATCTTCCCATTAAGCCGTACAAGAAGATAAATGGATGTTGATTATGCCAAATATCTGCAGATATCTGATCAAAGAAATTCGTCACAATCTATCCGTCTATCCACATACTCAAAAGAACCTTCTGGGCCACAAAATAGAACACAACATCTACGCGCCCCTTCTCGCAAATTCGCTACTCTCACTCTGTCTCGACTTCTTTCCAAATCGACCCTTCTCGTGGAATTCAAGTCCCTTTTGTCTGCGGCCAATGCAGAAAATGCCTATCCAAGCAATAGTCGCAACAGCAATAACAGCTGTAGCGGCCCATGTCAGGATGAGATACTTCTGTCCTTTATATGCGTACACTCCAATGTCATTTCCAAATTTATTGATAATTTCTGCAGCTTTGTTTTGGAGAACAGTGACGATGATTGAGGCTATAGTAAGAGCCAGGAGGGCCAGGGATGCTAACCCCCAGTTCAGGAAGGAGAAGAGACGACCTGTTATAAAGATGGCGGCGAGCGAAGTTAATATTGCTAGACCAGCGGCTGCAACGCCGATACAGTAGAATACGAAGGTAGCGTTCATAGCCGTGGAGAGTGTGTCGAGACCATCTTGAATAGCAGAGGGCCAGCCTATGTCACTAAGATTCAGATGAAGGGGGCCGATAGATAATTGTTCGGAGATGATGGAACTGATCTCGAAGTGGACTGTGAGAAGATATGAGCAATCTAAGTAGCAGAATAATTTAAAGAGTAGTAGTACTTACACATAGCAGTTTGATTCGTGCAAGAGCTTACGTTGAATCCTGCCCCCTTAGAAGTTGCATTTGGCGTATAATATCCCTGGCACATGTCCATCAAATGAAGTGAGTACCATTCTTCGATACCCAAGGTTTCCGCAAGCTTATCCGCAATGTCGTTTTCAAGATCGCCCAGTGCATTTGCAATGTCATCGCCAATTCCAGGTTCACGGGGTATCAAGCTGCTGAGACTACTAACGATTCCGCCTGGGGATAGAGAGGTGGGTGTGGAACCAGAACCACTGGTTGTTGTAGGTATGAGGTCTTGTCCAATTCCGGAGGTATTGAGCTAGAGAGCATGTAATTAGAGCGGTCTCTTTAGAAATGGAGACTTGTGAACATACTGTCACAATGTGGTAGTCCTCCATGAAGCCCGGCTTATTGCCTGCGAAAAGACACAACATGCCGAGCACGAATGTCACGATGGAACAAGCTAACGGAATGGCAGCTAGTGGCTGCATCTTGGAAAGTGATTGATGGGAATATTTGATGTGTGGTGATTTTTGATAGATGATACCCAGGTGGTGGGTATGTATGAAATGAACGAGTACTTATCTGCTCTTTAGGAGATCAACAATGGAAAGAAACAGGAAATTGTGAACAATTCAATCACCAACCATGCCACGATTGTTTAAATAACGATAAATGAATCATTCATATAAGAAATTGATTGACCATAGCATGACACAAAACAAAACTCTCCTTCTCCTCCTACCTTATTACATTCACCCAAGCACGCACCCAAGAAATCAATTCGCAAAGCGGATAAAGAAAACCAGGAACAGATCTTGAGATCCTGATTTTACCTTTGTTGTCCTCCATTCAGAGTGTCCAAGACTTCCAATCCTGAAAACGGTATCAAAGAGCTCATCCCAGCAAATCTGGTTGGCAATCCGGAGGTTGAAGCTATATTGAAATACGTCATGGGTATAATTGAGATGTTAGTTGCACCTATCTATGGTCAGTGTCGGTCAAGAGAAAAAAGTTGATGAAGTGCGCGACGCGGTACGAATACAAGAAAAGAATCAAGTGCCTGTCCCCTGTATTGACCACGTCAATCGATAAGGCTCATGAACCAATCAAAATGATTACCTAATTTGCGTGTCGATAAAACATCGGGGATTAATATTGATACCTTAGGTACTAGGCTGGGTAGTTACCTAGAATTCATTCCCAGCCATTCAAACTTCATTCTTCGACCACTTATGCAACCTTACGCAGTACGATGTACGATATTACAGTAATAAAGAGGTCAAGCATTATTGACTGCCCAGCACCTGCAATGACGACCCTGAAAAACAACAAGCAAGTTTTATTCGAAAATTGTTTTGGAGCAATGGGCCACCTAAGATCCTAGAAACCTAAGAACCTATGCCTTCACTATTCGCTTCAAGACAACAAACGTTATTTGACATTCTCGATAAGCGCCTCTGTACTATCGTTGCAATCCAATCGAATCGATGCAGGCCAAAGAGGGCAGGGAATCAAGACCCAGAACTAATGAGCATCCAAACGCTTTCTACCATGCTTCCCACATTTGTGCACCCATTGAAATCAGGCGATTGAACAATTCTTCCCGTAATGCGATGGCGGTAAGCTGTTTTCGGTCCCCGGCTTTGTCGACGACAAGGAGTCCATCCGCAATTTCTCGCGATGTAGCCCATCCTACTACAAGCTTACTTTTCCAGCCTAGCCCACCAACCTTCTTTATCTCCTGTTGTCGCTATATCAGCATATATCTTTCGATGTGTACAGGCATATTGATGGAACTTACCATGATGTCAGCTATCGCTATAGAAAAGACAGGATCAATGTCCTCTTTCTCCGTCGTCCAGCTCAATGCCGGGGTTGTTGCGGTGGCTGTGATATATGCATGTCCTTTTCGGCCCTTATATCTAGAGGGAAAGCGTATAGGGCCCGCCGGATCGTCCGTCCCATCCTTTAAAACACCAAGACGATTTTTCGCGTGTTCTGCTCCAGCTGCAGCTTTCAATCTATCCGTTCCCAGGGCAGTCTCGACACCACCTTTAGTAACACTTTTAAAGGCCGCCAACAGACGGTGGCCTTTCTTCTTAGGTTTTGACTGATCTATACTGGTTGTTGTCGCATGCATGTCTGGATTGATGGCATCAGCCATTTCTGCCTCAGATACGCCTTCTGAATGAATTAGTATGTTGCTTTTCATGGAGCGTCATCTACTTACCAAGGTGATCGAGATCCTCTCCTGCTGTAGCATGCGCGACATCAGGTGGCGGTAGAGACGAGGATGGAGGTGGTGGAATTGGAGCTTTATTCGCTTCACCAATTCGCAACAATGTGATTGTAAGTTGGGCATTTGTTGGGACACCTTTCAGTAAAGTGTTTCTAATCTCCAATAGCTTCTGCCAATTCGGGAATTCGCGGTTCAAGTATGAAAGCCCTCGCCAAATCAATGGATCTCCAAAGAATCCGAACCCGATGAAAAGCCCATTTAGTTTCATGAACACATAGGTACTGGTAAACAAAGAGATGAGGAGCAAAGGTGCAAGACAGCCAGCGAGCTTGAGTCGAGGTGTGTCACGAGGAAACGGTTGTGTTGGAGACAATGCATTTGCAAACCTCTCCCATCCATCAGATATGTCAGCAATGGCATGCATGACAGGTCGGGTTTTTGACCACATTGCTGCCGACATTGGCTCCTTTGTTTTATCATGTAGGCTATTTGTTTGATCTCCTGCACTGCTTCCCTTTGCATCTGCGGCATGGACTGCAAGGTTTGTTAGGTCTGGTGCTGCGTCTTCGAGAGTACTGGGCGCGGCTTCATCACCAGATGGATCTCCCTGGGGGTGTTTCCCTGCTGTACTACTAATTGCAATGGAGGTAAAGCTGTTCACGAAGTTGCTGGCTTCTTTTTCGACTGCCTCTCCTCGATATTTTTCGGGGGCTCCAGTCAAGCTAGTGTCGTTACCCAGCACGCCTGCGGTCGGCTTCTTGATTCCTCCTGTTGTGCTATCAATAAGTGCGGGTGGTGCTGGAGGAAAGCAGCGTTCTCTTGCTGGCGGCCATGCTATGAGCACGATCAAAAAGCCAACAATGGTTGGTACTAGGAAGTCTATCAGCCAAGCCAGGAAGTAGACTGATGCGAAAGCCATTGTTCGATCTCTTTCCCTCCATGACCTTAACCTTGCAATATGTTTCCAAAAGGTCACAAGCCCGACTATCACTGTCATATACAGCCGCTCTACATTTGCTCTCAACTTGTCTGGTGAGAACTCCTCTTCATCCGCAATATTCAAATCCAGACCTCCAAGTGGTGGCTCTGGCAACGATTTGACATGATACATCTGCTTATTGAATCGCCGAACTAAAGTCCATAATTCTTCGTTTGGTAGACCCCCGACCAGAGGGGTAGGAACATCGTCAGGATGATCATTCCAGCCCAAATCTCGCACTTCAACATTTCCATGATCTAGTTGTGCTGCACCTTTCTCTTCGTGATCTGCGACTGCCAGAGCATGGCTATCGGTAGGTATGTCTTCTTCGTGAGCTTCGACTCTAATAGGTAGATTGTGAATTGGTTGCGCGCGTCCGCGATAGGGATCTGTTGGTACAGCATGAGGGTCGTTGAGACTCGGAATATCGTGGGAATTACGTGTATCCATGATTCTGGATCGAACTGACAAATGAGGAAGGCTGTATCAATGTGACCAACGTCTGAGTAAAAGCAATGTCGGAATCGAATGAAACGAGGATATTGTCGAGTGTTATACAACGAGTAATGGAAAGAACATTGAGAAGTGGAAGAATTCGATATTGTGTATCATGGGAAAGAAAAAGATAGCTTGGCTTCGTATGGCATCCCCATATATTTTATCAATATTGTAGAAAAAAGAAGGATAGGAATGTTGATTTGATCAATCACAATTCAGATTGCTAGCTACCAACCTGGGTAGTCTTGAACATCTCCCGTCTATGACGTATTTGTGTATAGGCTATCCAAGCAATGAGGCGCCGTTTCTTTGTGCATGTTGACATGTTGACGATGGACCAAAGAATACTTGGAAATCTCAGGTTCGAGGTACAAAACAAAGCTTCGACAGCGGATTGCGATGTTTCGATATAGAACTGACCTACCGAGGATCGATCGCTCTGGATTCAATTGTCTTTTCAAATCTCCAGGATATCCATATGGATGGATATTCATCCGACAGGTTTCTGCCAAGAAAGAGTCTGTGCACAGCTTCATGAGCCACAATCAAAGTAAGCACGTGGTAAACTGCTCCAGCCACGCACGCGCCATGGTTCTTTCAGATGCTCGTTGCATCACACACTAGATACTACCTAGGTAGGTACCTGAGTATAAATATATTACAACATTGATATTGGTGGTATCGTCAAATGCACACCCCATCAGAACACTCATTTGATCAATTTGCTTTCATCGCTTTGATTCTCTTTTAATTTACGATATGATCACAAATTCAAACGGTCGGTCAACTTTTTCTTGCAGCCATCCCACCATTCTACAATTTGTTCCGCGCCTCAGCTCTGTCGTCACTTGCAAGCATCATAATGCATCGTCTCGAAAGCGGTTTAGTCGCCTGCAACACCCATGCGTGGGCGGCTGACAAGTATCATCTTTCAATAACTGTTACAGACTTTTACGTGAGGTGAAGTCTATACCTAGCAAGGTATGCCGTACAATAATCGCTTTTCTTGCAGGCTTTATCGCAAGTCAAACACAAGTGGCATTCTTCCAATGATTGCGGGGTCGTACCTGGCAAGGTCGTCGAATTTATGGATAACTTTATCGCCAAAGATAATGTCAAAATTTTGGAAGATTCGGCGTCCCAAGCTATCTCGGAACAATCCCAAGCTTCCATCGAGCATGGAGAGACGATGGACGAATCCTCTGCTACATCTGTATCTGTGAGAGATAGCGGGGCACTTAACGTTATCGCACGGGAAAATGGTATGACAAAGACCGATGAGGATGAAGTTCAACTGATGAAGGAGAAATTCCCGGGACTTGGGCGGTTTTTTGCCATCAAACAGCGCAAGCCAACACCTCATAACCTTTTTTGGGAACAATTGAAGCCATCAAATGACTGGCTGCGACCTGTAGAGGACGCCCCGGATTGCGAAGTCGATCTCACATCAAAAACAGACGTGGCTTTAAGAAAGTCAAGAAAATCACAGAAAGTATTGGACGACCGTCGAAACCAAAGAGTCCCGGGAGCACAGGCCGAAGACCAAGATTGTAGTGAAAGCATTTCTGAGAGGGGCGCACTTAATCCAAAAGAAACGGTGCATACTACCAAGAGATTTCCCATACGGAATGAAATATTGTGGAAGGCGTATAAACGCCCCTATCGTCACTTGGACGACCTCCTGGCAGTGAAACCCGATATACCATCCGGCGCTTCCATACTTGGCTTACTTCATTTGGCGGAGTACTCAATCAAGCAAGCAGATACGTTTCTCGATAATTTAGAACGGCCAGATCTAGCTCTGGAGAAGTGGGTTACAGTGAATATCACAATAAACCATACTATACCCCATAGCGATGGCTACAACTCACTCAGGAGTGATCCCGGGCTTCTGACCAGGTATAATATGTTGAAAAAATGGCTCATAGACAAAGATTCAACATTTGAAGAAGCCAAAAACGTTGTCCGGGGCGATAATTGTAAGAATGGCGTTCAATCCATGTTAGCACGACCAGTGAGCTGTGCAGATGGAGATAGCAAAGCAATCCCAATCAATGGTAAAGAAGAAAGATGGCAAAAACAAGACCACATCAAATTTGAGAAAGAGGCAGCCGTAGCTTCAGCATTGCCCTATGCTGACGCTTGTAAAAACTCGAGCGAAAGTAATATTCCTACAATGCATAGTCAGCCTTCTTCCTTCCAATTCTCGGACGATTTTACAATCTCCTACCCATGCCATGTTAGAACATGTCCAGAGCATCAAAGTGGCTTCCCCTCTCAGCAAGTACTCATGGAACACTATGTCAATGCCCACGGTGAAGCTTATCATCTTTGCGACTATCCTTCATGCCAATCACAAATAGGCACTGCCAGTGCATTAGGTTCCAAGGTCCGTTTCCTTCGGTCAGATTTTCGAGCGCCAAAAATAAATTACAGAACCCACCTCCGAGAATTCCACAAAGAAGACATTGGATTATCTTTAAAGTTGTCGACGGAAGAAATAGAGGGCCTTGGTACATGTAGGTTCGAGGCAGAATGGTGGAGATGCCAAAGCTGTCTAAGAAAGGTAGTCGTGGGGAGCGAAGGATATAGTTGCAAATCTTGCAAAACTATCTGCGAATCGGCAAGAATTTCGGTGAGGAAGACAAGATTTGGGTTTGGTGGCTTGATTGGTAGTGAAAGAGTGATCTCTATTCCAAACGGAGCTATACCGCGTCAGGCTTCCTATCCTTCAGGCGATTTGGATGTCTCATATGAGCCAAAAGTTATTGATAGTGGGGAAACTCAGGGCTTTGAGGATTCTGCAATTCCGTGTTCTTCTGATCCACTACCTACACTATCACCTGCAACAAAACTCCAGAAACTCAACTTTGAAATGGCACGGCGAGAAATATCGACCGAAAATGCCGCATCAGAGCGGAGCATTTTTGCTACATTAGCTACATCTGGGAAGGATCAAGGCAGCGGCTTATATGACTTAAAAGTCTGCCCATCGCCCAGGATCTCTCACGAAGATGTCATCATTGAATATACTCACGAAGAATATACCAGTAATAAAGCAGTTCCACTCACTACAATCAAACAATTAGGACACGGATCTCTTGGAATAGTTGATGCAGTCCGTTTCAATGATAGAGATCATAGTGGTTTAATTGCTCGGAAAATCATTCGTCTCCCCAACTTCTCGCGAAAAAGGCTATTGCCGCTGATCCAGCAAGAGGTGGCAGTTCTTCGGGGTCTTTCTCATCACCACATCGTCAAGGTTATCAGCACTTATGAGACAATCAAAGCTCCTCGGCAATTTGGAATTCTCATATCTCCAGCTGGTGACGAAGATCTAGGCCATTTTCTTGAACGAGTTAGTGACAGTGATTTTCCAGAAGAAGATATGAAGCTGCTTAGTGGTTGGCAATGTTGCCTTGCTTCTGCCGTGTCGTATATTCACTCTCAGAATATCAGACACAAGGATATCAAGCCAAATAATATAATTTGCAAGGGCGATCAAGTCTATTTGACTGATTTTGGATCCGCCCACCAGTTCAGTGCAGGTGTCACAAGTTCCACAGAAGGGCCTTTAGTAGGCATCACCAAAATGTACAGTGCCCCCGAAGTAATTTCAGATGATCGAAGGGGCCGACCTGCTGATATTTACTCCCTGGGATGCGTTTTTGCAGAGATGGCTACTGTGGCTGATGGCGAACGCATCGAGGACTTTCATGAATACAGGAGCCAGCCAATACCAGATGAACCTGATAGAATGACCTACGTCTACTATGCGACTTCACATATGATAGGGCCATGGTTTAACGAGTTGGGAGATTTGTGGATGGCCTCACTCCTTCAAAATATGCTGGCTTTTGATCAAAAATGTCGCCCGACAGCTGACGTTCTTGTCGAAAGTTTGTTGCAGCATTATGGGCCCCCTAGTTGCTCGTGTCAAATATAGTCTTCCTCGATATCTAGACCATAAGTGCATGATGTCTTAACTCCCAGAGACATGATTCTCAGGAACTTTTGATCTGGACCTTAGCCATAAACACCTTTCTGGGAGTCTATTTCCCAGTCGGAATTTAAATCAAAGCCTCATGAGAAAGTAGGCTATATTAATTAGTGAAATCATTTTCTATCTATTTGTCTCTTTGGAATTTCAGGAAAGGATTGACAAGGAGTTTCAACAAGTCACAGAGATGGAAGCAGTGTACCAGGCAAACTCATGACGAGAAACGAGAACGAGGGATGATCAGAGAGAAGACGATCGAAGAAAAGTGCGAAAAAAGGGTTTTACAAGTTCATCTTTCATGCCTATTGTGGAAATGTGGACAAGAAGCTCATCAATGAATGCTTTGGAGATGTCAGTCATTTTACTCCAAGCTCTAGAACTCGAAGTGGGCCCGATCCAGACATTTTTCTCATTGGCTGTTCAGATTGCATCACACCACGGCAATGGTAATCCCTAGAGGCTGCAATGTTGCACCTGCGATCCAATAATCTTGTTTCGGATCCGTTGATTTACTTGCGATGTTGGGTTCAATGTGCTGGATGACAAAGACATTCTCTTCATGAAAGATCGGATATCTCAACCAGGACATGAACCAACGATGATTTTTGCGGGTTCAATCCATTTTCAACCAATTCAATTACATCCGCAAGAACATTTCATATCACTCGCAATAGCTTCATCGACAGATCCCGACCCTTCAATGCTATCCAAACGTGTATTACCATTCGTTTCAAAACTCTTGAAATTGACTTGCAACAAACAATCTTCCGGGATCTTGAAAGGCCTGGTGGTACAAAGGCCATCTCCTTCGCTAAGGGCTGGACTGAATGCATGGAACAATAGAGATAATGTTCTTGGTATGCAGCTGTTTGGTATGTCTTCAGTGATGGCCCATGTCATATATCAGACATGAAAGGTTAAACACGAGATATCTTCATCAGTGGTTCGTAGACCAACTAATATCAAAGGAGCAATGTCTGATGATCAGATTAGGACGTCTTATTTGTTATCACAAATACCTTTTCGTGAACTCGATTGGTTCTGAGGCACCAAGTTACTTCAAGAGATGCTCTCTATCCTACCAGTTCAGCAGTTAGAGATCCTGGTATGACTACTTGGACATGAGATGCTAGTATCCTAAGTAAGGCAAAGACTAGTTATGCAACGCGTTGATTTGAAAGTGCAACAGGATGATTGTAACGGGCACACTGGGAACACTGGGAACATATTCTTCTTCTTGTTCTTGTTCTCTGAATATCAGCAAACACATGACAATTTCGATCTGTAGCCTTAAGAATTAAACTGTTCTATATACACATTCTATTTATTTTTCTATGTTTCCTATCCTTTCATTTAACCTTCACGCTGTAGAACGTGTTTTGAGCTGATGTAATTCATGGCACACCCATCCTAAACCTGATTGATTTCTATTTGGAACTTATAGTTGACGTGCTTCTCTCCGAATTGTATTTCTTCAAGCCCGTCGACCAAAAGCGAAGAATTTGTTTCTGACTTTATGTTTTTTTTTTGGCCACGAGCCCGTGTTCGGTTCTCTGGGAAGCTGCATGATCACCGATAGATTCCGAATCAACAATATACCCTTCAATTGCTGAAGCAGACGCCTTGGTGTTGGTATCTGATAACTGATGACCAAGAGCACCAGGGCTCATCATAATCTCTTGGACATGATCGCCTGGGCTTCATACTTCTGGCCATACGACCAACTTCACATACAACCGTGACTTCATCCTGAGATTGAGTCATTATCAAGCTTGTGAATGAAGGCGAAAAGGTCCATACCTTTTATCTATTGGACTTCGTTGTTATATATAACTATACATCATTCACCTTCGGTCATTTGTTTTCCCGTCTCAATTGAGACTTTTCTATCTTAACTTGCCCTCGCATACAAGCAAATTCTCATAACATGGCTCTTAACTACTACCCCTTTTACATTTCCATCCGCGATTCTTCCATCTCCAGCTAACGGGTATTGTACCTTCACACTTTATGCTTTTGTCGATGACAACACCGCCAGTATCGCACGTTTGGCCCAGTACAATTCACTGTTACTTTCACAAGAGATCCGGAATTCTTGACCGATTGTTAGGAAAGCAATTTCGTTACTCCGCTAAATAATTATACAAACAGAGGCTCTTAAGAGTGACACAAAATTATGAATGAATTCAAGGGAAATTTATGGATTCTACCGTTGGTAAGCTTGGGTGGTGATAAAGATATAGAGATAAATTATACACATTTTTGACGAAACATTTGTTGACCACGAAAAATAAGCTCATAACCTTTAGAAACGAACAACTATCATCTCGCGATGCTCTTCTGTTGTTACTACTTGACAGCGTCTTGGAACTCAAAAGATAACAAACAATCCAAACACCCCGCACCTTATCCAAGCAAAGCACCAAGCCCCTCACGTTCCCCACATAGTGCAGCAAATTTTCCTTGCAGATTTGCTTGCATTATAGGATTCAACAACACGAGATTTTGCATCGTGAATTTCATAGGACAGATGGCCGAGTGGTTATGGCGTGTGACTCAAGTTTACTAACTTAATTGGTTCAATCAATTAGCATTCTCATGGGCTTAGCCCGCGGGGGTTCGAATCCCCCTCTGTTCACTTTTTGCTTGGAGCTTGGGGAACGGAGTTTTTTATGACCCAAATTTATATTTTTAATATTACAAAATAAGTTGACCTTAATGAAGTCGTATATTACTAGTCAATTTAAATGAAAGTTTTTAAGATTTCAGAGAAAATATATTCTATAAATTTATAAGACTAAAATAATCGAGTTCAATTGATTAATATAATACTTTACAAAATATTAGAATTAGGATTAGAGTTGTTACTAGAAAATCTAACTGAAACATTCTTTAATAATCAAATTTATAATAAGATTTGAATTGGGATTTATATAGTGTTTTATTGAAAGAGTATTCTCGAAGTAAAAATAATACTTATTGGCTTTTTTCAATAAATCATACAAATCATCTCAAAATAATAAATAACTCTAAATCTAACATATAACAAATCTAATATACTCGACTTTTTAAAAATCATTATAAATTTAATTGAAGATCAAATAAACTTTAGATTTAAAATTAAAAAAATAATATTAATATTTAATCTTTAAGAACTTTATATATGAAATTGATATTACAAAAATGAATTCTAATAATCATATTAAAATAGTTCTAATAATTCGTATAATATATTTAAATATGAAATTAATTTTAAGATTAAATCGATATTAGTTATAAAACAAATCAAATATATTAGAATTATATTATATTTGATTTGATATTTTAAGTATAACTTACTATAGAGAATATAATAGAAAGTATAGAGTAGAATATAGGAGTATTAGTAGCTAAGTTATATTAATTATAATAGAACTAAATTTAAGAGGAAAAACTTTATATAGAATAGAGCTTTTCGATTAGTATTAGTTATTACTAGCTCCCTCTAGTCTGATATTACACGAACTATACTTTTAATAGTTAATTCTGTTAATCATCTAAATTAATTCGCTACATTATAAATTGATGATAAGTAATTATAATGATAATTATATTACTTTTTACGGGTATATTACTCTCATACTATCTATCTTAAGGAGGGCGAAGATTTAACGTCTATATGTAATGTACTCTATAAACCTATAGTTCTTTTATTAAATCTATAGAGCTAGGATCAAATTATTAATATCAATATTTCTAGTAATCTATAGATTATATGAATTCTTTTTTTTTTCGAATCATTACTTTTTAATAATTTAACTGTTTTTCTATTAATCTTTTCGATATTTTGAATAAAATAAAACTAATTTTGTTAAATAAGAAAAAAGCAATATATGTTACGTAAGCGGAAACACAATAAGAGTTGTAAGCTTTACCACTACGCCACGCACGCAATCTGTCCACAAAAGGCATAGTATCAGGGATCGAAGTCCTGATAGCTTACTACTATATATATACCCTGTAACAATATATAATAGAAAGAAGGAAGTACTGAAAAGGGAACAGAAAAAAATCTTTCAAATATAAAGAAAGAATTTTGTGAATTTTCAAGATTTATAGTTTAAAAAGATATTAGGATAGTAATTTAGGATTTATTTAAAAAAGACTCGAATTATTTGAAATCTTTTATCGTTCAAACAATTATATATTTATTTTAAATGAAATAAAAAGAATTTTATAAATAATAACTATGAATATATCGGAAGAGTAATTATAAAGCTATATATAATATAGTTCAAAATGCTCTCTAGGATATATTATAAAATGAAAAATATTATAGAATTAAGAAATCAAAATGATTTATTGAAAAGTTCTTTTTTCCCTTTATAGTTTTTAAATTCTAGAATAAATAATATATTATTTGAGATTCTTAATTTAATATATTTCCATACCTTTTAGGAAATCTCGTTAGATGTAAATTAATACTACTATTATTATTATATATATTATCAACTAGATGTCTAAAAGTTAGATTTGTTTATTTTTTATTTTAAAAACTCTATATAGATTCTATTATAAATTCTATATACAGTACATGCCAAATGCTATCAGTCAAAAACCATTTTCATATTAAAAATCAATATTTTATAACATTTTTAAATATTAAAATCTTTAGAATTTGAAAATAAACTTCTTTTAAATTTTATTTTTATAGGGTTTTTATAATAAGATTTGATATTTTCAATATTATAAGATTCTCAGAAATTTATGTTATAGAAATTCATATAAAAAAAATCAAAAAAAATTAATTTTTACTTATTTTACTAAAAAATTTCGTTATTTTCGAAATAATTCAATTTTAAATAAACATCTATAATTCGATTAAAAAATTGTTAAAAAAATAAATTTTCTTTTATTAAATCTTTAATAAAACCAAATCAATTGATATAGTATTAGACAATTGAAATAAGCCAAATTGAAAAATACATCAAAAATGATTTTGTTTATTCTTTTGAAAGTGAGATATTTTAAATACCTTTATATTGATTATTATAAGATTTTAATATAATATAATAATTTATATAAAATTCAATGAAAATTGAAAAAATTATTTTTAATAAATTATTTCGTATTGATTTGATTAATTATAATCAATTAAATTCAAAAATTTGATTTTATAACAAATTTATTAATTGATTTAATGTATTTTCATATTTTTTTGAAAAATTTAATTTCAAACTATAAATTCAAGATTAGAAGAAATCTTAAAAATAATTGATATATTTTTTATCAAATAATTACTAAATGTTTATTATATATAAAGTTTTCAAATTCTTATATACTTTATATAAATAATTATATATTATTGACAAGATTAATAAATGATCATTTTGAATGTGTTTTTGAGCTATTGCTTTTTTAAATTGTCGGTTACTATATATCAAAAAAGCTTTGATTTTGATATTAATCATTAAGATATTCACAAGTATAAATACCTAGGTAATAAGTTTTAATATAAAAATGTATTTCAACTAATAGCAGTTAACTAGTATTATAGATTCAAAATCATAATGAAATCGATAATGATAACGGAATCTATTTTAAAAAGAAAATTTAAAAGCAAAGTATTGTTTTTGATAAATATTAATTTACTTTTATGATACTATTATAATATTAAAAAAAGATTTATTATAATAATAAAAAATTACAATTCGATATCATGAGAATGATTCTATGAATTCTTTATATTCTTTATATAAGAAGAATTATTACAGAAATATAATATAAATAGGGTTTGTTTAAGAAGAAATTCTTTATGAATTATTCATTCAGAATTATTTTTGATATTTCGTAAAAAGAATTAGAATATTATGTAGAAACTAGTTTGAACGAGGAGTAATAAATATAATAATACAGCTTCTTTCTTTTAATATCAACTTGAAATCAATAAAGACAACAATTTATCATTAGATTTATACTATATACTATTTGTCGATTATAGATTACACAAAAAATTAAAAGAAGTATTAATAAATAACTTAAATTCTTACAAAAAGATCTTGTTTTAGTATCTAGTTTCTATATATACTTAAGAATTCATAAATTTATTCGATAATAAACTGACTTTTTTATATAATAACTTTATATTTATATTTTATTAGTTTAAGCTTCTCATGCTAGCCGTCGGAGAAAAAGAATTTTCAGACTACGAATCCGTAGAATTTCTTTTCTTTTTTTTGATTATTATAATAATTTTGAAACTCTACGAATTGAAAGATTTCAAGTTCTTTGTTACTAACGATTAGTCCCAATATAATGAATGCTAATTCATAATATTTATAAGACTAATAATACTAATAATACTAATAATACTAATAATACTAATAATACTAATAATACTAATAATACTAATAATACTAATAATACTAATAATACTAATAATACTAATAATACTAATAATACTAATAATTTTCTATTCTTATATGATATAATATATATAGAGGCCAGCCCCCAAGCCCCCGATCCTCGCTACACTCGAGTTTATTAGATTTATTAGTTTTAGACTTAAAAATACTTTTAGTATTTTTATATAAGCTAGAAGTAAGAAGCTAGTGAAATTTTATTATTATTATTATTATTATTATTATTATTATTATTATTATTATTATTATTATTATTATTATTATTATTATTATTATTATTATTATTATTATTATTATTCAAAGTTTAAAATTAAATATACCCTATTTAAATCTATATATAAATTATTATTTCAAAAAGTTTAAAATCTTTAGATAATTTTAAAAACTTCAAAATTTCTATTATAATTAGAATCTTAAAACTATGTAATACAAATATATATATAAGTTTCAAATAATATTAAAAGTTATTATCATCTAATTGTAAAGATTGAAAAAAAGCTTATTATATATTAATATAATCTTTTTGAAAATATTATTTTATATTTTTTTATATTTGAAAATATTTATAATTATAAACTATATTCAATTTTCGAAAGAAAATTAGAAAATAATTCAAATAATGATTTATATTATTTGACTCTTTTATCAAAATTATTTGGAAATTTATTTTGTTTTTTAATTTTTTATTATATTTAAGAAAATGAAATTTTAAAATTAATATGTTTCAAGAATTAATATAGTTGATTTAATAATCTAGAAATTTATTCGATAATAATAATAATAAATTTGACTAGAAAATCATTAATCATAATTTATTGATTCGATATTTTAAATATTTAATAAATCTAACATATATAAATTCTATTTTAGATTTTTTGAACCAAATTGATTATTATCAAAAATGTAAAATAATCTGATTTATATATAAAAAGTTTTATTATCATATTTAAATATTCTAAAATTACAATAATTAATAATATTAGATTTTTAAATCTTGGAAAATAATTTTCTTTTAAAAAGTTTATATATAAATATTAATAAATATTTAATATTTTAACAAAATAAGTCAAAAAATGATACAATAGAAATATGATGCTAATATTAATAAAATAATATTTGTATTATATTAATAACATTTTATAATTTCTGAACCCCTAAATGATATTTGAAAATTGAATAATATTGATATTACATTAATAACTCAAATGGGAATATAAAATAATGCTTTTATCATATTTTTATAAAATATGATATTTAAATTATACTTTAATTAAATGTTATATATAATTCTAATATAATAGAAATATTATTCAGATTTAATATATTATTAAAATACGATTTATTAATCTCTGTAACTAATCCTTATAAACTTTAAAACTATAAACTTAGACTTTTATAACAAACCCTTATAAACCCTAAAACTAATTTTTCTAAAAAAATTTAGTATAAATCTAATATAAATTTAAATTATTTTTTTTAGAATTTTAATATCAAATATTCAATAATTCTTTAAAATAAATCCAATTGAAAAAAACTATTTTTTTAAAAAATATAAAAATATTTGAAAAATCTAATTGAATTTGATTACTAATTAATTTGTATATAATATTATTATTTATCATATCAAAGCTTTATTTTCAATGTAATAAATTTTATAAATTCGAAATTATTATAGAAATTTAAGTTTAGAAATATATAATTTATTAAGTTTGAATAATTTAAATTGATATATTAATACCTGAAATAATATTATTAATTAAATTTTAGAAACATAAAATAAATATTAAGTAAAATATTAATTTTCTTACTTTTGATATTAATATTAGAAAATTTATTATATTATTATTTTAATTTAATTTTAATAATAATATTATAATAAATATTAATTTTGATATTGATTTAATAAAAACTTTTTTGTTTCTAAATTCCTAATTGAAAATAATATTAATATAATATAAAGATTCAAACATTATTTAAGAATTTAAATATAATATTAATACAATTTGAGTATCATTGAGAAATTCAAATATTATTTAAAAATTCGAATATTATTTAAAATTTAGGAATTATAGGAATATTATTTTATTAATATAATTATTATATTTTCACTATATTTTTTTCAACTTGTTTGATTAAAAATAATAAAATAGTATTCAGATCTTTAAATAATGTTCAAATAATGTTAATATTATATTTGAATCTTTATATAATATTTGATTAAAGATTTAGAAAAAAAGCTTTTTTTTAATAATAAAAGTGAAAAAGGGAAAATGATACCTTTATTGTATCCCTATGGGATATAGTGTTTGAGCTATACTTTGATTAGATATTATATATAATTTTGATATAATAGAAATATTATTCAAACTTAATATATTATCAAAGTATTATTCGCGAATTGTTGTAATATTTTTGTAATATTTCTATAGTTATATTTTATAAACCTTGAAATTATAGATTTAAATTTTATAATTAATCCTTGTAATTAGTTTTATAGGGCTTATAACATAAACTTGAAAAAAACTCTATTCGGGTTTTTAATATTCAATATTTAATAATCTAAAATAAATTTAATGTAAAAAAAGTTATTATTCAAAAAAATATAAAAAATAAATTAAAAAAATCTGATATGATTTGTTTATTAATGAATTTTTATATAATAGAATTATTTATTATATTAGAGTTTTATTATTAATATAAATACAGTTTTATAAATTTATAATTTATTAAATTTAAATGATTGAAATTATTTATATTAATTTTTGAAATAATATTACAAAAAATTGAATTTTAGGCGTATAAAATAGTATTCAATAGATTTTGATTTTTCTTACTTTTTTTATTAATATTTCAAAATTTATTATATTATTATTATATTATATAATTGATTTAATGTTAATTTTAATATAATTAATATAATTAATATAATTTAATTAAGAGCATTTTTTTTTTCAAATTTCTAATTGGGTATAGTATTAGTATTGTATAGAAGTTTGAGTATAATATTCGTATTATTCAGGGATTCGAATACAATATTAATACTATTCAAATATTATTTAAAGATTTGAATATCGTTTTATTAGTATTAATATTGTTCAGCTTTTCGAATATCATTCAAGGTTTGGGAATTGTAGAAATACTATTAAAACTATATTAGTATTATATTTCCATTATATTATGTCCTAGCTTGTTTTATTAAGGTTTTAATAAAATAAGATTAAATCAATTTTTATTTCATTATATGATAAAATAATATCATTAATCTTTCATATAAGAATTATAATACAAATCATATAATATTAATAAAAAAAGTATAAAAAATCATATTTTATTTAATATTAGTTTCATATTTTTAAAATTCGATTGATAATAATATTTCAGAGATTCATACATTTAATTTCAATTATTCAAATTTAATGAATTATATATTTATAAAATTATATTTGTAGAATAATTTCGAATTTATGAAATCTATTATAATTAAATCAAAACCCTGATATAATATATAACAATACTATATGAAAATTGATTAGTAATCAAATTATATCGAATTTTTCAAATATATTTTTTATTTATTTATTTAAATGTAGTTTTTCTTTTACATTTGTTTAATTTAGATTGATTTCATTTAGATTTATTTTGAGAAATTATTAATTATTTAACATTAGAGATTTATTGAATCCCTTTTTTAAAAATTTAGATTATAAATTTTATAAAGGCTAGTTTTAGGGCTTATAGAGTATAAGCTATAAAGATTTGAATCTATAGTTTTAGGGTTTATAAAAGCTAGCTATAGGGGCTAATAAATAACATTTTTATTATAGATTATGAGCTAGTATATGAGTATATAGTATATAGTATATAAAAGGGAATAGATTAATATTAGTTTATTATAAGAAGTTGATTTGTATTAATAATTCAATGACTAAAAAATATATGATTTTTATAAAAATATATATAATTTTCTTATTTTCTTATTTTATATATGAAAAGGAAAGACTTTATTTTATACTTTTTTTAACAGTTTAGTTTTTCATTTTCGTTTATCTTTTATAGATTTCTTTTTAATCTAATTATTCTATCAAACAAAGCTTTTTTTTCTTATTCTTTATTCGATTTTATTAATATTACATCAATTTTATTATAAATGGATTGAAAAAAGTAATAAAGAGTTAATAAAGAATCCGGTTTAGATTGTTTTGGATTAAGAGTTCTTTTAAGCAATGATTATGTGATATGATTATATGATTTTGTGATTTGTTTTTAGTATATTTTATGAATATTGGAATATATATATATATATAGATAAAGATACATTATTATATTATTTTTAGTGTAGTATATAGGATTTTCAGATATAATGTTAGTTGATATATTATTTATATATAATAGGAATTTCTTTTATTCACATCAATTTAATTCCTACGAAATATACTTTAAATATATAGCTTTTTTAAGAAATTAATTGGATTTTGTTGTATTTTGTATTATAACAGATTATAATTTAATCCTCTATTTAATCAATTTATTAGTAAATAAAAATATGTATTTATTAGAAGATTTAATAGAGTTTTTATTTTCTATTTAATCTCTATTGTAATATTCTTTTATATAGTTTCTAATAGGTTCTTTTTATAGATTGTTCTTAAAGTTTCAGTTTTTTTGAAATATTTGAATATTCTTTTTAAAGTTTTATATAATCTTTATTAGAATTAGATATATATCTTATTGATTTTGATATAAAATAAATGATATTCTGTTTAATTCCTAGAGTGAAATATAATACCTTAACGGAACAAGCCAGGAGATAATACAGTGGAAGTACAGTGCTAGTACTAATAGAGTGGTATTTGTATCGTACTAATAATACTTGAAAAGCTAAACAGTACTAGTACTAATAGAGTAGTACTCGAACCCTTGAACAATATTCGAACAATACTAGTACTATACTCGAACCTCTATACCGTACTCGAACGGTACTAGTACTATACTCGAACCCCTATACCGTACTCGAACTCTTATACCATGCCCAATTCGGGACTTAGAGAAAAAGCTTTCAATCAAATTATATAAAAATTAATATTAGATTCATTATATAATATAATAATAATATTAAAACACCCATATAATAATAATATCAAAACACCCATATAATAATAATATAATAAATTTTATAATATTAATGAAAAAAGAAAGAAAAATCAAGATTTATTTAATACTAGTCTTATATTCCTGAAATTCGATTTTCAATATTATTTCAGGGATTAATATATATAATTTAAATTATTCAAATTTAATAAATTATATATTGATAAAACTATATTTATATAATGATTTCGAATTTATAAAATTTATTATAATTAAATTAAAGCCCTGATATAATAATTAAATATATAATATAAAAATTAATTAGTAATCAAGCTATATTATATTTTTTAAAAATGAATTCCTTTTATTTAAAATAATAACTTTTTTGGTCTAAATTTATTTCGAATTATTAAGTATTTAATATTAGAGGTCTAATAGGAATTTTTTTTAGATTTATATTAAAAACCCTTTAGGAGTAAGCTTTTAGATCTATAGAGATTAACTACAAAAGCTAGCTACAGGAATTTGAGTCTGTAATTTTAGGGCCTACAAAAGTTAACTACAAAAATTTGCAAATAGTATTTTAACAGTATACAAACTATACAAATAATACTTTTATTTTACTAGGATTATATATAGTATCTAATCAGAGTATAGTTCAAACACCGTATCCCGTAGGGATATGATGGGGGTACCGTTCCGTATTCCCATTTGGGCTATTAAGGTAGATTTTGAATGCTTTTTTAATTGTTTTTTAGTTTTCACAATTCTTTTCTTACTTTTTCGAATTAAATATCGACGAGCTTTTTCTCGGTCCTTCGTGGCTAAAAATAATAACAGCCTTGCTAGTGCTCTCTATAATTATTTTTAATGTTATTTAGGATCTATATTTATATTCGTACTATATAGCTTTCAGAATCCTATATTCTATAAAAATGTGAATTTTGAAACTTTTGAAGTTATTTAGAGATTACAAGCTTTTTGAAGTGGTAATCTATGTACAGGCTTAAGTGGGGTATATTCAACCCCGAACTCTTAATAATAATAATAATAATAATAATAATGATAATAAATAGTAATAATAATAATAATAATAATGATAATAATAATGATAATAATAATAATAATAATGATAATAATAATAATAATAATAATAATGATAATAATAATAATAATAATAATAATAATAATAATAATAATAATGATAATAATAATAATAATAATAATAATAATAATAATAATAATAATAATAATAATAATAATAATAATAATAATAATAATAATAATAATAATAATAATAATAATAATAATAATAATAATAATAATAATAATAATAATAATAATAATAATAATAATAATAATAATAATAATAATAATAATAATAATAATAATGATAATAATAATATGATAATAATAATAATAATAATAATAATGATAATGATAATAATAATAATAATAATAATAATAATAATAATAATAATAATAATAATAATTATTTTATTAAATCAATATCTTATTAATATAAATAATTTTAAAGAAGTTTTTAGAACATTCTTTATTTCTATAAGTATTTATAATAATTTTTTAATAGCAATTGATTTTAATAATACTATAAATATTTATAAATTGATAATTGAAATATTTATTATAAATAATAAGCGATATAATATTAATATATTTTTTGATATTATAATCGATATAGATATAATTAAGAGATTATCTATTAAATATAATCAGTATTTAGTATAAAAGAAGATTGAGGATATTGAGTATAATATAATTATTACTAAATAAATAATAGTTTAATATAATATTAGAATAACAATTTTTATTAATTCATTTTATATTGAATTTTTATTTAGAAAAATAAAATAGAATATAATAAAAGCTGATTTTTTATTTTTATTTTTTTTAGTTAATATAGATAGATTTAAATTCAAATATAACAATCTTGATAATATTACTATTGTATTTAAAAATATCTATTTTATATATTGATAATTTGACTATATATTTTTATTATAAAATATCAATATTGAAGAATTAATTAATTATTTTGTTAATAATAATGATTGCTATTTTATTAACGTTAAATTATAATAGATTTATTATCAATTCAGTTATCCATTTATATATAAGTTTTATAAGATATTTAAATATTTTAGGTATAATAAGGACTTTGAGGTAATTAAATAGTTTATTAAGTTTTATTATTATTATCAAATTTATAATAAATTATTTAGCAAATTCAAATTCTCTTTATCCAATAAGAATTTTGAATTCAATTATATTATATTATATTTATTAATAATAATCCGATTCTATATATTATTAACAAAGTTATATATTTTCAAGTTGTTTGATAATTAAATAATATATCTATGAAATATATATAGAATAAACTCTATAAATATTAAATCAATATATATATTAATCTATCAGAATATATTATTTATAATATTAATATTAACTTCGTTAAAAAAGAGTTTTAACAATATACTATATCAATATCTATTTAAATAAAAACAATCCCTATGGAAGTATATTATTTAATTAGTATTATTAAAAGATTTTATATATTATTATACAAATCTTATAAAATTATTTATAAAAAAGTTTATAAACTCAATATTTATAAAACAATTATATTCTAAATGATTATAAAGGTAATTAATAATATTACTAAACTTGGTAGTTTAATATCTACTTTACTTATTTTTGAAATATTTCTTTATATAATCGATACTAATCTTTTGATATCTATTATTTAATAATATATTATTATAATTTCTAAAATTATAATAAAGGTTTATAAACTATATAATTCTATATAAATACAAAAAGCTTTAAATATATATAATAAACCCTCTACAATTATACTTTATAATTTATTATTGAATAATAAGATTTTGATTTAAAAAAAGGGTAATAAAATAATTACTAATAAATAAAAAAAACTTTTTTTATTTATCAATATAAAAAGGAAATATATATTCTTGATTTATTTTATAAATCTATAAGATTTAAATCTATATCAATAAAGCTGTATTATAAACCATTAGAAACTGAATATATTAAGGAGATTAAAGAAATTGATTATAATATTAATCCTGAAATAACTTTACTAAAATCCAGTAAAATTATATCATTTTTTTCAGGAATAACAATTATATATATATAACAAATCCAAAGAAATCTTTTTTAGATTTATCTAAAAACAATTAGATATCTATACTAATATTTTTTTTATAAATAATTATATTTCAGATTCGAGCTTATATATAGGATTACTATTCCAAATATTTTACTATTAATTCTAAAAATCCTATTATATATAAAAAATCCAAAAAGAAAAAGATTAATAGATTGATAATTAAAGGTATATTTGAGATTATATTATTTTTAAATATTTCTTTTGATATATATATTTTTAAATTATAATTTATTAATAAAATCAAGAATAAAGGAATGGATACTGAATTCTATAAATCAAAAACTAATTATTTAAGTATATGATAATATTGATAAGATATTTATATTAATATAATTCCCAATAATCCAATAATTATATTAATATATTTTAGTTTTATTAGTTATAAATATTTGAAAAATAGATACAAAAATATATATTCGAAATATTATTCAAATATATATTCAATCTATTTCAAATTTATATTATACTTTTTATATTTATATTTTTAAAAAAATGGATTTATTAATTAATATTATTTTATTAGTTATTAAATTATTGTATAGTATTTTTGAAATAAAGAATTATTGATTTTGGATATACTATATTTATTACTACAAAAAGCTTAAGATATAGTAATCTATATATAATTCTTGTTTTTCGTATATTAGTAATAAAGGGACTAGATTCGATATTATAAAATTTCAAATAGATAATATATTTATTATTGAAAATAATGTATTTATATAAGCTGAGAATAAATAATTCAAATAAATTGATTTTATAATTAAAGATTATAAGAAATTCATTTATAACTATTTATAACTATTTATTAAAATTTAATAATATTATTCTTATATTTAAAAATAATAATATTCATTTCAATTAGAAAAAGTAATATAATAATTTATAGTTTATATTTATAGAATCTATAAATATATATAATATATATAGTAAGATTTGGAAATATACTTTTATATAAAAACAATATATTATATAATAAGTTTGTAAAGTATATATTATAATTATATATTAATTCAAAGTATCTTTCAATCTATTTATAATAATATAAATAATTCAATCTAACAAGAATAATATTATAATATTAAATAAATATATCAAGTAATAAAAAGAAAATTTTGTTAAAAGATTTAAATATATATTATTTAATTTAGATTTATTTAAGATTATTATTTTTGTTAATATTTCTTTTATAAATAATAAAGATTATTTATTTCAGATAGATTATGTGATTATAATGATGGATAAATATAATAATGCTAATATCATTTACTGATTATTTATTAAATATAAGAAAGTTATATATAATATTTTAGTATTTGAATTATACAGATTAATTCAGAAATTCGATATTGATATAATAATTACTTTTATAATTAGTATTATTTTTAATAAAAAGATTCTATTAGTTTTATGTATTGATTTCAAGTTACTATACAATCTACTTATAAAGCTGGAAATGATTGATGAAAAGAAACTAATAATCAATATTATAGTATTATATTAATCCTATAAATAAAAAAAGATTATTGAAATGATTTAGATTGATAATCTGATTAATTCGATTAATACAATAATAAAAGAAAAACTATATCAAACTTTTGTTGATTTGATTAATACAAATAAGATTGATATCAAAACAATAAAATAAATAAAACAGGATTAAAGGAAAAAAGGGATTAGTTTTGTTAGTAAAAAATCAGGAACATTAATTAGCAAATAGAGGATATTTTTAATTTTACGAATTTCTTTTTTACTATTATATTTGAAGCTATAAAAGAAAGTTCTGAATATATAAATAAGGGAATTTATTTAAAGGAATTTATTTTAAGAAAATGATTTTTATATAATAGTAATTGTATTAAAAGTATTTAGATAAAAGTAAAGGAAATTAGCTTTTTCAATAATATCTATATAAGATCTATTATTTCCCTTATTTAGCTAATTTTTTAAATTAAATATAAATAGATATTTAGAGGTCTATATATAGTGGGAACTATATCTTTCGTATCTCTCTCAAACAAACAATATTATATTTAATCAGAAGTATAATTCAAATATTGTATCCCGATTGGGTACTGTATTATGTGGGGGTACGGTGGGGGTACCGTTCCATATTCTCACTTGGGCCATTAAGGTACTTTTTGAATTATTTAGAAGAATCAATTTAATTGTTATAAATAAGATTATAGTTTCTATTAAATTAAGAAAACATAATATGTTTAAATAGCATAAAACCTTCTTTTTGAAATGATTTAAAAAACCGATGAAAATAATTTATAATAAAAATATATAATTCTATAATAAAGTAGGTACTTGATGTTATAGTAAATACGATTCGAATAGACTATCCTTTTCTTCAAAAAAATGAGAAGTATTTTTTTTGAATTTAAATTATATAAAAAAATCTAAATTGCTATAGAGAATGTAAAGAATAATAAGTTGAAGAATTAATAGATACCTATATAGATTCTAGAATAATTGTATTAAATTTTAAAAGTAAAATTGAGTTGTTATCTAACAAGTAAATTTTATTGATTATTATTAATTTGATACATAGAGTTTAATAATTGTAATAATAAATTTATTAAAAACCAATATATTGTATAGGGATGGGATAAATTACTAATATATCTATTCAAACGATTTCTATTTAAAATATATGTTCAGAAATTAATTTTCTTATCTATTTCTTTATTCAAAAAAATATTAATAATTGAATAATTATGTAGTATATGTATTTCAAATTTATAAAAAAGATTAATGAAAAAATATAATATGAGGAGTCATGTATTAAAATCAATTCCTTTATTTCAAATAAACATAAATATTTTATATGAATTATTTGAAATAAATTAAATTAATAAAATAAATAGGGATATAATATTATAAAAGTATAATGCTGATATTAATAAAATAGCATTTCTATAATTTCCAAATCTTGAATACTATTAATATTTATAGTTTAATATTTTTATAGTTATATATCTTTAAATGATATTGGAATTCTTAAATAATTTCAAATAATGTAAGAAATCCTATCATATTAAAAGAAAAAGTAAGAAAAACTATATTGTATTCAATAAGTATCTCGAATTTACAGAATCCGATTTATAATATTTATTTTAATAGTATAAGTTGTAATATAACATAGTGAAAGTATAATTTTAGTAATATTAGTATTAATAGAATAACATTTCTATAGTATTTAAAAGTCTAAATAATATTTGAAAAATAAAATTGTTTTTCAATTTTTGAATAATATTGATATTAATAAAACAATGTTACTATTTTTCAACGATTTTCAAAAAATATTAATATATATTTAAACTTTTGTATAATATTCAATCAGGAATTTCAAAAAAAAAAATTTGATAAAATTTCATTCAAAATTTGTTTAATATTATTAAAGCTCCACTCTTAACACATATGTAGCATATATATGATATGTGATTATGCCTATTTATATATATAGGGAAGGCTTTTCCTAATTATAGAGTTTTAAGTAGTATAATTATCTTATCTTATATTATATTTTTTACTATATAATAAATTCGAAATTGAATTTATAAACTATTAATTAAATTTCCTTTTAATTTTGCATAAAGAATTATATTATATAAGGATATAATATAATCAGTTATTTGTATATTAAAAAATGAGAATATAAAATATCTTAGAATATAATCATTGATAAAAAGAGATTATAAAAAAATTCTTTTGTTTTTAAATATTTTTTATATTTCAAGTAAAATTCTTTATTTGATTTCTTAATTTGATTTAAAATGCAGTTTGATATATAGATTATAAAACTTTTTGTTTAATTTATTTAAATTAATTATAAAGCTTTATAGGTTAAAAAATATATATTAATATATTATATTAGCTTTTTTATAATACTTTTATTAATCTTATCTATATATAAATAAATCTATAATAATAAATAAGTTGATAATTACTAATTTCATAAAATTGTAAGAAAGATTTTCAAAAGCAATAAATGAAATTATTTATAATAATTAATATTTTTATAAAAATTATTCCGTAATACTTTTTAATCTTTAACTTTATATTATATTCAATTAAAAACCAATTTACATATTTCAAAAATCAAATTTTTTATCAAAATTATTAAACAATTAGAAAAACTTATTGAATTGTAATTTTGAAAGTATATTCGAATTAAAAATTTATAAATCATATTTTCTTAATTCAATATTCTTATTATTTTATATAACGAATCTTTATGATTCTTATATCAAAATTCTTAGATTGAATTTAATATTTTTAAATATATTAAATAAGCTAATTTGTATTTTAAAACTTATATTATTATATTCGAAAAATCTATTATTTCAAATATTAATATTTGTTTCTTGATATTGAAAATTAGTACCTACCTTAACGGAACAAGCCAGGAGATAATACGGTGGAAGTGAGGTGCTAGTACTAATGGAGTAGTATTTCTACCGTACTAGTGGTGCTAATATTAATGAAGTGGTATTTCTACTATATTAGTAGTACTAGTACTAATGGAGTAGTATTTCTATCATACTAGTAATACTAGTATTAATAAAGTAGTACTTCTATCGTACTAGTAGTATTAGTACTAATAGAATAGTATTTTTACGGTTTCCGAACCCCTGAACGGTACTCGAATTTCTGAATAGTATTTGAACAGTATTAGTACTATACCTGAACCCCTGTATAGTACTAGTACCGTACCCAATCAGGGACTTAGAGAAAAAAGCTTTTAATAAAATAATATTAAAATAGATATTAAATTGATTTTAGAATATAATAATATTATTAAAACTATAATATAATAATAATATAATAAATTTTATAATACTAATAAAAAAAATCGAAAAATCATATTTCAATTAATACTAGTTTCATACTCCTGAAATTTGATTTATAATATTATTTCAGGGATTAATATATATAATTTAAATTATTAAAATTTGATAAATTATATGTTTATAAGACTATATTTATATAATAATTTCGAATTTATAAAATTTATTATAATAAAAATAAAGCTTTAATATAATAAATAATAATACTATATAAAAGTTGATTAGTAATTAAATTATATTAGATTTTTTAAATATATTTTTTGTATTTTTTTGAATAATAGCTTTTTTGATTTAGATCTATTTCAGATTATTAAGTATTTAATACTAAAAGCCTAATAGTAATCTTTTTTTATAGATTTATATTATAAGTTCATAAGAACTAGCTTTAAGGCCTACAGGGATTAGCTACAGAAGCTACCTATAAAGATTTAAGCTTATAATTTTAGATCTACAAAATATAACTATAAAAGTACTATAAGGGTTAGCGAATAGTACTTTAACAATACACCAAGCTCGAATAGTATTTTTATTGTATTAGGATTGTATACAATATCTAATTAGAGTACAATTCAGACATTATATCTAGTGGGAGTATAGTAAGGGTATTGTTTCATATTCCCATTTGGATTATTAAGGTATAATTGAAGTAAGAAAATAAATTAATAGATTAGAATCAATAAATTAGAATCAATAAATATACAATAGCTTTTGAATTATTTATAAAAATTGATTTAATTATTTAAGGAAAAATTGTAACTTTTAATGAACAAAAATAATATAATAATTACCTTAATGGCTTAAATAGGAATACAGAACAGTCCCCCCACCGTACCCCCACGGGATACAATGTTTGAATTATACTCTGATTAAATATTATACACAATCCTAATATAATAGAAATATTGTTTGTATAATTCATATATTATTAAAGTATCACTCGCTAACCCCTATAACTAATCCCTGTAAGTCCTAAAACTATAGAATAATATTCCTATAACTAGCCCCTATAGACCTCAAAGCTAGTTCTTATAGGGCTTATAATATAAGCCTAAAAAAAATCCTATTAGATTTTCAATATTGAATATTTAATAATCTTTTAAAATGGATTTAGGCAACAAAAGCTATTATTTAAAAAAAAATACAAAAAATACAAAAAATACAAAAAATACAAAAAATACAAAAAATACAAAAAATACAAAAAATACAAAAAATACAAAAAATACAAAAAATACAAAAAATACAAAAAATACAAAAAAATACAAAAAATACAAAAAATACAAAAAATACAAAAAATACAAAAAAATATAATTAAAATATCCAATATAGCTTGATTATTGATTAGCTTTTATACAATTGTATTATTTATTATATTAGAGCTTTATTATAAATATAATAAATTTTATAAGTTCGGAATCATTATATAAATATAGTCTTATGAATATGTTGTTTATTAAGTTAAAATAATTTAAATTATATATATTAATCCCTAAAATAATATTATCGATTGAATATCAAGGGGATAAAACTAGGTAATATCAAATAAACTTTGATCTTTTTTATTTTTTTAATTAGTATTATAAAATTTATTATATTATTATTATATTAGAATTTTAATATTATTATTATATTATATTCTAATTTAATATTAAATTCTAATTTAATATTAAATTTTAATTATATTTTCATTGAAAGTTTTCTTTCTAAATCCCTAATTAAATAACTATTAGTATTAATATTATTTGGATATTGTTTCAAGGTCCGAAACTACCTAGGTATTCAAAGATTCAAATATTCTTCTATTAATACTAATATTACGAATACCATTCAAAGGTTCGAGAATTATAGAGATACTACTAATACAATGGAAATACTATTTTATTAATACTAATATTATACTTCAACTGTATTATCTCCTGGCTTGTTCTGTTAAGATAGTTTAAATAATCCAAATTTTATTTTTTATATAATTGAAAGAACTCAATATAAACAAAGTTAAAAATAGGAATATATGATTCCATAAAAAATGTCTAATGTTTATGATTAATCCTAAATTATATTTAAAAAGCGATTTTACTTTAAAAATGAAAAAGGATAAAAATAATTATTTTTATTGAACCTAAATTAAATTAAGAAACTTTTAATTTTTTCGAAAAATGTGAAGGATAATAAGACAATCTAGATAATAAGGTATTTAAAAGTTTTGATAAAATAATATGAAACCTAAGGAATAAAAGTAATCATAAAAATAATAATAGATTTTTTTTTGTTATTAAGTTAATATAAGGATATTAAGAAGTATTATAATAAGTATATTGAAATTTATTAAAATTTATAAAAAAAAAGTAAAGACATGGTTTTTATAGAATTCCAAAGGATCTTAAAATAAAATATCGGTAAAAATTGATTTTTATTTAAAATCGATTTATAGAAACGTATTATTTTATTTATTCATTTATTTTGATCAAAAAGATAATAGATAATATTAATAATCAAATTGTGGTATAATGTATATATTGAGAAATATTCTATAAATTTTATTAAAAATAACAGTATAATAATAATATTGATATAAAAAAAGAAATTATTTGGAATTAAGTATTATAAGTATTATGAAAGAATTGAATATAAGAAATTTACATATTACAATAAATCTTTTTATTAAAAACAAAATTGAAGTTTTTATTTGAAGTAAAGTTCAAGTTTATATTAAAATAATTTGAAATAATAATCGATTATTGAAAATATTAGAAAAAAAAGCTGAAAATAATGATAATGTATAAATTAGATTTATTAAAATAATAGAATAATGTAAAAATGTTTTTTCTATTATTTTAATTATATTAAATTTATATAATATATGAATAATGGATTTAGATTATAATATGTAAGAGTTATAAAATCTACTTACCGCACCCCTCCCATTTTTTGACCCTTTTATTATAAAATCAATAATTATTCAATACTATATTATTTATTAATAAAAATTTGATATTTTATTAATAAATAATAACTCATCCTTATACTTTAATCACATTCTTTAATTTATATATTAATCTTTCAATATATAATCTAAAATCTATTGGATCTATCTTTTTTTAGAGTGTTGATAATTTATATTTCAATTCTTAAATAATAGTAGATATAAAAAGTAGTTTTTTAATTCCTTTTTTATTTAATACTATACTTTTTTGATTGGATTGAGATCTGGAAAGAAAGGAAATTAATTAAAATCTTGTATATTATACTTTAGTTGAGTTAGTTGAATATGGTTGGAGTGAATCTTTAAATTATTTTTTATAAAAATAAAAAAGGAATTTAGTTCATCAAATAATAGAAAAATGATAAGTTTAAGTATCTGATTACAATATATTGAGCTAGTAATATTCTTTATTCCTAATTCCTTTTTTAAAAAGATTAAAAGGGATTTATAATTCCAGCTAATTATATTTTAGATTATTATTAATATTCTTTTTAATTAATATACTGATTTAATATAAAAAGAATATCTTTTTTTCTTTATTCTTTTAGTAATCTAAATCCTTTTATTTTTTTTTTTCAAAAGAGTTTTTATTTGATTATATAATCTTCCTTTAATCCCTTTTTTTAATTTAATAATAATAATATCATTAATTTCCTATTATCAATAGATATATATAAAATCTAGCCTCTTTTTTGCTTACTACCTTGAAATAAAGGGCCTAGAATATATTATATAGTATTTATAATTATATTTGTATAATTCCTAATAAATTATATATATTAAAGCTTTTATTCCTAATACATTTTGAATCTATTCAAAAATTATTCCTTTTTTATCCCAATTTTTATCCCAATTTTTATCTAAATATCTTATAATTTGTTAAATCTTTTTAACTATTATTATAAAAAATTGATATATCTTTCCTTTATATATAATCCTATAAGATTTAGATTTAATTATATCTTTTATTATACTTCGAAATATATCTAAATTTTTCTCGATTTAAACTTAGGATTTTCTATTATCACATACCTGAAATATTCTAACTCGATAAGGAATACCCTAATTTTGATAGAATTTATAGAAATTATTACTATTATTGAATTGAATTGATATTTTGAAATTGATTTTAAAATATAATGATTTTTGGATTTTTTCTTGAATATTTATAATAAAATATTGAAAATGAAATGGCTAGAAAGAGCTCGCTTAAATATACAGTAAGAAGGTTCCAGAACTCTTATATTATTTGTAATCTAAACCATTTTATAAATTGTGAAGAACTAAGAAATTTCCAAAATAGAATTTATAATATTAATAGAACTTATGTATTATTGGAAGAATAAGAAATCATTCAAATATATTATTTAATATATAATGAATTGAGAAAAATTACCTTATTAATTATACTTAATAATTTGATATTTCGTATAAATCTGATTTTGATATTATTCTTTATTTTTAATAGTAAAAAGATTATATATAATGTAAAAGAGTAAAATATTATTATGAATAATATAATTATTCTAATATTATTCAAAAATAGAATTTGATAATTTTTTTTAATTTTTTTTTCAAATTAATATCTTGAATAGTAATTAATTTCTAAAATATTATTGGTTATATAAAATATTAAGTTTAAACTTATATTTTAATATATGTATCTAGATTATTTAGATTGAAAAGATTTGAAATAATTATAAAAGGTTATAATAAATTTAGATATAATGAGCTTTATAGAATAGAGTTATATATTTAAAGTTTATACTTATATAAAACTTAAATATACTTTATATAAAATAGAAATTTGTTTTAAATATTATAAATTTGAATGAATTTATAATAACATTACAATATCAATTCTAATTCTAGATTTAGTTAATATTATATACTTTCTTTATTTCAAAGATAATAATTTTGAATAAAGTGAAAGTTTTTTTAATATAGAAAAAATAATATATTAAAGTTTTTTCAAAAGTTTCAATCTAGATTTAAGAAAGGAAAAATTGATATATTTGAATCAAAAAATTATATTTATCAAGAATTTATTTTATTAGATATATTTAAATAAAATAGAAAGTTCGAAAAATATAATCAAATATTTTAAAATAAAATAATGATGTTATTAAAAGGATTTAAACTTTCTATTGAAATAGAGTTTGAATTTTTGTTATTATTAATTATTCAAATATTCAGAGTTTTGATTCATAAAAAAAATATGATTTTTTTAAATTTATATAAAATAAAATATCAAATATAAAGTATTTACAAATTACAAGCTTTAAAATCTACAATTTCATTTCTAGAAAAAACAAATAGTTTTAGAAATTGATAGAAAAGGTCATTCTCAATCATTCCATAGATTTCAAAAATAAATATTTTTATGAAATGTTTATAAAAAAAGAAGAATCATGTAGTGTGGGTATATTTATATATTAAATTATAATTCAGAATAATAATTCTTAATGAATTCCATATAATTTTAAAAATAAATATTCAGTTCTAGAATTATTATTAAACAAGTTAGGTAGCATTATAGTTTCAGCAATTTCGAATTGATAAATTAAAATAAAAAAGTATAATGTTTTAAGAAGAAATGAATTTGTATGTTAATCAAGAAATTCTATCTGAATAATATTCAAAAATTTATTGAAAAAATAATTGTTTTACAAAACAATATTATTTAAAATATAATATGAAGAAATCTTTCATATTCAATTTTTGATTATTATTTTAATATATTCTAATGTCATTGAGTTCATATTTACAAATTCTTATTTTCTTTATTATTTGAATACTTTGCTAAAACAAATTAAAAATTAATACAATAAAAATGCAATACTAATACTAATAAAATAGTATTTCTACCTTAATGGCCCAAATGGGAATACGGAACGATACCCCCACCATACCCCCACAAGATACAATATCTGAATTGTACTTCTAATTGAGTATTATATTTAATCCTGATATAATGAAAGTATTGTTCAGGCTTGGTGTATTGTTAAAGTACTACTTGCTAATCCTTGTAGCTAACCCTTATAGGTTCTAAAACTATAGGCTCAAATCCCTGTAGCTAGTTTTTGTAAGCCTTAAAGCTAGTTCTTTTAGGGTTTATAATATAAGCCTAAAAAAAATAAAAATAAACTTTTATTAGTCTTTCAATATTGAATATTTAGTAATCTTTTAAAATGAATTTAAACAAAAAAAACTATTATTTGAAAAAATATAAAAAATATAATTAAAAAACCTGATATAAATTGATTACTAACCAACTTTTAGATAATATTATTATTTATTATATTAGAGTTTTATTTTAAATATAATAAATTCTATAAATTCGAAATTATTAGATAAATATAGTTTTATAAATATATAATTTATTGAATTCGAATAATTTAAATTATATGTATTAATTTCTGAAATAGTAATATAAATTGGATTTCAGGGATATAAAATTAGTATTAAATAAAATACAATTTTTTTTACTTTTTTTATTAATATTATAAAATTTATTATATTATTATTATATTAGAGTTTTAATATTATAATTATATTATATAATCGATTTAATATTAATTTTAATATAATTTGATTAAAAGCTTTTTTTTTAAATTTCTAATTGGGTATGGTATTAATACAGTAAGTATAAAGGTTCGAATACAGTACTAGTATTATTCGAATACTATTCAAGGGTTCGAGTACTGTACAAAGGTTCAAGTACTATACAGGATTCGGGAATTGTAGAAGTACTACTAGAACTGTACTAGTACCGTATTTCCATCGTATTATATCCCAGCTTGTGCCGTTAAGGTATTATACTAATAGCATTTCTACAATTCTAAAATCCTTAAATAATATTCGAAAAACTAAATAATATTCAAAAAACTAAGCAATACTCGAATTTCTAAATAATACTTGAATGATAATAATATTATATTTGCGTTTCTATATAATAAGCAAATAATACTAATATTATTCCTAAACCCCTACATAATACTCAAATAAAAACTTGAAAAAAAAATAACTTTTAATAAAATATTATTAAAACAAACTTTGTCTCAATCCTTCATGACTAAAAACAACATCAACCCTACTAACACTCTCTATAATTTCTTTAATACCATTCAAGATCTACACATATATATTAATATTACACAGCTTTTGAAATCATAAGAATAAATAAGATTTTTATTTTTATATTCTATCAAATTATAAAGCTTCAAAGTTATTCAAAGATTATAAGCTTTTTGAAATAGTAATCTATCTATATACAGGCTTAAATAGAGCATATCCAGTACTGAACTTTGGATAATAATAATAATAATAATAATTAAATTTCATTAGCCTTTCATTTCTAATTTACAAAAAAATGCTGAAGGTATTTTTAAATCTAAATTTAAGAAATCTAATAAATTCAATTCATTTTAGTAAATCTAGTGAAGTCAATTTATTTTAATTAATTTAAGAAATCTAAGAAATTTAAGGAATTTAAATAATTTAAAAAATCTAAGAAATCTGAAAAATTTAAAAAATCTAAGTAATCTAAGAAATTTAAAAAATTTAATAAATTTGAGAAATTTGAGAAATTTAAATAATTTAAAAAATCTAAGAAATCTAATAAATTTAAAAAATCTAAGAAATTTAAGAAATTTAAGAAATTTAAGAAATTTAAGAAATTTAAGAAATTTAAGAAATTTAAGAAATTTAAGAAATTTAAGAAATTTAAATAATTTAAAAAATTTGAAAAATTTGAAAAATTTGAAAAATTTGAAAAATTTGAAAAAACTTAAAAAATCTTATAAATCTTATAAATCTTATAAATCTTATAAATCTTATAAATCTTATAAATCTTATAAATCTTATAAATCTTATAAATCTTATAAATCTTATAAATCTTATAAATCTTATAAATCTTATAAATCTTATAAATCTTATAAATCTTATAAATCTAATTCTCTTTCAAAAATCCGATCCTTTTTTATAAATTTGATTATCTTTTATAAATCCAATAAATCTCATTCCCTTTCATAAATCCAGTCCTTTTTTATAAATATAATCCTCTTTGATAAATCTAATTCCCTTTCATAAATAGAATTTTTTGAAATGAATCTAATCTTTTCTTATGAATCTAATCTTTCTTTTATAAATCTAATTGCCTCTTGAAAATCTAATTAATCTAATCTCTATTTTTCTCATCCCCTTCCCTTTCTAATCCCCTCCCCTTTCCAATCCCCTTTCCCTCCTCTTCTCTTTTCTACAGATCGATACAAGATCCCAAAATCAAGATATCTTTGTATTTTCGATTTTGTTATATAAAATAAATTCTTTATATTCTTTCAAAACTCTTTTATTTATTTCAATAATTACTTTTATAATAATATTATTTAATAATAGATTTATAACTTCAGATTATGTCTTATAAATATTAAATTTTGGATTTATATACCTATTGATTAAATCTATAACTTTTAATCAATTTCAATTAATTGTATATAATTTAATAAAGAAAAATAGAATGAATATTAAAATATCTTTCTATTTCAAAATTTATTATTATAATCAAAATACTATTTCAAGTATATTAGATATTATCAAAAAGTAATTTGATATTCTCGAATATAATATGAAAATTGAAATGTGTGATTGTTATAGGCTTTATAATATTATTTGATATTTTCTTAGTATTTTATATAAATATATTCAATATAATTTCCACAAAGAATTTTATTCGCTTTGTAGTTATAGGTAGTTTCATAATTATCATTGAATTTTTATTGATATTATTGCTTTCTTTATATTTTTTAATATTTATATTGAATTCTTTATTTATATTATATTTATTATTGATTCTAAAATCTTTATAAAAATAACTAAGTTTGATAATACAAATAATATTAAAAATAATATATCTTTTAAATCTAGAAATATATAATTCAAGAAACCTTTTAATAATTTTATATTAGAAAAAAGTTTTCTTTCGAATAATATTCAATATTAAAATTAAAGGTTACTTATTAAATATATATTTCTGATTTTATTTAATTAATTCTTTATCTTTATTTTCTAATAACACCTGGCAATTTCTAAAAATCATTGAAAATCTCTTCTTGATTAATATTTCAATAATTTTGTTTATAATTATAAACTAAATTACCTTAACAGAACAAGCCAGAAGATAATACGATAAAAGTAGAATACTAGTACTAATAAAGTAGTACTTCTATAGTTCCCAAAACCCTAAACAATATTCATAATATTCGAACCCCTGAATGGTACTAGTATTAATAGAATAAGACTTTTACAATTCCCAAATCCCTAAACAATACTCGAATCTCTTTACAATACTCGAATCTCTTTACAATACTCGAATAATACTAATACCATATTCGAAACCCTGAACAATACTAATACCATACCCAATTAAGAACTTAGAAAAAAAAGCTTTTAATAAAATATTAAAAAAAAAATTTATAATAATAATAAAAAAAGTAAAAAAATCGTATTTTATTTAATACTAATTTCGAACCCCAAAAATTCGATTTATACTAATATTTCAGGGATTAATATATATAATTTAGATTCTTCGAATTTAATACATTATATATTTATAAGACTATATTCATATAATAACTTCGAATTTATAAAATTTATTATATTTAAAATAAAGTTTTAATATAATAAATAATCAGATTATATAAAAGTTAATTAGTAATTATATTAGTATATTAGATTTTTTAATTATAATTTTCGTATTTTTTCGAATAATAGCTTTTTTTTCTCTAAATCTATTTTAAATGATTATTAAGTATTCAATACTAGAAGTCTAATAAGAATTTTTTTTTAGATCTATATTATAAGCTTTATAGAGCTAGCTTTGGGGCCTACAGGGATTAGCTATAGGGATTTGAGTTTATAGTTTCAGAGCCTACAGGGGCTAGCTATAGAGCATACAGGAACTAGCTATAGGAATATATAAGTAGTACTTTGATAATACACAAACCATACAAATAGTACTTCTATTATACCAGAATTATATAAGAGTTGAGGCCCCGGCTTATCGCACACTACCCTTTTTCGTAATAAAATCCCTACAAAAAAATCGTTTTCTTATATAAACTAATTTCTCTGATAATTTATTTGATAATTGAAATAATGATTCCAAAATTTTATATATAAGAGTTTATTATATATATAATCTTAAAAATAAAATAGATTATTTTTAATATTTTTTGAAAAAAATTATAGGATTTTGAAGTTGAAAATTTTCGAAATTTATTTCATGTAATGCTTTTTCTATACAAAAAAATCGATTTTTTTTTGAAAATTTTGAAAATTCTAATTTTAAATTTTTATAACTCTTTTCAAAAAAATTATAAAAATAATCTATTTATTTTTAAAATAATTTTGATAATTGTTTATTATATTCCTTAATTTGAATAATTCAATCCATATATTTATCGAAATTTTATATAATTAAAAAGTTGAATAAATGAAGGTTTTTGCTGTATTTTCGCTTAGTGTGCGATAAGCCAGGGCCTCAACTCTTACAATATTCAATCAGAATACAATTCAGACACTATATCCCATAAGGATATAATAGAGGTACCGTTCTGTATTCCCACTTAGGCTATTAAGGTATTACTCTTATATATAATAATATTCATAATTTATTTTATAATAAATACAATTAATAAGAAATATTATAAATATTCAATATTATATTTCGGATTATTTTTAAGATTTGGTATAATTATGTAATTACAACTATCTTTATTTCCTTCATGAATTTGAATAATAAAGTAATTATAATAAATTAAGTTTTTATTTTTAATAAAATCTTGATATGAATAAAGAAGTATTTAGTTATTTTTAAGTTTTTTAATTATAGAATTAGTAAATATTTTGATAAAATTATTTGAATTATTTTATTTATTAGAATAATCTATCTTTTCACTTTTTTTTAATATTGATATTTTTTTTCGATTAATTGAAAAAAATATATATTATAATTTTATATAGAATTATAGTCCTTGATTGTTTCAATATAGTTACTAGATTTTCTTTTTTATTATATTATTTCTAATTATTAAGTTTTTGAGGATCGAATTTTGAGGTTATATTATTAGTTTTAGATTTGAAGTTCATGTGATTGATTATGTAAGTATAACACTTTTCTTAATTGAAAAGATTTATTTGATTATTTAAAATATTAATTTTATAATAATAATAAGTTAACAATATCTGAAATAAAAAGCTTTAATATGAATTAAAGAGGTAATCAAGGGCTATAATTCTATATAAAATTTATTATTATATAATATTTAATTGAATTAATATTATTTATTGAAAAAATCGAGTGTATTGGAGTTGTTGTATGTTGGAGTTGGTGTTATTAACCATTTAGGGGTGGTTGGCAGAATTTTTCTAATAGCCGATAAGTAATCTAAAAGTTTATTAAAATAATTATATTATTCAAAATTAATAAGAAAAATAAATCCTTTATTTATGTTTAATAATTATTTATATTCATTTTTTATATTTCAATAAATTTAAAGAGAATTATAATCTACTATTTAATATAAATTATATTAATTAATAATACATTTAATTTATAATATAAAGAAATCTTTTTTAAAAGAATTATTATAAATCTAATAGTCTATTTTATATGTAAAATAGAAAAAATTTTATTTCTAAAAATTGGAAATTATTATAATTATCATAAATATTCAAAACACTTTTAATATATTTTTGAAATAAAGATTATTGAAAAAAAAAATTAAATAAAATTAATCTTTACTTGTTTTTAAAATTAATCGATCCCTTTCTTATTAATTAGTTTATTTGAGTTTATTTAAAGAATTGAATTATATTCAATTATGAAATTGAATATAAATATTTTAGGGCTTTCTTCTTTTTCTAATTTTATATATATTATATTTAATTAAATTTATATTATAGAATATAAAATTATATTTTAGATATATTCATAATCTTTGTTTATATTAAACCTTTTAACTTTTGAATTTTAATATTTTTGTTTTAGTAAATAATATGAAAAAAATTCTTGAATGAAAAAATAATAATAAGATTATCTTTGTTTTTAAAAGACTCAAAATAAATTATTTTATTAAAAAAAAAGGGATGATATTTTTCTTTATATTATTAATAAAAGGTTTATTATTATATCAATTGTTATAACTGAAAATAAAATTTAATTTATTTTAAAATAACTTGAAATCTAATTTAACAAAAAACCTTCTTTCAAAAAATATATTATTATAAAGATTATTAAAGTTTGAATAATAATATATTATATTTATTAATCTTATAAAAATGATCAATAATCCTTGAACTTTAACTTTATATAAAATGATTATTATTTATAATGTTTCCTTTTTTATATATAAAATCAAAATATGATTTAATAATAAAATACAATTATTTCATATTTAATATATTATTCATAACCTTATTATTTTTTCCCAAATGGATTAATATATTGATTTATTAGAATAAATACTTATTTTAATATTTAAAAATATATTTTATGTTTAAAAAATTATTTTAATAATTACTTTTTTTTAAAATTATATATATCTTATTTATTAATATAATATTAAATAAAATGATATTTTGTTTCATTATATATGTTTGATTAATAAATATCTTTGATTTTACAATCTATTTAATTATATCTTTATTTATTATTAAAAATCAAAGTTTGAATTAATAATAGAAATCTAAAATCAAAATTTAGTATCTAGAAATAATCTTTTTAGTATTATATATTTCATATTATAATCTCTATACTTTTTTTGAAAATATCAAATAAATTCAATAAAAAATATTAATAAGAAAATAATAATTATCAGTTTTAAAAAACAATAATCTTATTTCTTATTCAATAAAATCTAAAATTTTCTTAAATAATAAATAAAGAAAGATTTATTAAATATAAATATATAATATATTAAAATAAAAAACAAGTAATTATTGACTTAAATTTAATCAATAATACCTTTTATATCTTCGATTTAAAAATAATTAAGATCTATATAAACTTCAAATATATTTTGAGAATTCTTTTATTTAACAAATAATACTTATAACTTTATATTAATAATATATTAATGATTTAATATTTATATAATAATATATTTAATTCCTTTTAATAGACTTTTTATATTTATCAAAATATTATATAAATCTTTAATATTAGAATTTACTAATTCTTTAAATATATAAATATATAAATTCATTTGAGATCTAAACTTTGTTTTGATATTTATTATTAACAGAATAGAAATTATCATTAAAAGATTTTATAATTAAATAAAATAATTTTAATAAAGAAAATGATAATTTTTTTTTTCAAATATATATAATAAATGAAATCTTGTTTACATAATCAAGCTTTTTTTAAAATTCAATTTATTAAGAAAAATATTATATTATATCCTAATTATATATATAAAATATAGGGATTTCATATAATATTATAAAAAGTTTCAATATTAAAATATTAATTTGAAATACTTTTATATTTATTAAAAGATTTCTCAATATTTAATATTATGTTATAAATTGTCAATTCAATTTAAAAAAAAATTTAAATAATTATTTCTATGTTTATTTTTATTAATAATAAAAAACTTTAATTATCTTTTATTTCTAATATTATAATTATTAATATTAATCAAATTGTTTAAAATCATTTAATTTTATATTAGTATTTGTTTTTATTAAGAATACCTCTTCTTTTTTTTTTCTTTTTTTTTTCAATTAAACTTTATTCTTTTCTCATTTAATTTAAATTAATAATTAAGAATATGATAGAAATTCCTTTCAATATTAATATATTTTCTAAATATATACTCTTATAATATTATATATATTTTTTTTTAAAAACTATATTTAGCTTTTCAAAATCTTAAAATAATATTGATCTTATTTCAATCAACAAAAAAGTAATTATTTAAATAAACTCTAATCTTTATATAAGAGTTCTAGCCCCTGCTCACCGCACATGTAACGCTTTTCCGGCTAAAATATAAGATTATTCACCTTTTCATACCCTAGTTTATTTACTATAATAAAAGACGAAATTAAAAATTATTTTATAAAAAGATTTAAAATTATTAAAATTATTCGAAAAAATATATCATTTATTTTTAAATATTTTTATAATAGTGTTTTTAAAGGGTTAAAGTTGAAAATTCGAAAAAATTCGAAAAATTCGCTTATTTTGTATGGGAAAAACGTTACAAGTTAAAAATTCTGAACTTTTTCAATTAAAAGCTTATATAACTTTTCAACAAAAATAATTAAAAATAAATTAGAAATTTTTATATATAGAAAATAAGTCAGATTATCTATTAGCAATTTATTTCAATTTAATATCAAGAATTGTATTAATTATATAATATTTTAGTTTATATGACAAAACATGAATTTTGCAGGGATTATGTCACAAAACATCACGGTGTGCGGTGAGTATGTTCGATAAGTCTTACATAAATTGCTTTTTGAAATATTAAATAAATTTATAGTTTAATATATCCCCATACTTTTCGAAAGATTTCTAAGATTAGTCTTATACTAGCTCGATGGATGTTCATAAATATTACTACTACTATTACTCTTCCCTTTCCCTAATCCCCTCCCTCTTTTTTTCCTTTTTCTAATTTCTTATCTCTTTTATTATAAATCTCAAACTTTAAAATCAATTAAAAATATTTATTTTATTTTTCAAAATCTTTCAATCTTCAATTTTTTCAATTTATTTTTTAATCAATTTTTTGTTGATCAATTTATTTTTTAATCAATCATTTCTTTCATCAATTTTAACTTTTCAATATAAAGATTATTTTATCAAAGAGTTTTCAATTTATAAAATTCTAGTATTTTTTTTAAATTTTTCTTTTAAATTCTTTACTGTTGACTGATTGATTTTCAAATCCAAATATTTTGATATTTGTATATAGAATATCCATACTCTTTCTGAATTAATCAATTTTTAATCATAAATCACATTTTCATGCTATATATTAAAAAAATAATCTGATTATTATTATCTAATATATAAAATTATTATTATTTCTTTTTTATGAAATATGTTAATATTAGAATCAATAATCTAAAAATCCAAATTATTCATTATTGAAATAACTATTTTATAATAAATATATAATATCTATTCAAAACTATATAAGACTTTTTGATTTTATACCTTAATGGTCCAAGTGGGAATATGAAACGGTACCCCCACCATACCCCCACGGGATACAATGTCTGAGCTGTACTCTGATTGGATACCGTACACAATCCTGATACAATGGAAATACCGTTCAAACTTGATACACTATTAAAATACTACTCATATACCCCTATAACTAACCCCTATAAACCCTATAGCTAGCCCTTATAAACCCTAAAACTATAAACTCAAACCCCTATAGCTAACCCCTATAGGTTTTAAAGCTAACTCTATAAAGCTTATAATACAAACCTAAAAAGAATTCCTATTAGACCTTTAATATTGAATACTTAATAATCTAAAATAAATCTAAACCAAAAAAGCTATCATTCAAAAAAATACAAAAAATGTAATTAAAAAATCTAATATAGCTTGCTTTATTAATCAACTTTTATATAATCCTATTATTTATTATATTAAAGCTTTGTTATAAATATAATAAATTTTATAAATTCGAAATCATCATATAAATATAGTTTTATAAACATATAATTTATTAGATTTAAATAATTTAAATTATATATATTAATCCCTAAAATAATAATATAAATAGAATTTCAAAGATAGAAAACTAATATTAAATGAAATACGATTTTTTTTACTTTTTATATAAATATTATAAAATTTATTATATAATTATTAGATTAAACCTTTAATAATATTATTATATTATATAATTAATTTGATATTAATTTTAATATAATTTGATTAAAAGCTTTTTTTTTTTTTCTAAATCCCTGATTAAGTACAATACTAGTGCCATACAGGGATTCGAATACAATATAAGGGTTTGGGTACAGTAGAAGTACTACTCCATTAGTACTAACACCGTTCAGGGGTTCGGGTACAGTGGAAGTACCACTCCATTAATACTAGCACCATTCAGCTTTTCGAATACCATTCAGGGGTTCAGGAACCGTAAAAATACCACTAATACAATATAAATATTATTTTATTAGTACTAGCACCGTACTTCCACCATATTATCTCCTGGCTTGTCCCGTTAAGGTATCTAATTTAATTTATTCAAATCTCTGATTATATTATTTAGACTAATAAAGGCATTCGCTATATTCTAGAAATTTATTAATAATTTTTTATATAAATATTTGAATATATTATATATTATATATTTGAATAATACATTAATATATAATTATATTCAAAAAGAATATATTTATTATATTCAAAAAGTTCTATAAATATTAAAAAAAGCTGATTTATTTACAAAATTTAAAAAATATAAATTCCTGAAATCTAAAATCACTTTTTTTAGTCTACTTATAAAAAAAATATCTAGATAAATTTAAAAAAGATAAGGATTATTGTAAATTAAAATTTTTTTAATATTATAATTAATATATAAATATTTATCACGTTTGTAAACTTTTATTAATAATTTATTAAAAATTTCTTAAAAATAATTAACCTAATGATAAACCTTATTAAAAAGAATATTCTATTTCTATAAAATATTATCTATTGAAATATTTCTCATTAATTAAAGAAAGCATTTATTGAAATTTCTATTCTAATCTTTTTTTTAATTAAAAAAAAATAATCCTAGAAACCAATATATCAGATTATATTTTTATAAAAATTCTTTTTTAATATAATAAGAAGAAGATTCTAAAATCTATTATTTTTTTTTCAAAAAAATATTTAATTACTAAATATAATTATAAAATTTATAATAAAAAACTTCTAGTTATTATTTGTTATTTTTAATCCAAATGATTATAGATTATAAGAATATAGAATATTTTATAATAATAAAGTTATTAAATTATTATTAAGTTTATTAATTTGATTTTCTATTCTAATTTAATTTCTGAATTATTTATTATTTAAAAAAACGAAATGTAAAGTTTAATATTTTAATTAAAAAAATCAAAGCATTTTTTTTAAAAAAGAAATAAACATTTTTTATATCAAAATCAAATTATTCTACCTAGGTAAAAACAAAACTTAGATTTTAATCTATTTCTAATTATTAATATTTTTAAAAAAACCAAAATCATTAAAAGAATATAATTTATTATTATTATATAAAATCAGAAAAACTTTGATTCTATCAACCCTTTCAATTTTATTATATTTAAACCTAAACTCCTATTTATTATACCAGAATCTAACTCTATATCATTTTTAGAAGACCAAAGAAATCTTTTTAAATTTACCCACCAATCTATTATTTCTATTTCAAAAAAACTAAATTAATTTTATTCCTAAATCTTTTTTGAAATTCCTATAAAAAGAATCCCTGAAATACTCGAGAATTATTTTTATTAAATATTTTGAAAATAATAATTTATTATATTATTAAAGGAAACTATATGTTTTTAATTATAATTTTCTAAAAGCTTATTTGCTTTGTTTGTATTATGAGTCCCCTATTACTAATCATTTATATTATATTTAATTCTTTCAAAATTACTATTAATTTAATTATTATAATTATATTATATAATGAGTTTATAATTACCATAATTATTATTATATTATCCTAAATCATAAAGACTAGAAAAAAGTTCTTTATTCACTTTTGATTTTATAAAGAGTTTAATAAAATATTTTAATAGATTTTATTATATATCTATTCGAAAATATTGATTTTGATATTATTATAATAATAATCGATTATTTAATCAAAATAAAATATTTTTTGTTTTATTATAATATTTATAATTCTGAAAAAGTTATTGATTTATTTTAAAAGAATATTCAAAAAATTTATAATTCATCCCTAATAATTATTTCCAATTATAAAATTTAATTTATATTCGAATTTTAAAAATATTTTTGTAAACATTTGAAAATATCTATTAAATTCTTTATTGTTTATTATTTTAAGATTAATAAATAAATCAAAAAAATCAATATAATATCAAAATAATATTTTAGATTATATATAACTTATTTATAGAACAATTAAATAGAATAACTTCTATTTATCAAGTTTTTTATTAATAATATTTAATTTAAGAATACACAAATGATTTTGTTTTTTTCTAATTATAGATTTCATTTTCATCTAAGTTTTAAACTAATTTTATTCAAGAATAATTACTTTATTATAAAAAATATTAAGAAATTTGTTTTTAAAATAAAAACGATCTTTTTATATTTGAAAATAAAACTAATCACCAATTAAATCCAATATTCAAAAAATACTTATTCTTATTATTCCCCTATTTACTTATATACTTCTAATAATCTGATCTAACTAAATACTAAAAATTTCAAAACCCTATATTTATAAAAAAAGTTTAATTAAAAAAATCTTAGATTATTCAAGATTCTAAATTTGATAAATCTTTACATCTATAAATTAGAATTATTTATCTCTATAAGGATTTATTTTATTTTTTATATCAATTTATTATATTTTACATATAATAATCCTATTTCTAAACAACATAATCTATTACCATTACTTGTCAAAATTGAAAGTTAAAATTATTTTGAAATTATTAAAATTCTGAATTTCTATTAAAAAAAAAGAGATTATAAAAAACCTTGTTTGAAATTTACTATTTATTAAATTGACTACAATAAACCAATTAAAGAATTTACCAACTACTTAAAAGATATACAAGAATTGATTTATAACTTCCATTATAAACATTTTAATAAATTTAAACCTACCTAAACCAAACTATCCACCTATAAGATTGTAAATTATAACTTATTATTTTATTAAAGCTCAACTTAAAAAAAGAGAATAATATTATAATAAAAATATATATAATTAATAAGTAATAAGTTAGGTTTTGTTAAATTAATTTATAAATAAAAATTCTATATATCTTTATATTAGAAAATCCTATATTATAGTTCTAAAAGCTATATCTTAATCTACACCCTATACCTATTATTATCAATACTATTGAATATAGATTCCTGATTTTGCCTGCCTGCCCCGTAACAGATTAATAGATATTAATTATATAATACTATCTAAATATATTAATTATATAATAAATGTTCTATTATTTCTTAATACAAAAACAATATTACAATACTTTCTATTAACAATAAATTCGAAATTATTTAAAAAATAAATAAAATTCAATACAAAATGATTAATATATTCATCGAAATTTTCAAAATAGAAATATTTAATATTTCTATTTATTTATTTATTTATTTATAGTAATTAACGTCTTATAAAGGACCTCCCTAGAAGTATAAAAAACATAACTAGATCTAGAATTACAAATACAGAAAAGCGCTGATACATACATTAATAAAACCTTATAGAATAAATCTAATTCCTTCTATATATCCTAAACAAACCAATATAATATTCGCAAATAGAGTTATTTAATCAACCCTATATTTCTAACACTTCCTACTACTTATAAAAAGAAGCACTTTGATTATATAATTACTTTTACCATAAAACTATATAAACAAAAGCAATATATACAGATATATTACTTCAAAAAAGCAGGTGTATATATAATGGTACTCTATAAAAACAGAGAATTCGACTATTAAACCACTCGAAAGGAGCAGCCGGAATAATGGTTCTGCTGAATAGCAAAATAATATATAAATGTAATAATAGCAGCTGGAAAAGGAATCAGTTCCCTTTTAGTATTCAATTAATTACTTTTACAGCTTATAATAAAAAAGCTTTATTAGGATTAACAATAGATTATCAAAGTTTAATAAAACTATATTAAAAGGTTCACACTAAAATAGCCTATAAAACAGTATATAGAGTAAATCCATATAAATTAGATCACTATAGCCTTAAATTATAGAATAATAGGAGAATAGTCCGATCACTCTATCACTAAACCAGCCAGGCTCCTTGTAGAGGACAATGGTCTTTTTGTTAAAAATAATATTTCTATAATCGTGAAATTATTTAATAAATATACCTTAACAGCCCAACCGAGAAGTATAAACAATGCTTCCATTGTAAAAATACAGTACAAGTATTATTCAGTAATAGAAATACTGTAATTCTAATACTAACACTATTAAAATACCATTTATCTAGTATTAATACTATCAAAATATTATTTGTCTAGTTCTAATATCTTTTTATTAATATTTTCACTATTCCTTCTTCGATTACTATACTTTTTTTGTTATTATACTCAATTTCGATTATCATTCCAAAATACTTTTATCATTCTATAATACTTCCATCATTCTTGAAATTCCATTACTACTAATCGGTATTTTCACTATTCCAATATTATACTTTCACCATTCCAATATTATTATTATTAATATATAAATATTATACTCGAAATAAATTATTTTATTATATAAAATAACAATACTCAATTTATATTTATTAATTGAATTATATATCTTTAATTAAATAGATTATATATTAAGTAATATATATTATTTCTAATTATTATTTTTATTTAATAATATTTTTTTTATCATTTAAATTAATAAATTAATAATATTACATTTTAAAATAAAAAATTCTTTTTTATAATGAAATAATTCATTACCTCCAAATATATTTCTATTATTATTAGATTTAAATCTGTTCCAAACTATTATAATAAAATTCAATCTTACTTTAAATCTATAAATAATATTTTATAATACAATTTTTTTTTTGATATTAATTTTATATATAAATTTTTTTTTTGAATATTTTGTTTTTTAAAAAATAATTGAAATATAACTTTTCGATCTTATTTTTTATTATAAGATCTATTTGTTTATTCAATAAATAATTTTTTATTATTATTATCTAAATTATTATTCAAAACATTTTAATCTTTTCCCTTAATAAAACTCTCTTTTTTCAATTTATAATCTATTTATTTTTGATTAAAACTTTTTGTTATTTATTTCTATATTTTTTTTTTTTATTTTGCTATTTATATTTATATTAAAACTTTTTATAATTTTATTTTTCAACCTCTTCTTTTCTATATTTTATATAAAACAATTTTTTTCTTTTTTCAAATCTTTTTGTTTTCCTCAATTTATTTTTTTATTCTCCTTTAATTTTATCCCTTTATACTTATATCTTCTTTTTATTATATTAAATTATATCTTATATTCATTAAAGAATTTATTATCCTTTTCATTTATATTATTTAATAATTCTATTATAATACAATTTCTTTGAATATAAAATAAAGATTTTTGAATATAATAAATAATAATCCAATAATTATATATTATATATTTATAATTTCCTTTAATTTTTATAAAATCTTCTTTTTTTTTATAATAAATATTTTTTCAATAACAAAACTTTCTTATTATAATATTATTGAATTCTTATATATTAATAACTAATTATAAAAATCCTATAAAACACCTTTTTCTTTTAATATTTTATTTCAATATAATTCCAATATCATTTTTATAGTTTTTATAATAAGATTATTATAAATAATTAGAAAATATTAATTTGATTTATAATCTAAATATTTATAAATATAAATAAATAATTATAAGATTTTATAAAAACATTTAAAAAAAAAAAAGCAAAAAAAAATAAAAAAATTTTTATAATAATAGAAATATATTCCTAAAAAACAAAAATATTCTATATTCAAGACTTTTATTATATAATATCAAATATTTTTAAAGATTAAAAAATTAAAAACTTTTTTGAAAAAATATAAAACTTTTTATTTATAAATTATATCTTTAATTCCATTATTAATCTATATTATTTCTAATATATATTTCTATCAAATATTAGCTATTATTAATATAGAAAATTATAAAAAAAAATCTTATAATTAGTTTTATTAATATCTTTGATTTATATTTTTTAATAATATTTTTAATTTATATCTATATCTTCAAATAAAACAATCCATTTATATTCAAAAATCTATATATTTTATATATAATAATAAAATGAAAATTAGATATTATAAACTCAAAGAAAAGCCATTTTATTATTTTATTAATATACTTATATATAATAGGATATTATTTATCTATTAATATCAAATTTATATATATAGATTTTCCTTATATCTTTTATATATAAAGATTTCTAAATAACTCAATCAATCTTACTTGATTTAATTTTTTTGATAATAATTAATAAATTAATAAAAACCTTTTTAATATTATTATAAATATTATTAATTTTATTATCTAATTTTCTTTAATTTTGAATTTTTGAATTTTTTTATTACTTAATTATTTATTTTCATTTAATTTTTTTATTTCCTTTTATTTTTTTATTCTTTGATTTTTTTTTAATTTCAATTTATATATTATATCTTTTTAATTACTTTTCTTTAATTCTCTTTTTTTATATATTCTATATTTATATAATCTCAATTTTTTTCAAATCTTTTTTTATCTTTTTTTCCCTCTTTTTATTTTTAATTTCTATTTTACTATTTTTTTCTAATATTTCTATATTATTTATCTCAAATTTGCTATTATTAAAGTTTTTTATTTCAATATTTAATATAATTTGTTTTTATATAATCTTTTATATTTCATTTATAAAAAATATAAGTTTTGAAAAATAGATTTCAATATATGAAAAGAAAATATAATATTAATATTATTTATATTTAGAACTTCTTATAAAACCTAATTTATTAATTATAATCTTTGTTTTATAATATTTATTAAATATATATAAATTATTTTGAATAAATTGGGAAATAGAATAATAAATAAAATAATAATTTTCAAATTAGTTTTGAATAATTTCAATTTCTATATACTTTTTGAAAACTATTTCTATATCCTATTAATATAACTTTAAAAAAAGATTTTTAAATTATAATTATTTTATTTAATTATAATTATAAAAAAGAATAAATTAAATATAATCTATTAAATATATAAATTCAGAAAATATAATAAAATCAAAAAGAAAAATATTCAATAATAATTAAATAAAGATTTATTTATAAAACTATTATTATAAAATTATTTAATATATTCGAATTAGATTATAATAATTTATTTTAATTATTATTTAAAATTAAATTTAGAAGATTATTAATTGAATTTAATAAAAAAAATAATTTGAGATTAAAGATTTTATTTATTTTTTTATAAAAAATTATCTAAAAGTATTTATATTAATAAAGGTATATATAATATAAAAATAAATATAAAAAAAGATTTTAAAAATATTGGAATATTATTAAAAGCTTATTATATGAGATAGAAAACTTTGATATAAAAAGAAATAAAAATATTATAAAATTTAGGATAATATAGATTATTTTATATTTAATTATTTTATTTATAAATTATTAATACAAATCGATAAATATAAAAATAATTTTTATATTATTAAATAGCTATAATCTAATAAAATAATTCATATAAATTTCAGATTTTAATAATAATTAATTATTAAAATATATTTATATTAAAAAATATATAATATATATTTATTGAGAATTTTCTTTAATTATTTTATATTAACTAATTTCTATTTATTTATATTTATATAATAATTATATATATTAAATATTACTAAATATTAATAATAAAAATATTATTAATAGAAATCAATTAAATTAATAATAATAATATAAATCAAGTTATTAAAATTAATAATTGTTTATAATAGTAAAAGAATATTGTTATTATAATTTATTATAATTGTTAATAAAATAAAAGAATAAGAAATTTTCTATTAAATAATTATATATATTCTAAAAATAATTAATATTAATATTAATTTATATAATAAAATATTGAAAATAATATTATTTAATTCAGAAATTCTTGAATAATCTTTTTAAAATTATAGAAATTATAAAATAACTCCTTTTAAAACTTTAAATTTTTATTTTTCAAATCAAATATATAAACAATTATTAAAAATATATTAATAAATTGAAAAAATAATATTTATATAATAAAATTTAAAAATTGAAACTTTTCCAATAAATATATTCATTAATCAATTAAAGAAAATAAATAAAGTATATTATAAAAATTAAAAAATGATTTTTTTCAAAACTTTAAAATTTTTATATTTTTAAATCAAATATATAAACGATTATTAAAAATATATTAATAAATTGGAAAAATAATATTTATACAATAAAGTTTAAAAACTTGAGCTTTTTTAATAAATATATTTATTAATATATTAAAGAAAATAAAAAAAGTATATAAATTTATTTTAATAATCTTTAATTTAAAATTATATTTATATTATATATATCTCTATTCCGATTATAGTATTACAAATTTTATTATATTTGTATTTATTATTATATTACTAATATATTATTATTATTTTTAGTTAAAAATAAAATAATAATATATATTTTTGAATATATATATTATAAAGTTTAATATTTATATCGAATCACATAATCAAATCTCATAATTATTACTTATAAATTTCGAAAAAAATTATAATTATAATTCGAAAATGATTATTAATAAAGAATATAAAAAGAAACTCTATTTCAAACATATAATTAGGATAAAAAGAGATTTATAAGAAATTAACAAATACAAAAAGCTTTATTAAAATAAAAAAAATATAAAATAAAAGCTTTTTTCCTTTTAATATATAATAAAAAAAAAATACAAAAATACAGATTTATAAATATTACAGATTTATAAATATTACAGGTTTTATTATTTATTAGTTATTAATTTAAGCTAGTTTTTTATAAAAGATTAATATTAATCTATTTCCTTTTATAATCTATTTATACTAAATCCCTATATATTAGCTTATAACCTACAATAGTATTACTATTATATTACTATTATATTACTATTATATTACTATTATATTACTATTATATTACTATTATATTACTATTATATTACTATTATATTACTATTATATTACTATTATATTACTATTATATTACTATTATATTACTATTATATTACTATTATATTACTATTATATTACTATTATATTACTATTATATTACTATTATATTACTATTATATTATTATTATATTACTATTATTTTATTTTCTTTTCTTATTAATAATATTCTTTTAGATGAAAATCTATATTATTGATTAGTTGAAAACATTATATTATATTGATTAAAATTTATTTAATAATCTGAATATATATTTTATTCTTAATAAAATTATATATATTTAGTGAATTATATATTCATTATAGAATTTATATATTATAATATAAATCATTTATTTATTTCTAATAAAACTTATTGAATAAAATTAATAAAATATTATTTAAATTTTTTTGTTAATAAGAATTAAATATTACTTTAAATTATTGAATTATTATATATAATTTAATATTCTCTCTAATCTAATAATAATATATATAATTTTAATAAAAACAAAAAATATTTTTTAATTTATTTAATTATTTATTATACAAATAATCAATATTTTTTTAAACTATTTTCAAATATATATTAATATTTTTTGAATTTAAATTTATATAATTCGAAAATAAATTTTGATTGATTTAAAAAAAATATTAATTTATTAAAAATTATTTTTATATAAATGAATATCAATTTTAATTGATTTAATAAAAATATTGATTTATTAAAAATTATGTTTATATAAATAAATATCAATTTCAATCGATTTGATAAAAATATTAATTTGTTAAAAATTATTTTTATATAAATAAATATCAACCTTAATTGATTTAATAAAAATATTAATTTATTAAAAATTATTATTATTATCTTTCTTTATAAATAATTATTTTTTAAATTATTAAAATCTTTTATTATTTATTTTCAATTATATTAAATTAAATAAAGTTTCTAGTTATTTAATATTCAATAAATATAAATATATTTTTAATTAGATATTATTTTAATAAATATTATATTTATTAAATAAAATTAAATTAATAATATTAATATAAAATTATTATAAAAAAAAAAGTTATTTGAAAATAATTTTTGATTAATTAATTTATATTTTTAAATAGAATTTATTAAATATTAATTAAAAAAAATTAATTTATATATAAAATCTTTTTAATAAGTTTTTAAATCAAATATTAATAAAAAAATTAAATAATAATTTTTAAATTTTTTTTTATATAAATGAAATATAATTATATTTAAAAATTAAAATAAATCAAATAATAATTTATTTAATAAAAAGGTTTATTTTATTAAAAAAAAATTCTATATATTAATTTATATATATAGAAATCTTATTTTCAATTAAAAACTTTATATATATAATATATTATTATTTTTTATCAATTTCTTCTATTTTTTAAAGCTTTTTATTCTAATTTATAGTAATAATAGTTTTATATATAAATTCTTTTATCAAAAATTATTTTTTTGATTAAAATTAATTATTTATAGAAAATCTATTAATAAAGAGTTTATAGGTATATAATTAAAATGGATTTTTTTGAAAAATAATATATTAATTAAGATCTTAATATTTGTTTTAATTCTTTATAAATTCTTTTAGAGTTTAATTTTTTTAAAGAATTTATTATTAATATTTTTTAAGTTTAGAAATAATTATAAAAAGTTTATTATTTATTTATTATAATATTAATTAATTATTTTAATTGAATTAGATATCAATAATTTTATAATTTAATAGTTTTAAAGGTATCAAGGTATTTTTAATAAACTATAATATTGTATTCTATTAATTAATATTTTAAAAATTTATTTTTTAGATATTTAATTTTAAATTTAAATATTATTTTGATTAAGAATTTAATTTATTTTAATAATTTGATTAATAGGATTAATATAAGTCAATCTATATAGACTTTAAACATATTTAGTATATTACAATTCTTTTATTCTTTTAATTAATAATATAATTTATTCTAATAATTCAATAATTAGATTTTATAAGTTAATCTATAAAGTATCTTAAATGCATTTAGTATATTGTAATTCTTCTATTTAATTAATATTATAAATAAATAAAATAAATATATTATAATTATAAATCTAATCTTTTTATTAGATTTTGAAGTGATTATTTTATTAAAATATATATTATTATTAGTAGAAATAGGTATTTTCCTTAGATTTTATAAACTATTAATAATCTATAAGTTTAAATAGAAAGTTTAGAAATTAATTAATAATTTTATTTTTAGATTTAAAATTTATCTTTTATTAGATATTCTTATTTTTATTCTTTATAAACTTTAATAATTTATTTAAAAAAAGATTATTATTATTAGAATTAAATTAATTTATTTAAATTAATTTTCTAGGTATTTGGATTTCTAGATTTTAATTTAAATTATTTTTTTAATTTTAATAATAATAATTTAGAAATCGTTTATAATAAAGCTTTTTCTTTTTTTATTAATTTAATAATTAATAAAGAAAATTATTTAGAAATCATTTGTAATAGAATTTTTTTTTCTTTATTAATTTAATAATTAATAAAAAATTTTTTTTTATAATTATAGTATTTATTAAAAAATTCTAGATCTTTTATATAAATTAAAATCGTTTTTTTAAAATATTTATTTTTATCGTAGGTCATGAGCTAGTATATGAGTATATGATATATATAGTATATAAGAGAGATTAGACTAGTATTAGTCTATTATGAGAAGCTGGCTCGTATTAACAACTAAATAGCTTATGAAACACGTGATTTTTATAAAACAGTATATGATATTCCTTTTTTCTTATTCTATATTCGAGGGGGAAAGGTCTTATTTTATGCTTTTTCCTATCAATTTAGCTTTTCATCATCGTAGATCTCTTCCTTTTCCGGCCATTCCATTAAATAAAGCTGTTCTTTCTTATTCCTTATTCGATTTCACTAGGGTTACGTTAACCTAGCTATGTATGAGTTGAAAGAGCTAATGAAGAATCGGTTTTCCGGCCGTTCTAGGCTAAGGGCCTTAAGCGACGATCACGTGATATGATCATGTGACTTGGTCAGGTGACTTGGTCAGGTGATCCTGTGATTCGCTCCCAGTATACTATATGAATATAGAACTATATATATATATATATATATATAAAAAGATGTATTATTATATTATTTTTATATAAAAACAATAATTTTATATAGCTTTTAATAAACTTCTTTAATTATTTCAAAAGATATTTAAATAATTTTTATATTGATTTCTAATAAAGCTTTTTTAATATATTATTAAGATTTCTAATAAGCTTTTAGTAAGATTTTATTAGTTTTAAGCTTATAAACCCTATAAATATAGGCTATAGAAATCTTTAATATAATTAAAGTATATCCAATAAGTTTTTTTTTTATATATTAATAACTTTTTTTTTAATTAAATTTTCTTTTTTATATAACTTTTGATAAACTATTTAATTATTTTAAAAATATAATTAAATAAATAAATAAAAAACTAAATTTTATTAATGAAATTTTTTTTAATATTAATATTTTTCTTTTTTAAATTACTTATTTTATATATCATCTAGTAAGCCCCTTTAATTATTTAAAAAATATAGCTTAATAATTGAATAAATATAATTATAATATTTCTTTATTTAAATATTAACTTTTTTTTAGTATTTATTTCTAGTTCTTTTTTAATAATTTATTTCCTATATATTATTATATTTTTTTATTAAAATTTTCTCTTTCTAATATTTTTTTTTTAATAAATATTATTTTATAATTTAATAATACCCCTTATTTCTTATTATTAATAAATATCTTAATTAAAAAAATTTCATTCTTAAAATTTATTATTTAATTGTCTTAACTTTATATATATAAAGAATATAATATTTAGATTTAATATAAGAGTTCTGGCCCCTGCTCACCGCACCCTTGTGACAAATGTGACAAAATCCCTACAAAAATGAGGTTTTCCTATACAAATTATTATATTAAATATTTTATTCAAATCCTTATATTTTCTTTTCTAAAAAATTGAAAATGATAAATAATTATAATCAAAATATAAAAAATTATTTGAAATATTTTTCATTATTTTTGTTAAATAGTTATATAGTATTGAAATCAAATTTTTCGAAAAATTCTAATATGTAATATTTTTCCTATACAAAATAAGCGAATTTTCATAAAAAAATTAAATTTTCAACTTTAACTCCTTCAAATTCTATTTAAAAAAATAGAAAAAAATATTCTATTTATTTTTTAATAAAATTTTATTAATTAAATAACATTTTCCAAAAGAATTTCTAATTTTATCTTTTATTATAAAAAATAAACTAGGATATAAGAAGTTGAATAATCTCATATTTTAGCCGGAAAAGCGTTACATGTGCGGTGAGCAGGGGCCAGAACTCTTACTATTTTTATATTATCAAAAACCTTAATTTTCGTTTCTAAAATATTAATAATTATATATTATAATTCTCTAAATCATATAAAAGTAAATCTAGATTAATTTCAATATTATAAAAATCAACAATTTTTTTATTATATTTTACTATACATTAAATTCCCTAAAAAAAATTCAAAAAAAAATATAATTCTATTTTTACTTTCTTATTTTAAAAATATTATCTCAAATTTCTAATCTAATATTATATAAAATACTTTTATATATTTTAATAAATATAAAATTATCAATTATTATCTAATTATTATAAAAATAATATAAGATATTAAAATAAATAATAATTAGAAATTATATAAACTTATAATAATTAATAAATAATTTAAAATACTTATTTTAATAAATATTAATTAAATATAAAAAACTTTTTTAATATTAATAATTTAGATTTAAAAATTATTTATAATTTTAATATAAAATTAATTAAAAATAAAAAATTCATTTTTTTTTAATAAATATTTTATTAAATTATAAATAATTAATAATATTATCTAATAAAACTAATTAATTTAATATTGAATAATGAATTTAATTGATTTATATTATTTATTTAATTAAATATTCAATTTTCTATAAAAAATTAATAAGTATATTATCTATTTTTTATAATAAACTAATTAATTTAAATAAATTCTATTATAAAGTTTTATTAATCAATTATTATTCTTATTATTTTTATTTATTAATATTATAAATATATATATTATATTATTAATATCAATTAATAAAATATATTTTAATTATAATAAATATCGAAATATATTTATAATCTTTTTATTCTAAATTCAAATTGATTTTAAAATCTATTCAAATTAATATTATATAAATAATTAGAAATCCTTGAATAATAAAATAAATATTAATAATATTAATAAGAAGAATAAACTTGAATTAAACTTCTAAATTTAATAATTAAGATTTAAATAATAAAATAATATAGGAATATTAGATATTAATTATTTCAAATTTAATAAAAAGGAAATTAAGAATTAAAAAATTTAAAAGCTTTTTCAAAAGTTTATTTAATTATTTGGACTTTTTAAATTAAATTTAAATTTTAATATTAAAATTAAAGAATAGAATTGATATAATAAATAAAGAAATAAATAATATATTAAAAGATAATTTATTATTAATATTTCTGAATAATTTATTAATTTAGAAATATATAAATATCTTTAATAATAATATAATATTATTATTCTAATTATTTATTTTAATTCTAATTCTTAAAAATTTGAATAACTCTATATTAATTAAATATTAATAAAGAAAATTAAATTTATACTTGAAATTTAATTTAGAAATAAATTTATTTATTATTATTATTATTAGAATTTTTTAATTTAAATATAAAATTTTAAAGGAATTACTTTTTACTTTAAAAGGCAAGAATAATAAATTTATATTGAATATTAGCCTCCTATTTAATATTTTAATTATATTAAAAAGATATACTTTATAATAATTCCCTTTAATTAATATAAGAAAAAAAAAGATTAGATTTAAAAAAAAAAGTTATTTATTATATTAAAAAAACAAAAAAAAAAAAGATCTAAAAAGATATTTAATATAATATTAAAAAATCTATATTTTTTTAATTTAAAATATTTATTTAAATCTATTTTATTTTTTAATATAATTAATAAAATATATTAAGATTTTATTGAATTTTGAGATTTATTTGTTAAATTATGATATATTAATATCTAATTATATTTATAATATATTATTTTAGACTAATATCTATATTATATAAGCTTTAATAAACCAATATTCTTTTCGAATTTTATTCAATATCGATATAATAATCTTGAAAATATTTATTAATATAAACTAAATAATATTAAATAGTAATATATTAATAGAATATTAGAAATTGGAATCAATTTTCAATCAAATATTAAATTATAATATAAAAAATCTATTTATATAATTTAGAATATTTATTTGGAGAAATATTAGAAAAATAGTTTTTTTAATTCTTTTTAATTATTTAATAAGCTTATATTCAATTGAAATTCAATTAAATTTATAAAGTCAAATAATATTATTGATTAGTTTTTAATCCCTATCCTTATAGATTATATTATTAATACGAATTTTATAAAAATTCCAAATTTAATATTATTTTATATACTGAAAAATAATATTATATTATTTATAAAAAGATTAGTATTCTATAATTCTAAAATTAATAAATATAATATATTTTATTTTATTAATATAAATTCTTATTAAAATAAACTTGAACTTATAGAATTTAATAAAAATTATTTCGAATATAATTGAGATATTTAGATTATTAGATTTCCCTATTTTTCTATTTCTCTTCTAATATTTATTAATAAATTTAATATATATTCTAATTCTTATTGAATTCTAATAAATCATTATATTATATTAATAGATCTAATTATATAAAAAAGAATAAAAAAGCTAATATTTTCCTTATAATATTAGAACCTTATAGAATATTATTTAAAGATATTATAGATATTATAAAATTCTTTTAGTTTTTAAATAAGAGTTTATATACTGAAATTAATAGATTAAGATTATTTTTTAATATATTTATATTATTCTATTTTATTAATATACCTTAATAAATCAAGAATATAGAAATATTAGATTTTAGGGCTAATAGATTTTATAAATATTGTTATATTAATAAAAATAAAAGATTAGATTTAGATTTTGATATTTTAAATTAAAAACAATATTATTATTAATTAATAGAAATATATAAATATTAAAATATTCTGAATATTAAAGCCTAAATTATTTATAATATTAAATAGAAATTGAATAATATTCTGATATTATATTTAATATCTTTAATCCTGAATATAATAATTACTTAACCCTTTAATTCAGTTTATAATAAATATTAGAATTTTAATAAATCAATATATCAATTTTTAATAGAAATTATTCTAAATAAATATAATTAAATAGAATATTATTTAAAGCTATCTATTTTTTCTTTTTTTTTGAAACTATATATATCTCTTATTTTTATAATATTATTTAAGATTTTATTCTCTATCAAATTATATTAAATAATTTATTATAATCCTAATTTTATTTTAATCTTAGCTTTTGATTTAATATATAAATCCTAAATTCTTAAAAATAATTAAAAAACGATTTAATAATTCATTAGATTATATAATTGGAATATATAGTATTCTAATTAAAAGTAATAATATATTAATAAATATAAATCTAATTATTTTAGATATAAATAGAATAAATAAAATAATAAAGGATATTTAGATTAAATAATAAGAATTATATATATATAATATATATTATATTAAAAAGATTTAAAAGAATTAAGATTTAAAAACTTTTATTATAATTTTATTCTAGAAATTCTCTAAACTTTTATTTCTAATTTTAAATCTATCTATAATATCTTTACAAAACCCTTTAGGCTTTATAATCTCTAAAAAATCTAGAAATTAAACTTTATTAAAAAATATAACCCTCAAAGCTAAAGAAATTATATTTCTCAATAAATTATAAAAACCAAATTATTATATTAGATTTTATTATATATATTTCAAAACTAAAATTAATATTTCAAATAATATTAATATATTTATAAAAAAGAATTATTATTAATAAACTATAATTTCTTTTTCTTTCTTTATAAATTATATTAAAACTTTATTATTATACTTATATTTTTTGCTATAATCAAAATAAAAGGATTGAAAAATTTTCTAAGAAATTCAGTAATTTATTATATTAAAAAACTTATTACTTTTATATACAATTATTTTTTTTGATTTTTTTTTAGAAAATTATAATTTAATATATAATTAATATATATACTAAATTTCAGAATTATATATTCTATATTCAAATATTTATTGAAATTTTGATTTTAAAGATTTCTAAAATAAAAAGTAATATTTAAATATATTAATTATTTTACTCCTTTATTCTTTTTTTATTCTTTTTATTTTATTAAATACTCTATTTTCAATTCTGATTTTTATTTTATATTTCTTTTTAATATATTCAATTATACTTATTTAAATATAATAACTATAATTATAATATTACAAATCTAAATATATCACTCTTTATTTACTCAAATCTTATTATTAACTATAATTCATTAATTAATTATACTTTTTTATAAAAACTTTAAATCTATAATATACAATATTAATTATTAAAATATTAAGAAAGTATTATTAGAATAAATAAACTTTTAAATTAATATCTAAATCCTTTTAAATTATAATCTTAATTATATTAATAATAATATTAATAGAAATATTAAATAATTATATAAGATTTATTTTATATTATTTAATATTCTATTATTAAGATTCAAAATTGAAAGTTTTCAAAATCGATTTAATAATTTTATAGAAAAAAAGAAAATCCTATTGATTATTAATAATATTATTATATATCTTAAATTAATAGTAATTAGTATCATAACTATTAAATATACTCAGAAAATATTTTATCTGCTAATTAAGTCTATAGATCTAGATCAAGTTTATAATATATATTATTATAAAATACTATATAATATTTATATCTAATAATCATAATAAATCAAATATCTAAGAATTTAAAAAGTATTAGATCTTTTGAATTTAAAAACTGATTTTTATTAATTAATAAATCTATTTTATTATTTAATATTGAATTTTTAATCTATTTATTATTTTTTAGTTTTACAAATTCTATTAATTCAATTCTATATATTCTTTTCCCCTAATCACTCTATATAAATATCTATAGTTATAAACTCTAATATTTTATTTAATTATTTATAATTCTTTATAATAAATCTTATTCTTATTATTTTATAATTCTTATAAAGATTCTATATATACTCATATAATATTTCTTAATAGTTTTTAAAAGATGCTTAATATATTTAGAAAAATATATAAGCCTAAAACAAGTATTAAATAATATTATTATTTTAATAATTATTAAATATTCAATATTACTAATTTAATAATTATTAAGCATTTAATATTATTAATTTAATAACTATTAAATATTTAATACTCAGATATAATAATACTAAGCCTATAAAATATAAAACTTTTTTCAAATATTCAGATTTTATATTATTAAATTATAAAATTGCTTTATAATAAAATAATTCGGAATAATTAAACGACTGATTATTATATAATTAGAAATTAATTAATTTAAAATATATTTTAAAATCATATAATATTCAGTTATATAATATATAAATTAAATTTATTTAGAAATATAAAATTATTAATAAATTTGGGGATTTTAATAATAATAAAATTAAAAGTATTCCGATTTCTAGATAGTTATTCGAAATTATTAAATAATTTTTATATCTTTAAAAGTTAATATATATTACTACAATTTGCTATATATTATATTGAATTACTTTAATATCTAATATTTTAAATCTCAATTTAAATATTTTAAAAATAATAAATTTTAGTAATTTTTAGTACATTCTTTATTTTTTCTATAATATTATTTAAAACAATTAATCATTTATAATTATATAGATATTAAGATTATTTCAAATATTTTTTCATTATTTAAATTATATTTCAGATATCTTATAATATCCTAAATTATATTTTCAGAATTATTAAAAACTATTCACAATATTATATAGCTATCAGATTTTTATATATTTAAATTTCAATAATCTTTTACTATTTATAGTATTGAATAATATATTATATATTATTTATAAAAAATATTATACAATTTTTATATATTTATATTATTAATATATATACTTTAATTATAGAAAATTTAATTTTATTAATAATTGATTTATATATTGAGAACTTTAAATTACTGAATTATTATTACTTAAAGTAATTTTATTGAATTTATTATATTTAATAAATTAATAATAGACTAAATCAATAATCTCTATATTTATTAATATTTAATAATAAATAAATATTGAATTTTCGTAATTATATTACTAATTTAGATTACTAATAAATTTAATTCAATCCTGAATTTTGTTATATATAAATTTATAAACTCAGAAATAATAATTGAATTACTAATTATTACAATAAAATTAATATATATTTCAAATATTAGAAATATAAAAGAAAAATTGATATTAATTAATTAAATAATTATATTTTTATAATTTAAAGGATAAAGAAATTATAAATAAAAAATAGAAAAAAGAATTGAAGGGGTTTTTTTTTATATAATATAATTTTGAGAATTATAAGCTTATAGATTAATAATTTTATTAGGATTCTGAAAATAAGAAATAAGATCTGATTATTATAAAATTAGAATATTGAAAGCTAGAAAGTTAGAAAGTTAGAAATAGATTAAGAATGGATTAAGAGTTGAATTAAGGAGAAGTACTAGAGATAAGTGCTGGAATTAAACTGAACTTATTGAAATTTCGGGGATTTGAGTACTAGAAATCAGAGCCTGAAACCCGTTTTTAAAGATTCGATTAATATAATTAATTCTATAATTATAATATATTAATTCAATATCTAAATCAATAATTAATATATTTTAGTATATTAATTATCAACCTATAGGTATTTCCAAATTGATCTAGGCTTTATTCTTTAAATTATTTAGTATAATAATTCAGAATATAATATAATATATATTTTTGAATATTATTAAAAAATTAAGTATAATAAAAGTATTATTTATATATAAAATATTATTCAAATATTATTTAAACATTATTTAAATATATTTATATTATACCTATTTTCAAGTATAGTTTAGATATTGTATCTTATCAAAGTATTATACTCATGGTTCCAATATCGTACAGATATAGTAGAAGTACCGTAACCAGAGCCCATAGCTGTCGTTAAGGTAAATAAATAAACTGAATCCTTTTTCATCATTAATCTAATTCTAATTAGAAATTAAATATAAGCTTTTATAATTTTAATTTTAATATTGATTTTCTTTTAAAACAAAAATCTTAAATTATAATCAAAACTAAAAAAAAAAGAATAAAAACGTTTTTTATTATATATAAAGTTTCAATCAATTTAATATATTTGATTTAAAATGAAAAATTATCAATATGAATATAATATTATAAGCTTAATAATACAATTGATATTTAATATATTTAATAATATAATTTTTAGATTTATTCAATTAATATTAATAAAAGTATTTTTATATATATAATAATTTTTGTAATCTCAAATATACTATTTAAATTAGAATTATTATATTTTAATAAATTTCTGGAATCTTATAAATTTCTGGAATCTTATAAATTTTAAAGAATCAAATTGTTTTTGAGTTATAATATATATATAATAATGTTATTTTATATATAATAAAGATTTCTTTTAAATTAGTAAAACTAGAAATATTATATTCAATTTATATTATTAATTGAATAATGATAAAACAATAGATTATATATTTTATTTTATTTTATTATTTCAGTATTTAATAAAGAATGATTTTAATATTTAGTATTATATATTTGAATTAGGAATAGAATCTGAATATAAAGATTTGAATTTAATATATTGATTTAATAATAATAATAATAGAAATTTTATTGATATTTTTAATGAGTTTATATATAAAATTAATTATATTATTAATCTTGTTTTTTGAAATATTTCTTTTATTAATATTATTAATCAAAAAAAATATAATAATTTAGATCATAAAACATAAATTATTATTATTCTAGAATAGAATATAATTCTATTGAAATAATATTATTATAAGATTTTGAAAATAAAATTGAATAAACTTTTTGATTTGATATATATTAATATTATCTATTTTCCTAATCTTTTTTTTTTGGTGAATAAAATAATAATCCAAATACATATAATTGATTTTATTATTATAATAGATACTATTATTTATACAATTAATAACTTTGATAAAAGGAATAATAAAACTGTATTATAATAAATTTTTGAATGTGAAAAAATATATCAAAATCAATTTTATAAATATAATATTTTAAATAAAAATATCTTTCAAATACTTCGAATTTTAAGAAATACTATTAATACAATAGAAATATTTTTTTATTAATACTAGCATCATATTTCCACTATATTATCTCCTAGCTTATTCTATTGAAATACCTTTTCTAAATTACTTTCTAAAGAAACAGAACTTTTAAAAAAGTTCCTTTTTTTCATTTTTTGACATTCAAAAACTTGTTTTTGAAAATTCAATTATTTTCATAAAATTTGTAAATATTGAGAAATCTAAATTATCATAGAAGGCTATAATTTCAATTTTTTATTGATTATATTTAATATAATAAATCTTATTATTGATGAATCTTGTTGTTAATAATATTATTATTAATAATTAAAATATAAATATATCTGGAAATTAATTTTTTTAATATTAATAATAACATCTTTTTATAAATTTTATTATTATTAATAATATTATTATTGATAATCCTAATAGTTATAAATATATTTAGAATTTAAATCTTTTTTTTTAATATTAATAATAATATCTTCTTTTCAATTTCATTGTTGATAATTTTGTTATTAATGATTTTAATATAAATATATCGAAAAATTAAATCTTTTTTTTTAATAATAACAATAATATCTTTTTAATTCAAATAAATATTAATTTAATGATTATAAAAAAAGAGAAATTGAAATTTTGTTCCATATATAACAAAAATTAATAAATCCTTTCAACAAATCTTTTTTTCATTTTTTCCTTGATTTTTTTATTATTTTTATTATTATTTTTATTATTATCAAATTATATTTTAATATAAAGTATATCTTCCCGAATAATCTAAGTAATCTAAAATTCACAAAATATTATAAAAAAATCTTAAATCTGTTCAAATAGTCTTTTTTTTGATTCCTTTTTTTTCATAATAAATCTTTTAAGAATTTTTAGATTTATCAAGATTATTTATTTTTATTCAAAACATTTTCTTATTTTTTATTTTATTTTAATGAAACATTTTTAAATATTAGAAACTAAAAGAAATTTATGAAGAATCTCAAAATGAATACCAAAATTCAACTTTCAATATATTTATAATATGTATATAATATAAAATTATATTTATTTATGCATATAAAAAGAACTTCCCTTATATATAGAATCGTAAGTAATATAATTATCTTACCTTGTATTATACCTTTCAACAAACATTAATTTAATATTTTTAAAAATCGATTTATTTTATAATTTCACAGATTAATATATATAATTGAAATTTTTCGAATTTCATAAATTCTTTATTAATAAAGTTCTATTTATATAGTGAGTTCGAATTTAAAAGATCTATTATATTTATAATAAAGCTTTAATCTTGTAAATTGTAATATAATATAAAAATAAATGAATAATCAAATTGTATTCAATTTTTTGATTATAATTTTTATAGTTTTTTGAATAATAGTTTTTTTGGTTTATATATATTTTTAAAGATTATCAAGTATTCAATATTATGAATTTACACTATAAATTTTATAAAAACTAATTATAAAGATCTAAATTTATAATTTTAAAATATATAAAGATTAATTACAAAAATTGATCAATAACATTTTAATAATATACAAATAATATTTTTATTATATCAAAATAATACTTGCCAGCTATTAGAAAGATTCTGCCGATTACCTTAAGATGATTAGTAGTATCAATTCTGATCTACAACAATCCTGATATATAGAAATTTTTTATAAATCAATAATAAATTAATTATATATTTAATTAAAGAAAAAAAAATTATTATAACAATTTTAATATAGTTATAGAAAATGATTATATTAATAATAATAATAAAAGAGTAGATGTAAAATTGAATTTTATTTGAATATATTTGATACTTTAGAATTAGCGAATTAATATTTCTGTAATTAAATCAAACTCAATAGAAAAATATCACATTTTATTATATTATAAATCAATAAAATTATAATAACAATCCTCAATCAATTATTTATTATTAAAAATTTAATTCGTAATTAAAAGATTAATTATAGCTATAATCAATATTAAAATCTAAATTATATATTGTGTAATTAATTTATTATTGATTTATAAAAAGAATTTCATTATATCAAGGTTATTGCAGGTCAGAGTTGGTGCTACCAACCACCTACGGGTGATTGACCATATTATGAATAGCCGACAAGTATATAATATCTAATCGGAAATACAATTCAAATATTATATTTTATAGAAATATAATAAAAATATTATTTTATACTTTCATTCAAATTATTAAGATATATTATTAATTTTCTTTTCTTAAATATTTGTTATTGATATTTTTATTAAAAAGAATATATAAATATCTGAAATTTCAATATATAAAAAATAAGTATTTTTAATAAAATTAATTTTAGAAATTTGAGAAATTCAATATTATTATTAAAATAAAGATTTTTAAAAATAATTCGAAAAATTCGAATTATTTGAGTTTTACATATAGAAAGGTGATTTTAGTTAATACTGTATCGAAATTCGAGTGAATTCTTTTAATAAATTTATATTTCATTTGTTATATTATGAGTTATAGAATAATTCATATATTTATTATAATATATTGAAATTTAGAATATATAATGATTTGATGAATAATTATTGAAAGATTAGAATTATTAATTTTTGATTTGAATTATGAATGAAATTCGATATGGAAATTCGATTTTTAAAACAAATAATATTTTTTTTAAAAATTTAAAATTTAATTAGTTTCGATTTGATAAGTTTTGATTGAATTAGATGTTTTAGAAATGATAAGAAATTCAGATATTAGATTTGAAATAAAAATATTTTATTTTGTAAAGTTTTAAATATATGATAATATTAATTGATGTAATATTGAGTTTTAAAAAAGGTAAATTTTGATATAAAAAATATAAAAAATTAGTTTTTATATAGATTTGATATTCAATAAAAATATATTGTTATAGTAATTCTCAAAATGATATTATAAATTGATTTTTAAGAATACAAAATTATAATTCAAGAGAATACAATTTTTATAACTCTTTTTATTAGTTATTTATAATTTGATATATTATTAATATGTTGAGATCGCAAATTTATATTTTTATTGTATAATTAATTTAATATAAAGTTTAATATAATTTTATTACAATTTTTTTTTGTTTAAATTTATAATTGATTATAGTATTAGTATTGTTTAGAAATTGAAAAATAATAATAAAATTATTTCAAGTTTTATTTAAGGATAAAAACATTATTCAAAAATTTAAATATTATTTCGAAATTCAAATATTATTAACATTTTTAAATATCATAAAAATACTATTCTATTAATATTAATAATTAGATTTTATGAATCATCTTTCAATTCTTAGATAATCAAGGAAAATAATCGTTTTTGAAACCCAATCATTTTTTTCAAAAAATTCAAAAGTTTCTCATTTCATTTTCAAAATAAACCATAAATTTGAATAATTATAATTTTATTAAGTTTAATAAAATAATAATTTTATTAAGTTTAATAAAATAATTTATTTTATTCAATTACAATTCTGTTTATTATAATAAATATAATAAATCAATAATAAGAATCAATTTTTTATTGATGATAGTATGATTTATTGACATTATAATCAATATAATTCAATTATGTTTCTTTTGAAATGTGTTCAAAACAATCGCTTCCCGAATATAATAATTTTTTTGTAATTAAAATTGGAATATTGGTTGTAAAAACCAATTATTGATATTATAAAAACTATATAAAAATATTTTTCCATCAATATTAATAATATATTTCATTATATTTTTCTTTACTTCTTTTAATACAATTTTCAAAATTAATTTTAAATTCATAATTAGATCTATTAAATCTATTAGATTTCTTAAGTTTCTAAAAATTTTGAGATATTTTAGATTTTTCAAATTTTTTCAATTTCCTTTGATCTCTAAATTTATTAAATCAATTTCATAATTAATTTGTCAATATTTATGATTTTATATTATTCTCAAGATGTTTGACTTCTTTTTTCGAAATCTGTTTATATAGATTTTGATTTAAACTTTATTTGTTTTTCCTTATTTCTTTGTTATTGTTTTTTTAAATTTTCTTTCAAAATTTAGATAATATACAATTAATTTGAGTAATAATAGTATCTAAATATTTGATACCTAATATTTGTTGAGTTGATAATATATTGATTTTAATAAATTCTCAAAAAATATTGGAATATATCAAGTTTTAAATTAATTCAATATTTTTGAATTGTTTTGTATATATATAAATATAAATCGAAGTTTTATTGGAAGATTGTTTATTCTTGAATCGAAATGAAATTAATGTTTATTTAATAATTTTTAAAAATCAAATATAATTTCTAGAAATCAATAAATACAAAATTTGAAGAATGTTTATTAATATTAAATATATTAATATGAAAAATGACTTTTTTAGTGATTTCGATTTTTATTGGAAATTGAATATCAAAGAAATAAATATAAATACTAAATATTTATTAAATATTAGAAAACTTTTTTAGTTATTTTAGATCGCTAATAACACCAGTGGGTGCACGGACTCACGGGACAATGTGACAGGAAAGCACAATTTCATACGAAAAAGAGTTATTTTAATAATTTAATTAAAATTCAATATATTATTGAATTCTTTCGAAATTGAAATGTATTATTTTTCAAGTATTAAATAATCTTTTTTTCAAAATAAATCGAAAAAAATGTGATTTGAGTTCAAAATATAAATAGTGTATTTTCCCACCAAAACTTTTGGTAGGGAATTGTATATTCTATTATCAAGATTTCAATTTTCATTCTTTTGATTTAAAATTTTTTTCAAATGAAATCTTGATGTTTAAAAACTCTTCATTGAAATTTCAAATAAATTCATTTATAATTTTAATTTTAATTGAATCATTAACATCGCTCTTTTTGGTATGAAATTGTGTTTTCCCATTTGGGTGTCCTGTAAGTCCGCGCAACTACTGGTGTAATACTAATTCTGATATATAATAATTTCAATATAATCAATATTTTGATAATCGATATTAATTCAATTATATAATTTATTTTGTATTTGAATATAGCAAAATAATTATTGAAATTGATTTAATATAATTATCAAATTTTCTGTTTATGATTTCATTTTTTATTATAGAAGTTCTAAATCTTAAATGTCGAGATTATGAGAATCATCGAATATACTCACCGCATAGTATAATATTTTGTAATATAATTTCTGTAAGATTTATATTTTTTTATATAAACTAAATTCTTATATAATTTATATAGTTATAAATATTAATTTATAAAAACTTTATAATAAATAATTTAAATTGTTATTTATATATAAAAATTTTGAATTTATTTCTAAATATTTCTATTAAAAAATTATATAAACTTTTAATTGAAAACGTTTAGAATTTTTAATTTATAATATTTTTTTTATGTAAAATAAATAAATTTTTTGAAGTTTTTTGAATTTTTTATTTTAATTTTTCAAAAATATTATTTTGAAAATAACTAAAAATAAATAATATATTTTTTTAAACCATTTAAAATTTTTTTAATCTTTTTATAATATTATATTTAATTTTATTTTATATAATTATAAATAAATTAGAATATAAAAAGCTGAATAATTATATATTTTAGTTAGAGAAGCATTATATATATAGTGAGTAGGTTCTAGAACTCTTATTATTAATTAGTTTTAGATTCAATTTTTTTATAATATTAAAATAATTATACAAATATATTTATAATTTTTTTCAATTAAAAAAATTAATTGAATTATTCAAAAAATTAATTTCGATAAAATGATTGAATAATAATATTTAAAATAATAAGTTTCAATAAATATTAAAAAGAATTAAAAGTTTTGATTCTATATAAAACTTATAATTGTATAATATTTGATTAAATTGATATTGATTATTAAAGAAATCAATCATATTAAAATTATTATATATAAAAACTAATATTATTAATTATTTAGAATAAAATTATTAAAAATAATTGGTTAATAAATAATAGAAATTATTTTATTATAAAAAATCTTTAACATATAGAACTTAAATAAAAATGAATATTAAAATGAATATTAAAATGAATATTAAAATGAATATTAAAATGAATATTAAAATGAATATTAAAATGAATAATAAAATGAATGTAAAAATGAATCATAATAATGAATAATAAAATAAATAATAAAATGAACATAAAAAGGAATATAACAATGAATATAACAATGAATAAAACAATAAATAAAACAATAAACAAAACAATAAATATAACAATAAATATAACAATAAATATAACAATAAATATAATAATGAATATAACAATGAATATAATAATGAATATAATAATGAATATCATAATGAATATAATAATAAATATAATAATAAATATAACAATAAATATAATAATAAATATAACAATGAATACAATAATAAATATAACAATGAATACAATAGTAAATATAACAATGAATATAATAATGAATATAACAATGAATATAACAATAAATATAATAATGAACATAACAATAAATATAAAAATGAATATAAAAATGAATATAAAAATGAATAAAAATATAAAAACAGATTAATTATGAAGACACGTATAATATTATATATAAAAAATTATTCTATACATATAAACTTTTTCTTAACTCTTTATAATTAAATATAATAGGTAATAATCTTATAAATACTTTTATTTATTTATTTATTTATAATAATTAATATCTACTATTTGACCTCCCGCAGAGTATTCTAGATATACTAAAAACGGGCCTACAGATTACTGACAATCCTGTTATTTATAATAGTGTGATATTAATTAATCAAAGTTTAATTGCTTTTAGTATTCTTTTGTTTAATATTGCTTATAGCAATCCTATGGTTGATTTGTTTAAGGATTTGTAATCCTTTGTTAAAGGATTTTATTTTGTATATTGTTTGGGTGGTAGTGGATGATTAGGTTAATTGTTTGTTAATCGGAAGTGTATATAATATATATATAGCTAGTTGGGGTAGATTTTAGATTGTTTAAAGTGGAAAGCTTATCTTTGGTATATTAAAGCAAATTGTTATATGTATAATTTTATATAATTTAAATATATTCTAATGTAGAATTTAGATTTAATAAGGAAATTAGTAAAACTGTTTTGTATTTGTAGAATATATTTGATATATGCTATTATCTTTTATTCGGATTGAATATAATTAGGTATAAATAGTTAATTGTTATATATCTAATTGTTGATTAAGTATTAAAAAAAGTATATTAAGCTTTTTCTTATTTTTATATATATAAATATTTATATTATTCTTATAATTGAATTTAATATAATAGATTACAAAATCTCTATATCCAATTCTTATTATTATAAGTCTATAAAGTATTCTATAAGAGAATCTGAGATTCCCTAATTTCAAGATATTATATACCGATTGTTATATATTATATATTTTAGAGATTAAACTTCTTTTTCTTTTATTATTTATTTTCAAAATATAGATATTTAATATATAAAATAAAGTGGATATTACTAATCATAAAGAGATAGAAGGGATTAAAATCAAATAATCTAATTATACTTTGATTGATAAAGCAATCGACTATTTTGTTATCTTCAATTTTAATATATTTAAGGGATTATTTAATTATAATATTATATATAGTGTTTCATTACTTAATAATATTTATAATATACCTATTGAAAGGAGGTAGCTGTACTTCCCTATATTCCTTAGATTATTGATATACTATCAATATATAGTTATATCTTTCCCTGATAGGGATAATCAATAATATTCAAAAGATATTCTAGCTTTTGTTATATACCGATTATCTTAATATTAAAGATATACAATTATTTATATATTCAATGATAATTATTATCAATCTACTATTTATTATAATATATTATAAAGTTGTATTCTATATAATAATTATTTTTGTTATACTATTATTTTAAGTATAACTCTCTATAGGGAATAAGATGAGAAGTATAGAGTAAAAAGTGATGGCATTAGGAGAATTAATATTCTAAATTTTTTTACAATTTCCGAAAAAAAGAGCTTTATATAGAATAAAGCTTTTATTAATATTAATTAAGACTAGTTTTCTTTATTCTATAATTATATAAATTATATTTTTCAATATTTCTTTTTGAATTAATTATAATAATTTATTATTTTTAATATTTTTATAAATTTTTTAAATGAATTTTTAATTAATAATTTTATTAATTTATTTATTATTATTTTGTTTATAAAAATATAATTGATATTAATCTTTTCTTTTTATTTGAAATTCTATATATAATAATATATAATATCGATATACTTTGATTTATTAATTAATCATATATTCTTAATTAGAATTATAACCTCTTAATTATCTTTCTTTATATTAATAATAAATCTATTTTCTATAACAAATTTCCTATATTCTATATCTCGATATATTTGAACTAATTATTAATTTTACTTTATTATAATTGATTAAACTATATATTTTAATTCAATTATTAATATTAATATAGAATTCTATTTTTGATTTATTCAGAATACTAATCTTCTTCCCAAAAATATAATTATTTTCAATATACTTTTTTCTATTAATTATATTGTTAATATAATTTATATCAGAATAGATTACTAAATTTTGAATTTTTTTTTAATCTAAAATATAGTTTATAATTAATTATTGTTTATAAATAGTATATTATTTTTTATAATTAATTTATATAGAATTTTACAGAATTTTTTATATATTAATTAAGCTTTTCTAAACTAAAGATTATATCAAATCTTAAATATATCATCATATATATCAACTTTCTGATTATATAACTATATTTAATAGAATCTATTCATTTATTATTCTTTCAAATTAATTAAAATATTTTATAATTATTTATTAATATTGAAATAGATTTAAATATTCTTTTTATGAATTTATATTTATTTAATATTTTTTTAAGATATTGTTTTTGATTGATATATAGAATTTTATTTTTTTTATTTTTAATAATTTTTATATCTAAAAGCTTTGAATTTTCAATTTTTCTTAAATTCTTAATATTGAAGATAAAAGTAAATTGTTTATTAAATTATAATATATTATTTAAATTTTATATTATAATAAAAAGATTATTAATATATAGTAATATTATAATTCTTTTATTAAAATAAATAAATAAATATAAATTAATTAAACTTTATATAAAATTCTATTTAATAAATTGCTTTTTTATAAAATTATTCTAATTATAAGTTATTTACTTTAATTTATATAAACTATAAAGAATTTCAAAAATATATTCTTATTTAATATTAACTCTTTATAATATAAATAGAAATATTTTTTCTTTTTAATTCTATTTCAATAAATATATTTTTATATTGAAATAATATACCTCAAGATCTTGTAATATTATAATCAATAGAAATAAACAAACTATTACTAATTGTATTATAGATATAAATATATCGAAAAAGTCTACTCTGTATTTTTATATAAAATTTCTTATTATTAATCTAGTCTTGAATTATTCTAATGATTTATTTATATTTAGTTTTATTATAAATATTTATTTTGTATTAACTAAATTGTTTATTCTATTATTATAGATTTATCACTATATTTTATTCTTTTCTAATTTTTTAATTTCCTAATCAATAACTGCTTGCTATTATTTATTATAAATTAAATTACTTATTGTCTTTTTATATATTTTCAGAATCGATATATTCTTTATTATTATATTTATAATAATTATTTCTGAAATAAATATATAATCTTACTTTATTATTCTATAAAGAATTCTTAATTTAGTTTCAGATTTATAATAATAATAAGAAATATATATAAATACTTAATATTTTAAAATTAGTTTTATTGTTTTATTCTTTTGATTTCTTTTTTATTATTAATTTGATATTCTATTTAATCTTTATAATTATATTTATTAGATTAATATTCAATAATTATACTATATATAGAATAATAATTTATAGGATAATTACTAATTTTAATATAAATACCTTAATAAGATTTAAACTTTATTCTTTGAATTATATTCAATTAACTTGATAATTATAGATTTTGTAATTACAGATTTTGTAAATACTATACCTACAATTCCAATTATAATCTTATAAAGTCTTTCTATTAATTATTATTTCAATAAAATATTCTATATTCCTTATCCTTTTATAAATTCTTTTTCTAAAATAATAAAATACAGTTTTAAATCTATCTTATCTCCTAATAAACCTTTAAAAAATATATAATTATTTATCTTTATTACTATATATCTATCTGAAATATATATCTACAATTATTTTATAATATAATTATTGTATTCAACAAATATATCTATTTTTGCTTTATCTATTAATTTATTTTAATAAATATTATTAAAATGAAATATTGAATTAATATAAAAATAGCATTTTAATTCCTATATTTTAATATATATTATTAATAATATTATTCTGGTTTATGCCTCATATAGTAATATTTGTTTTTTCTTTATTTATATAGTTATATTCCATTATTAACTAATAGATATTTCTTTATATCTTTATCTAATTTTAAATTTATTTATTTATAATTTTATATATATTCTGTTTTTAATATATATATTTATTTTCACTATATAATTTCAAAATTCAATTGATATTACTAAATTTTTAAGTATTATATAAATATTTGATTAAATAATTTGAATTGTTTATTTAGCTATATCATTTTGATTTGAAATATATATACATATTAATTATTATTATATACCTAATTTGTTTTATTATTCCTATAATACTTTCTTAATCTTTAAAGTATTATCAATATATATTATTCTAATCAAAAATCTATTTTCTTATTCTATATTAACTCTCCACTTCTCTAATTCTTCAATAATATTATTTTTCTTTTCTAAATATATTACCCAAATCTTTCTTATTCAATTACAGATTATTTCTATAAAGTATTACTTTTTTCAAAATAATATTAGAAATAGTTTCGATATATCTAATAATATAAAAACTAATAATTGCTTCTTATATTTTCAAAAACTATATTATAATACTTTTTTATCTTTATTATTATATATACTTTATAGGGTTTTAGATTTATAAATAACTTGATATCTTTTTTCAAAATTATAATTAGATATAATTTATTCAAAACTCTATATTCTATATATTCAAAACAATAATACTATAATCAATATTAATTTAGATAATTTTATTATTAAAAATCTACCCTATTTATTTTATTTTTACTATAAATAATATTCTCAATTTCTAATAAAACTTTCTTATTCTCCTTTAAGACTAGAAATATAATATCAAAATTACTAATAATAATATTTGTAATTATATAAATTCTATAAAAATTATTTGTAAATAATAGGATTTTCCTGTTTCTATAAAAGTATATCTTCTTATTATTAAAGATTCTCTTAATATTGAATTCCCTACAAAACAATCTTATAAATAATAAGCTTACTTCTAATCCTAAAATATATAATACCTTCAATTTATATATTCTTTTATTTTATTTTATTTCTATTATTCCATATTTTTTTATAACTAATTCTCCTTTTTAATTTTTATCTGTTTTGATCTAAAAAGCAATTTTAAACTAAATAGAAAATGAAATTAGTTAATTATATATAACAAATAGCTAATATCTGTAATCCATTTTCTAGTATTGTTATAGAAGGATATATATACAAACTCACTTGAATAATAATAAGGTTTTTCTTTATTTAAGATTTCAGTTATAATATAATTATAATTGTATATAAAATAGAAGATTAGATTATTAGAAAAAGATTTACAACTTTTCCAATTTAAATTTGTTTGATATTTCGATAAAGATAATAACTTCTTAATTAAATTATTTTTGATATAGGCCTAAATACTTTCTTTATATAAACAATCTCATACAATATAATCCGAATTGTTATAATAAAAATATTCTTTTTCTTTACTTGAATTACAAAAATCTTCTCTCAAAACTTCAACAATAGCCTTTATTATATTATCCATAATCTTAGCAATTTTATATAATCATTATTATATTTATATTTTTGTTTTTATTTGTTATAAAAATATTCCTAAAAGCAATTGTTTTGTTTATAACTTAAATCTTTTCAAACTTAATTATAAAATTAAAGTTTTAGATATCAATTATTTCGATAATGATATTAAAATATTCTAGTAATTTTTGAATAAAGAATTTTAAAATAATTTTTTTTATCAATAAATTCTTTTTATATTACTTTTACTTCAACTATCTCTTTTCAGATTAAATATATTTCGCTTTAGCTTTTTTCAATTATAATACCCTTCTTTAGCTTTCATATTATTAATTATATAAATTTATTTTGCAATTTTTAAAGGATAATATATTTATATTTTGCTTTCAATTTGATTTATTTATTACTAAATTTACTAATATTTTCGATAAATTTGTTATTTATATTATTGATATACTAAACAAAAAGCTCTATATCAATTTAAACTTTTTCTATCCTATATATTGTATCTATTAATTTAATAAAATCTATATAGAACGCTTTGCATATAGCTATATTGTTTATAATAATATAACCCCATCCTTTTTTTACAAAATATAGCTTTATCGTTTTAAATCAATAATATCAATTCTTTCTATTCAATATTGGGATCTTTAACTTTCTATTATTGGAATCGTTTTTTATAATTACGGGTGTTATTATTAGTCTTAATTTTAGTATATTATAAGATAGAGATATTTTCTTTTTCCTTAGCATGATTTAAGTTTTTATACAAAATGAATATATCTTTTTAAGGATTTTCGATTTCATATTAATAAAAAGCCTTTATTATAACTCTTTCGATTTGATTTAAGCCTTTACCTTTCTTTATACCTTTACAATTTATTCTCTTTATTATATAAATCTTTATCTTTTCTCTTATACCTCTATACATTCCTTTCTACCAATAATTTCTAACTCAAATATAAACCCAGATTTATAATCTATTTTAAATATAACTCTCTATAGAAAATAAGATAGAAAATATAGGATAGAAAGTAATGACATTAGAAGGACTAGTATTCTAAGTCTCTTTTACAATTTCCGAGAGGAAGAGCTCTGTATAGAACAGAGCTCTTACTAGTACTAATTGGGGCTAGCTCCTCCTACTCCATGATCACGTGAACCACACCTTTCAACAACTATTCAAATTTATTTGAAAATATAAAGTAATTACTTTAAGGAATTAGATTTTATTATTTTTTAAATATTTTTATAATATTCTTTTTGTTTATACTATTTGTAGAATTAATATAATATCCAGAGGAGTAGTATAGTTATAAAAATCTAGGATACTTAATGATAGGGATTATTTATCTTATCTTTTACAATTTTATTTCGGGTTTTTTCAGAATATCTATATTCTATTCTTTTCTTTTAATATCTAATTTCAATTGATTTATAAATAGATATTGTATATTTATAATCTATAATTGAAATGCAAACCGTAATTTGGCTTGTTTTAGTATAATAATTTCTATTAGGAGATTAGTTTTTATAAAAAAAAAAATTGTTAGGATTGTTTTGTATACAGATAAGGCTTCCTATATTGTATTATATAATGTTTTGCTAATCAGATCAATATGTTTCTTAATTCCAATACTAATTAAAATATAATCTATATTTATATATGATTTGTATAATCTATCAAATTATATCTTAGAATTATAGAAAGCGATAAAAAGTATATAGATAATAATCATTTTTCACAGGTAGATTATAAAAGGATTATAAATTATATAAACTATTAATCGAATATATACTACAATATATATAACCTTTATAGTATATATCTTAATATATTATAGGAATATTAGATATTAATCAAAAAAAACATTAAGCTAGTATAATATTAGTTATATTTTGTTAAAGAATTCTAAAAAGATTGGTATAATAATTAAATCCCAATTTATTTTTATAATTGAATTTCTAATATTATATTTTCTTAATATATAGAATAACTTAAACTTTTCTAAAACAAAAAAAACCTTATTCTAATTTCTTTATTTTAGAATATATTATATGGTTTGATGGAGTATATATATATTTATAAATAAATCTTTTAATATGTAATATAAAGCTATATTATTAGTATAATTAAAATATCGTATTCTATTTTGATTGAGGAGTTTTATAAGATAAAGAATATATAAAATTAGAAAAAACAATAAGTTCTATAAAATACTATATATAACCGGAAATTTCTTTATTATAATCCCCTTAAGTTTTATATATATATATTTTTCAATTAAAAATAAATCAATAAATTATAAAAGTATTATAGACTAATTTTGTTTTTTTATATATTATAAAAGCTATTTTTTGAAAAATATATTATAAATTTCTTATATATTTATTATTATTAGTATTATTACTTTACCTATTATTAATATAAGCTTAGTATTATAAGTAAAGATAATTATAAGATTAATATCAGCTTTTTTTAATAATACTTTATAATACTAAGAATTGATAATATTGTATTTTATAATTATCTATATAATTTAATTAGTAATATATCTTTCTAATTCTTTTTTAATATATAATATTAATATAATCAATCTTTATAATCTTAAGGATAATCTATCTTTCTTATCAATCTTTAATAATATAACTATTTCTATAAATTTTTATTTATTAGAGTAATAATTGAATCTAAAACAAATTATAAAAATACTATATATTATATTTTTGATATTTAATTAATATACTTTAAAAAAACAAATAATAATTTGATCGATTTTGAATAATATATTTTTGATTCCTATTATATATTTCTTCATTTCCTTTATAATAATTATCTTTTTTTTATAATAAATTTATTTAATAATCTTCTTTTATAATAGATTATATTATAAATTATTTATTATTTTGAAATAATTAAGTATAATTACAAAAATACTTTAATTTTTTCTTTAATATTAATAATCTCCTAATCCTTAATTATTAAAAAAAATCTTAAAGCTTACTTTTAGAATCAATTTATATCAATTTATAACTTTATATAATTTCTAATCGTTTTATATATTATCTAAATATTTAATTCAATAAATTTGCTTTAAAGTTTATATTATTCTTTATAAATTTTATTAAGTAATTATTATATTATTAATTAAAGCTATCTCTTTTGTTTATATATAAATATAATATATCTTTTTATATTTATTAATCTATTATAAAAATAATTGGTAAGATTTGTAATCTTTTTATTCTATAGTTTTTATAAAAGTATTTAATATATTTATAAATTTAATAATTAATCTATTAATATTATAGGTAGATCGGGAATTAAGATTTTTGAGATTTATTAAATAATTAATTATTATATTTATTAAATAGAATAAATCCAAATTATAAATTTGGTATATATTTATTTGTATTTAAAGATTCTTTTATTTAAAATAATAATGATTTAAATAGTATAATTGAAGTTATTGTATAGATTGGTATTGATTATTATTATTGTAGTAATTATATTGAAAAAGATTAAATCCAGGATATATTCTCTTGTATATATAAAGGTATCGGAAATCTCAATATATTTTATTCCCTATTCGATAGTTTAGAATACAAGTATATTTCTTTGGTTAATAATTGCTATTCTAGATTCCTATAATTTATATTTGATATTGAAATTATCTTTAATAATTATATTAATTTTTAAAGTAATCTTTAATCTGAGGATATAGTTTATTATTATTAAATTGAATAGAATATAATAAATATTAAAGATCAAATATTCATTAATATTGATTTATAATAGATTTTTATTTTTAATCTATTTCATTTATTCAATTTTCAAATCACTTTTTTTATATATATAGATAATTACTCGAAACATATGTTTAAGGCTATTAATTATCTTCTAAATATTAATTAATTAATATCAATTATAGGTGGTATGATTTTGAGTTATCAAATTATTGTATAAACAGAGTTTTTGAATATAAATAATATTTATTTCAATTTTCTTTACGATTTACAGGAGGGTGATATAATTGGAATGTTTATATTCTATATTTGCTTATATAATTATAAGTTCTTTCCTCTTTTATTGAGTTTGTATTAGTTATATAATTTATATAAGGATAATAATAGTATTATTAGTATTTAATTTATTTCCTTTATTTATTTCGGAATTGGAAGGTAAGAAGGTCTTTTTAGTTATAGTTGTTATATTATAATTTACTCCTTTATTAGTATGATGTGGGGTTGTAGTCTGGGTTATGGATTGGGTTATAGAATAAGCCCTTTTTTGGTTAAATCTATTTGGATAATTGATTTATTAATTGTTATTTGTTTTTATAAATAGCGATACAGATCTCTGATATAAAGAATCTGGGAATAATCACTTAGGGTTTTTTAATGAGTATAAGGATAGATATTATTTCTTTGTATATTTTCTAGATTTCCCTTTAATCTGTAGTTCTGACTATTTTAATTTATTAATAAATAAATCTAATTAGTTTTCTATTGATTAATTGTAATATTATTAAACAATTACTATATATAGATTGGAAGGATTCTAAATATTCTATATATTGAGTATTATTTTAATATTACTTATAGATCTTTTTATTAATATATTTAATAATTAGTTCGTTATATTTAAAATAATAGATTGAGTAATAGTATATATATAAATTGTAGTATAACTAATACTTAGTAGAGTGTTATTGTAATTGGGAATAATATAGTCTATTAAAAGGCTTTGAATATTTATTAATATTGAATAATCAGAAAGATTTTATTATTTTTTTGAAATTAATAATTTAATTAATCTTTTCTATAAAAAGGTTTATTTTATATTTAGAGATTTTATATTATATTAATTCTTCTTCTAATTATATTTTGATTTTTTTCTGAATAATTATATTTGGGAATATTATGAATATACCTAAAGTATTATAAGGGATTTAGGGTATAATATAATTATACTAAATCTTTTTAATTTAAATATTATTTATATTAAATATAATAATAATCTATATACAATTATCTTCTTATAAAATGTTTTTATATACCTTTAATATTTTATATTCTAATATTCATTCTGTTTTATTATAATAGAGTAAAGAAATCAATTTGAATTTTAATTTAGGGATTGCTTTTATAATCTTTAATTATAATTTAAAAAGGTTATTAATGATTATTTATTATTCATTTTCTATTTTTATAAAAATCATACAATTATTTCGTTTTTATTATTTATACTTTTGTATTGTTTCTATTATTTTAAATATATTCGTTTTAATACCTTTTAATACCTAAAGTACCCCCTCAATTTTGAATATATTGATATAGAATTTAATAATATCCTTTGGGATTGATTTTATAATTAATATAGAGATTCTCTATATAAACCCAATTTGTTCTATAATTTTGATTATACTATCAATATATACAAATCTCAATACATTAATATAACTGAATTCCGCTTTATTTAGAATTTTAATATATATATTAATTGCATTTGTAATCTTTAGAGTAATCTATCGATTTCTATTTTCCTTATAAAATTGATTGATTATTACTTTATAAACTGATTATATATTATTACCTCCAATTGTTTTATTTGTTATTATAGTCGTTACTATCATTGTTGGAATACTAGAATCACAATCCAATATACCTAGTAATATAACAGATTACTTATAACTGTATATTATTGGTATTCTAATAATTTCTTAAAAGCCTAGAATATACAAAGTGAAGTAATAATAAATTGTTATATAAATTACCCTAAATGATTTTAGAATATTTAATATTTAAAAAATACCTTTAGAGATTTTGATTGTCTGGTTGTAAGAAGAAAGGTTATAAATGTAAATACTCTTTAGAATTATGTCTAATACTATTTAAAATCTATACCTATATTTATATACAAATCAGATCAATACAATATTCCAAAATCGAGATATCTTTATATTTTCGATTTTGTTATATAAAATTAATTCTTTATATTTTCTATAAAGATATTTATTCAATTTAATAATTGTTTTTATAATAATGTTATTAAATAATAGATTTCTAATTCCGAATTGTTTTTTAAAATTGTTAAATTTTAAATTTATATATTTATCAAATTTGCAATTTCTAATTAATTTTAATCAATTTCATACAATTAAAAAAAAATATTTAAGTATCTTTTTTTTTGAAATCAATTATTATAATTAAAATATTATTTCGAATATATTAAATATTATCCAAAAGCAATTTAATATCTTTGAATGTAATATAAAAAGTAAATATATTTTAATAGTATTTTATATAAATATATTTGATATAATTTTCATATATTGATTTTATAATTAATTTTATAATTATTATTGACTTCATCAATAGGTATTATTATTTTCTTCACATTTTTTAATATCTATATTCAACCCTTTATTTATATGATATTCATTATTAATCTTAAAATCTTTATGAAAATAACTAAATTCAATAATATAAATAATATTAAAAATAATATATTTTTTAAATCCAAAAATATATGATTCAAAAAAACTTTTATAATTTTATATTTAAAAGAAATTCTATTTCAAATTATATTTAATATTAGAATTAAAAATTACTTATGAAATACAAACCCCTAATTCTATTTAATCAATTCTTTATCTTTATTTTTCAATAACTATCTATAAAAGTTATTAAAAATCTTTTTTTAATTAATATTTTAATAATTTTACTTATAACTATAAACTAGATTATTATCTTCATATCTAATAATATTTATATTTTATTTTATAATAAATATAATCAAAAAAAAATATTTTAAACATTAAATATTATATTTCTAATTATTTCAAAAATTTGATATAATTATACAATTACAGAAATCCCTATTTCCTTTATAAACTTAAATAATAAAATAATTTTAATAAACAAAACTTTCATTTTTAATAAAATTTTATATAAATAAACAAATATTTAATTATTATTAAATGCTCTAATTATAAAATCAATAAATATTCTAATAAAATCATTTAAATCATTTTATTTATTAAAACAATTTACCTTTCTACTTTTTTCAATATTAATTATCCTTTTGAATTAATTTAAAAAAAACATTATAATCTAATAAAATACAAACTATTAAAAATATTGCTTTTTTTTAAATATATCTAATTCCTTTTTATATCTATTATAATTATTTCATAAATATATATAAAGAATTAATAATTATTAATTATATAATATTGTTTAAATATGCTACCTATTATAATCTATTTAAAACTAAATATAATAAATATCTTATTTATTTTTAAATAAAAATAGACTTATAATACTTCCTATCAAAAATAAATTCGAAATTGTTCGAGAATCAAAAACGATTTAATACAAAATAATTAAAATATTGATTAAAATTTTGAAAACAAGAATATTCAATGTTTTTGAAATTACAAAGCTTTTTAATATATATAAATATAATAATATTATTATTTAATATAAATAAACTAAATTCATTTCTATTATTAATTAAATTCCAATTAAAAATTAAAAATAAATTCTTACAATTTTAATTTTAATCCTTTTTTTCTTTTAAAAACCTTTAAATTATATTTGAAAAGAAATAAAAAAAGGATAAAAATGTTTTTTATTATATATCAAATTTTGATAGATTTCATATGAATGATTTAAAAAAAGCATTTTAATAATATTAATATAATATTACAAATCTTATAATAAAATCTACAATTAATAAATTTGATAGTATAATTTTTAAATTTATGAAATTGATATTAATAAGAATATTTTAATATAGATAATAATTTTTGTAATTTCAAATATCTAATAAATTAATATTATTTATATCTAGAAATTCTAAATAATTATTAATATATAAATATGAAACTACTCAAGTTATAACTATTATATTCCAACAGATTTTTAGAATTTTATAAATTTTAAAAAATCAAATTATTTTTAGATCATAACATATATTTATAGAAATATTAGTTTATATGTATAATAATTTTTTTTTATATATAATAAAGATTTTTTTCGAATTGATATAAATAAGAATATTATATTCAATTTCTATTATTAATTAGGTAATAATGAAACAATAAATCATGTATTCTATTTTATTTTATTATTTTAATATTTAACAAAAAAAGACTTGAATATTTAATATTATATATTTAAATTAAAAACATAATTCAAATATGAAAACTTAAATTTGATATATTGATTTTGTCACGGTCAACCTGTGTAAGGGCTGGCGAGAGCATGTGAATAGCCTCTACAGAACTACTTCGGATTAATATCAATTTGTATATAATTATAAATTATAAAGTTTTTATAGTTTAAAAGAATTAATAAAAAGTTTTTATATTATATTATACTTAATTGATTTATTACTATTATTTATTCTAATAATTCTTTTTATTTTATATATAGAGTAATCTATCAACTATTTCCTAATCGAATAAATATCGATATTATTATAATTTCAATAAAAAGAATATCTATTTCTAAAGGAAAATAGAATATCTATAATACAATTCAAAATCAATCTAATAAAATTATTAATTAATTTCTATAGAATATTAGTAATAATATTTATTCAATTCAATTATATTCTTTTAGTAATAATAAGAATATATTATTGAATCAATAACTTTTAAGAAATAAAAGAAGAAATAATAGCTATAAGAGAAGCTTATAGAATAATTATAAACCATATCTTATATATAATTATTTTAATCGAATATAACCAATCCACAATTATATCGAATACAATTCATTAGAATATCAATCTTAATCAAGAAAAACTATTGAAATTATAGAGATTAAAATAATATAAAGAAAAAACTATCAGAAAAACTAAGAATTTCTTTTTTTAGATAGAAATCATATTTCGAAATAATAATAAATATTATTTTCTTATTAATATAAAGAAAATAGAATATATTATTTAATATTTCAAAAAATAATTTTTAATAATTTAATATCGATTTATAAACAAATCAAGTTATAAAAAAATAAATTAAAAAAACTTTAGAATATATATATAATATTATTATAAATAAAGAAATTAGATAATAATAAATAATTCAAAAGTTTATATATATAAAATAAAAAAAGAAAATATTGTAAATATATTTATAATTTATTTAAAAGATCTTAAAAAGAATATCAAATAAAAGGCAAAGAGTATTCAGATCGAGAAATTCTTAATAAATCTATTATCTAATATAATTAGAAAAATATTAGAATTCCTATAATAATCTGAATTATATAATAAGCTTATAAAACAAATCTATAAATTAAAAAATATAAAAAAACTATTTCGAAAAAAAGATATAAGGGATTTATAACAACCTTACAAATACCAATTATTATTCTTTTAATATTGAAATATTTCTAAATATTTATATTTAAAAAATAATTCAATTCTAATTATTAAATCAAAGATTCAAAGAATTCAATCAATTCTTTTGAAAAGAATTTTATAAGATATTAAGATACCCTATTAATATATTATATATAAAACATTATTAGAATATTATATATTATAAATATTAAAAAAAGAAATATTTTATTATATATTATTAGAATATTGTTATATATAAATATTATAGAAAAAGATATAAAAAATTCAAGTATTAAAATAATCTATTTAAAACTATTTGTATAGAAAATGCTTTAATCTAATAAATAATTATAATGAATATTCTATTAATATTAGATTTATAAAAAAAAAAAAAATAATCTTTATAATTATAGTAATCTTTAATAACAATAATAAGCTAATAGTGCTTTAATATTTTATTGATTTGAGAATATAAGTTAATATTATATAGCAAAATAAGTATATTGAATGGAATTGGATTTTTATCAAAAAAAGCATTTCTTTTATATTAGCAAATAGTATTATAATTATATTATATAAAGATTATAAATTTTCTATTAAAATAAAAAATAAAAAAGAGAAAAGAAAACTTATACTTATAGTTTTATATTAATAATATTAGATCTATTACAAATAAATATTATTCTAGATTTTTTATAATTATAAATAATCAATTCCGATATCAATTGAAAATCGATATTACTTTAATATTACCCTATCTTAAACAATCTTGAGATTATTTTTGTAAAAGAATTTTATTAGAAAATGAAAGAAGACAAATCAGTTTTTATAATCTTTTTAAATAAATTAACTTTATAATTAAAAATAAAAGGGAATTATTTAATATTTATATTAATTTTACCTGAAATATTAAAAGAATTTCAAAAATATAAAAAAGCTTTTTTTCTAAAAAGGAAAATAGTCTCTTATCCAAGTATTATTCAATAGAATATTATATTAATCTCGAATTCGATTTGACTTTACTTTAAAATCTAATTTATTTTTTATTAAAAAAAGAATTAATAATATTATAAAAATATTTAAATAAATATTAAAAAAAAAAAATAAATAAAAAGATCTATCAATTTAGTAAAAGCCTTTATTATATTCATTTCAAAAAAAGAAAAGACTATTGATTATATATCAATTATCGAGGATTTAATCGAATTATAAAAAAGAATTAAATCCTTTTATTATTTATTAATAAATTTCTAAATTAATTCCAATAAGATATTATATTTACTAAACTAAATTTTAAAAATATATATTATTATATCTATATAAAAATAGATAATAAATAAAAGATAATATTTTGAATACAATATGATTAATATAAATATAAAATAATATCTTTCAATCTTATTAATATTTCTACAATATTTTAGATATATATTAATCAAATACTAATAAAGCTAACTGATAATATATATATAATATATTTAGATAATATTCTAATTTATTTCAAAAATAAAGCTATATATATAATAAATATTTAATAAATATTTGTATACTTTATTAAATATAAACTCTTTACAAAATTAAAGAAATATATCTTTTATATTAAAGAAATCGAATTCCTAGAATTTATTATTTCAATTAAAAGAGTTATAATAGAATTTGAGTATATTTAAATTATTATTGAATAGCTAATATCTAATAGTTTAAGAGATATATAAGTATTTCTTAACTTTGTAAATTTTTATTAATAATTTATTAGGGTTTATTTGATAGTGGTTTATAATATAACTATATTAATAAAAGGAATATAAAAAGAGAAAATAATAATTAAATTTAAGTAGATTAATAAAATATAAAAGATATTTGAAATATTAAAGAAAATCTTTACATCAATATTTATTCTCCAGCATTTCAATCCCTTATTTTATATAATAATTGAAACTAATATCTCAATCTTTATATTGAATTATATATTATTATAATTCTTTTTAAAAGGAATTAAAGAAATATTAATCTAATAATAGTATCTTATTATATTCTATTTAAAAAAATTAAATCTAATAGAATAATAATATTTTATTTATAATCAAGAATTATTAGTAATATATACTATTTTTGTATAATAATGTTATTATATAATAGAGAGTTAATATATTGTTATAATTAAATTGGATTATAATAGTTTTTAGTATTTTATAATAAAGAAAAGTTTAAATGATTGATAAATAAGATAGGTAAAGGTTTTGATTATATATAATTTCGAAATAATATATAAAATAGGAAAATTGAATTCTATAAATAAATCGTTATACCACCTAATTATATTATTAATATAAATAATATAAATAATATACTACCAACTCTTTAAAACAAATTAAAGAATAGATTAATAATTATAAATATATTTCAAAGTTTTCCTATCAAAAAAACAAAGCTTTTGTATAATATTATAGATCTCTTATAAAAGAAACAGTATAGTTTATTATTTTATAAATATTTGAATTTATTAATTAAAGCTGATTGTAAATAGTTGATATTATATTGGATAGCTTGTTTATTAATAAAAAATGAAATAGTATTTAAATTAATATTAAAAATAATAAAAAATACTTTATTATAATTTCAAATAAATAATAATTTTATAAAGAATAAAAAGTATTTGAATCAAAAACTGTATTTTATTAGAATTGCTTATTTTAATAGATAGATGTCAATAGGCTTTTCAGATATAATAAGAATATTTATATATTACTAGATTTTACTTTAAAAGTAAAGATTCTGAAAGTTTATTATAATAATTTTATAAATAGATATTAGAATATTTTTAAGATTTTAAAAATCTTGAGATTTAAATACTTCTAGTTCTTAATAAGAAAAGATATAAAAACATATATTAAAATATATATGATATATTAGTAAATTATTATTAAAAGATATAAATTCTATAATAAGTTATAATCCCTTCTATTCTTTATAGATTTTGGAAAAAAATAATTATGGATTTTATTATAAATCTATCTTTATCGAAATTGAGTAAGTATATATATAATATAGTTTTAGTAATTATTAATAGATTTATAAAACTTACTCAATATATATTTATTAATAAAACAATTATTTTATTAGAATTTATTTAAATATTAATACAGAATATATTTAAGAACTTCGGAATACTAAAAGGTATTATCTCAGATAGAGGATTATAGTTTATAAGCAAGTTTTGGAGCAGCTTTCTTTTTTATTTATAAATATAATATAAATTATTTATTATATTTTATTTTCAAATTAATAAATAAATAAAGTAATAAAACCAAAATCTGATTTACTATATTAATTATTATTCTAATTACTAATAAAACAATTAATTTTCATTATTATTATTTGTAGAATTTATTTATAATATTATATAGTATAATATAATAAATATAAGTTTATTTCAAATAATGTATAGATTTCTATCAATATTTTATTATATTAATAAAGATGTTAATACTATAGGGAGGGTATTAGTAGTATACAAGTGAATTGCTTTTTTCAATAAAGAAAGAGAAAAATTGAAAGAATTATAATAAACAATTATAAATCGAAAATTAAAGAATATAGATAATACAATAATCTAGCGATATAATATTGAAGATAAAGTAATACTAAACATTCGAAATATTAAGTAACTTTGATTTAAAAAGAAGTTTTCAAATAGATTTATAAATCCTTTTTAAATAATAAATATAAAAACTAGTGATCAAATATATAAATTCAAGTTATTATCTATTTATAAGATTTATAATATTTTTTATATTTTTTTATTAAAATTATAGTATAAACAATAGGGTATTATTGACTTATTATTATTAAAAGAAATAGATAATTATTTGGAATATAAAATGAAGAAGATTATAGTATATAGAAAGAGAGGTAAAAATGTTCAATATTTAATTTAATGGAAAGGCTATTAATTAATAGAAGATATATAAGAAGCCCTCTATAATCTCAATAATATAAAAGAAATATTAAAAGAATATAATAAAAGAAGAAAACTATCAATATATAGTTTAAAAGAAAAAAAAAAGGAAAAAAGCTATAAGATAATAGAATTTCGCTGTATATTTATAAGTAAATTATCAGTAATATAAAACTATTTATAATATTCTTTTTTTTTTTTTTTTATTCTAATAAAAACAAGAATATAACTTTTCATTTGCTAGTATATTATATACTATTATTAAATATATCAATTCATCTTGATATTTCTAGAATATTTTAGACTTTAATTTATAGATATCAGAATCAATATTATCTAAATCTTTATTGATATTCAATTAATAAGATTATCACTATTCCTTTTATAAAGCTTTATCTCTAACAAAAATATGCTTTTGATTAATATAAGAATATTATTATAAAGATATTGTTATATCAATATATTGAAAGAATTTTATAACAAGAATTAATCCTTTTATTTTATATATTAAGAAGATTCGATATAGAAAGGAGAACTTCAAAAATAGTATTATTTATATTGTTATTATTTTATTTATTTTTATTCATTAAAGATATATCCATTTTATTTTTATTTATACTTTTCTTTTCCTTTATTTTTATAAAAGCCTTATTAAACTTTTGAATCTTTATTAATTAATTATTAATAATTTATAAGTATTTATAGGATTGAATATTTTCAGAAAAACTTATAATAATATTAAACTCTTTAATATAAATAGGATGATTTATATAAAAAGCCTTAATCTTTAATAAAATACTAGTATTCTGATATCAAAAATCAAAAAGGGAATCAGCAGTAATCAATATTATTTTTTATTTCGAAATTGTATGGAAAGCTTTATAAAAAAAAGAATAATTTAGATAACTAAGCTTTTAATAATAAATCGATAAGTAAAAACTATCGAATCTCTAATAATATACTTTTCGCTTAAGGAATAGTAATACTAATATTATTTTTAGAAATATAGGGAATATTAGAATGTTGAAGGGTATTAATGATTTGGTGAAGAAAAGGATTATTCTTTTTATTATTATTAAAATTAGAAAGGGATTTATTGAGATATTTAAAGGCGATTCTTTTTAGATATAGAAAAACGAGTATAGGAATAGGGATAAAATAATGATTGAATATCGATATAAGGGGTCTATGGCCCTCCGAATTAGCTAGTATATTTATAATACCCGGAATCTTATCTCCTGAAAAAATAGAGGACAGAATAGAAACATTAATAGTGTAGGAGTAAATGATTGGAGCTATAAAATCGCTTTTATTATCCGAATTTATTATGATTATTAATTTTATAATAAAACCCGGAATAATAGTATTTAATACAAATAAATTATTTTAGAATCCAAAAAATCAGTTAAGTATTATTATAAGGAGACAAAAAGTAATTGATAATAGTTTAATAAGAGTTTATAAGATATTCTATAAAATTGTTTATTCAATTTAATTTCTTTATAGTAAGTAGAGATAATATTTCAAATAATTCTGATTTTTTAATATTATTTTATTTATTCTCTTTTGTAAAAAGGCTTTTATATTCTTAATATAATATTTATTTTAATATATTATTATTCTTTTTCTCTTAATTTCAGTATTCTTTTTCTCTTGTAGAATAGTTTATCAAAAAACTTAGATTTGATATAGCAAATTGATATCGGGAATATATCAAAAAGATATTAACTAATAGATCTTTTTTGAATATAATAATAGCTATATTTAATATAAGGATTTTTATTATAATTACAAAAATCTTTAGAAACAAAGAATATGATATATTTAAAAGTAATAAAAATATATAGGGATAATCAACCCAGCAGGATCGCGCTGTAAATCAAGCTATAATTGTCTAGAGACTAATAGATTAAGAAATAATTATAATAAAATAAAAATAAATAAAGGGATAATAAGAAATGATTTATTAAAAAGAAAAAGAATTCAGGAAATTAAAGAAAACTTATAGGATTTCTAATAATCTGTTAATAAAAACAATAAATGTATTAGAATATTATTTATTAATTGTTTATAGCTTTATAACATTCCTATTTTCTTTTAGTATATAATACAAACACAATCATTTAATATTCTATTTTATTATATTATACAAATCGAATTTAGGAGATAAACATATATATCTCGAAATGTAATATATAATATAAGGAGCTCTATTATAATCAACTTGTATAAGGATTAGCGAGAGTATATAAATAGCTCTTGCAGGATTACTTTAGATTGATATTAATCTATATACAATTATAAATTATAAAGTTTTTATAATTTAAAAGAATTAATAAAAAGTCTTTATACTACATTACATCTAGTTGATTCATTGCTATTACCTATTCTAACAGATTTAATAATAATAATAATAACATAAATTTTATTAACATCTTTAATGAATTCATATATAAAACTAATTTTATTATCTAGTTTTTCTTTCAATATTCTTTTTATTAATATTATAATTAAACAAGATATATATAAAAATTAGAATCATAGAATAAAAATAATTCTTATTCTGGAATAAAGTATAATCTTATTAGAATAATATTATTTCAAAATCCTGAAAATAGAATTACATGAACTTTCTAATTTAATAAATATTAATATAATTCGTTTTTCTAATTCTCTTTTTTAAAAAATAAAATGATAATAGAAATATATAAAATTGATTTAATTATAATAATAAATACTATTATTTATAAAATTAATAAATCTAATAAGAAAATAATAAAATTATATTATAATAAGTCTTTAAATATAAAAATATATATTAGAATTATTTTTATAAATATATTACCTCAAATAAAAATATTTTTTAAATAATTCAAATCTTTTATAATATAATTTAATAAAGGAAACAACACTATTAAAAAAATATAATAAATAGAATTGAAGATAATAAAAAGCTTTATAAAATTATTAATTAATGTAAATCAAAATCTAATCTAAAATCATTTTTATTTTATATCAATAAAAACCTTATTAAAAGTATTATAAAAAAAATTAAAATTCTATACAAAAAGATCCTCAGATATTTTAAAATTTCTGATAATTTCAAATATAATTATTTTAAACACTAAAATAAATTGAATATTCTAAAATAATTCTAATTTATTTTGATAAAAAAAATCGAATATAATAGTATTAAGATTTTCAATTTTTTTTTAAACATAAATTATTATATTATAATATAAATATTTGAAATTTATTAATTAATGATCAATAATATTTTATACAAACTTTAGAATCAATATTTATTACTTAATTTCTTTTTATAAACTTAAAAATTTATTGAAATAATTATATTATTCAAAATTAATAAAAAAACAAATCCCTTATTTATTTCTAATAATTAATTATATTTATTTTTTATATTTTAAAAAACTTAAAAAGAATTATAATTTATTATTGAATATAAATTATATTAAATAATAATATCCTTAATTTATAATTTAAAAACATTCTTTTTGAAAGTATTATTATAAATCTAATAATTTGTTTTATATATAATATAAAACTATCTTTTTTTGAAAACTAAAAATTATTATAATTCTTATAAATATTTAAAATATTTTTAATATATTTCAAAAATAAAGATTATTTAAAAAAAATCGAATAAAATTAATCTTTAATTCTTCTAAAATTAATCAAATCTTTTCTTATTAGGTAATCAATTTATTCAAATTTATATAAAAAATTAAATTACATTCAATTATAAGATTAAATATAAAATATCTTAAAATTCCTTTTCTTTTTTCGTTTTATATATATAATATTTGATTAAATTTATATTATAAAATATAAAACTATATTTTAAATATATAAATAATTTTTATTCATATCAAATCTTTCATTTTTCGATTTTTAATATTCTTATTTCAATAAATAATATAAAAAAAGATTTTCAAATCAAATAATAATAACAAAATTATTTTAATTTTCATAAAATTCAAGATAATTCATTTTATTAAAAAAAGGAGATTATATTTTCTTTTTTATTATTAATAAAAAGTTAATTATTATATCAATGATGATAATCAAAAATAAAATATAATCTATTTTAAAATGACTCAAAATTTAATTTAATAAAAAATTCTTTTTTGAAAAAAATATATTATTATAAAAATTATAAAAATTTAAATAATAATATTTTCTATCTATAATTTTATGAAATTAATCAATAATTTTTCAATTTTAATTTTGTATAAAACTATTATTATCTATATCATTCCCTTTTTTATATAAAAAATCAAAATATAATTTAATAATAAAACAAAATTATTTTATATTCAATATATTGTTTACAATTCTACTATTTCTTTTTAAATAAACTAATATATTAATTACAATTCTACTATTTCTTTTTAAATAAACTGACATATTAATTTATTAAAATAAATACTTATTTTAATATTCAAAAATATGTTTTTTATTTAAAAAATTATTTCAATAATTACTTTTTTTAAAAAATGTAAATATCTTATTTATTAAAATAATATTAAACAAAGTTATATTTTATTTTATTATATATATTCAATTAATAAATACTTTCTATTCTATAATTCATTAAATTATATTTCTATTTGTTATCAAAATTAAAAGTATTAATTAATAATAGAAATTTAAAATCAAAATTTAATATTGAAAAATGATTCTTTTTAATATTATATATTTTATCTTATAATTTTTATATTTTTTTTGAAAATATTAATAAAATTTAATAAAGAATAATAATTAGAAAATAATAATATTTAATTTAAAAAAAAAATCTTTTTTAATAAAATTTCAATTTTTTGAAATATGTCAAATGAATCATTTATAAAACGAGATTTATTGAATATAAATATATAATACATCAAAAAAAAAAAATTGATTTAAATTCAATAATATTTTTTGTATTTTTGATTAAAAAATAATTAAAATTTATATAAATTTTAAATATATTTTGAGAACTTTTTTATTAAATGAATAATATTTATAACTTTTTATTGCTAACATATTAATAATCTGATATTGATATAATAATAAATTCGATTTCTTTTAATAAGTTTTTTATATTTATTGAAATATTATATCAATTTTTGATATCAAAATTTATTAAATCTTTAGATATATAAATGTTGAAAGAAAAAAATTATTAATAAAATTGTTAATTTTGAAGTTTTTAAATCTATTCGAAATCTAAAATCTATTTTGATATTTATTATTAATAGAATAAAAATTATTATTAGAAAATTCTATAATCAAATAGAATAATTTCAATGAAAAAAAAATTATCTTTTCAAATATATATAATAAATGAAATCTTATTTATATAATTAAACTTTTCTTTAAATCACATTTATTAAGAAAAATGTTATATTATATTCTAATTATATGTATATATAATATAAAGATTTTATATAATATTATAGAAAATTCTAATATTAAAATACTAATTTGGAATATTTTTATAATTATCAAAAGACTTCTGAATATCTAATATTATATATTAAATTACTAATTCGATTTAAAAATCATCTAAATGATTATTTTTATTTTTGTTTTTATCAATAATAAAGGATTTTCGATATCTTTTTTTCTATTATTACAGATATTAATATTGAATAAATTCTTTCAAATTATTTGATTTTGTATTAATATTTATCCTTATTAAAGATATCTATTCTTTCTTTTCTTTCTTTTCTTTTCTTCTTTTTTTTGAAAAAATTCTATTCTTTCTTTATTTCATTTGAATAATATTCAAAAATACAATAAAAGTTTATTTCATATTAATATATCTTATAAATATACACCTTTATAATATTATGTTTATTTTTTCTAAAAAACTATATTTAACTCTTCAAAATTTTGAAAGATTATTAATCCCACTTTAATTAATAACAAAAATTATTCAAATAAATCTTAATTCTTTTATATATAAATTACTTCTTCAAGTATTAAATAAATCTATAACTTAATATATCCCTATACTCCTCAAAAGATTCTTAGAATTAGTTTTATATCAATTCAATAAATATTAATCAATACTACTACTACTATTACCTACATTCATATTATATAGCTTTCAAAATCCTAAAAAATAAATAAACTCTACATTTCCATATTTCTTTAAAATATAAATTTTGAAAGTGTTGAAACTAAATATTTGGAAATCATAAGTTTTTCGAAAAAGTAATCCATACACATATTTAAATGGAGTGTATTCAACCCTGAACTTTAAATCTAATAAATCTTATAAATCTCATAAATCTAATAAATCTAATAAATCTAATAAATCTAATGAATCTCATAAATTTAATCAATCTAATAAATCTAACAAATCTAATCAATCTAATCAATCTAAAAAATCTAAAAAATCTAACAAATCTAACAAATCTAACAAATCTAATAAATCTAACAAATCTAATAAATCTAACAAATCTAACAAATCTAATAAATCTAATAAATCTAATAAATCTAATAAATCTAATGAATTCAATAAATCTAAATAACAAGATAATAATAATCTTTATAAATTTAAACTCCAGCTTAGCGAGGATCGGGGGCTTGGGAGCTGGCCTCCATATATATCATAAAAATAGAAATAGAAATAGAAATAGAAATAGAAATAGAAATAGAAATAGAAATAGAAATAGAAATAGAAATAGAAATAGAAATAGAAATAGAAATAGAAATAGAAATAGAATTGATATAGAAATAGAAATAGAAATAGAAATAGAAATAGAAATAGAAATAGAAATAGAAATAGAAATAGAAATAGAATTGATATATTATATTAGTACTAACCCTTAAAAAAAAGAATTTAAAGACAAAAAATCCGAAAAATCCAAAGGATCTCAAAATTTTTATAAATATCAATAAGAAAAAAAAAAAGAAATTCGACAAATTCACAATCTGAAAATTCTTTTTTCCCTAACGGCTAGTATTGAAATTTTTTATATCTTTAAATATAAAATGACATATCTTATGAAATTGATCTATATAAAAGTTTTAGATCTACTTACCACACTAATAATAATCCTTGCAAACATAGAATTTTCACATATAAATTATAAAAATCAATAGTTTTCTTAATTTAAATGATTTTTTTCAAAAAACCTCATAATATATAATTCAAACTGTATATCGTTTGAAAAAAAAACATATAGTCACACCTAAATATAAAAGCCTAAAAATTTCAAGATCCAAATATCTATAATAATAGTAATAGTAGTAATAGTAATATTTATTAATATTCATTAAATCAATTTAAAATCAATTCTGAAAACCTTTTGAATAATATAAGAATATATTAAATTATAAATTTATTTGATACTTTAAAAAGCAATTTATATATATAAAGATTAGAATTTATTTGAATAATTCTTTTTTTATTAATTGAAATAGAATTAATAATATTTCAAGATTTCTAAAAGTTAGATATAATTCTTTAGAAATAAATAAATATAATATCATAAAAATAAATATTTATACAAAATACTTATAATATTAAAAGAGATTTTTATTACATTTTGATTGTTATTCAAAAAAAAAAAATTTATTTTAGAAAAAGAAAAGAAAAAAGAAAAAAGAAGGAAAATAGATATCTTTAATAAGAATAGATATTAATATAGAATTAAATAATTCTAAAGAATTCAATTAATATTAATAATTATAATATAAAAAATGAAAGATAATTAAAGCTTTTTATTATTAATAAAAAAGAAAACAAAAATGATTATTTGGATTATTTATTAAATTGAATTAACGATTTTCGATATAATATTAAATACTTAAAAGTCTTCTAATAATTACCTTAATAGTCCAAGTGGGAATACGGAACGGTACCCCCACCGTACCCCCACAGGATACAGTGTCTGAACTGTACTCTGATTAGATATCATATACAATCCTAGTATAGTGGAAATATCGTTTGTATAATTTATACACTATCAAAGTACTACTTGCTAGGCCCTGTAGTATCCCTGTAGCTAATTCCTGTAGACCCAAAAGCTAGTTCTATAGGGCTTATAATATAGATCTGAAAAAAATTCGAAAAAATTCTATTAGGCTTTTAGTATTGAATGCTTAGTAATCTTTTAAAGTAAATCTAGATAAAAAAATGTTATTATTTAAAAAAATCAAAAAATATAATTAAAAAATATAATATAACTTGATGAATAATCGATTTTTATATTATCTTATTATTTATTATATTAGGGTTTTATTTTAAATATAATGAATTTATGAATTTGAAATTATTATATAGATATAGTCTTATAAACATATAATTTATTAAATTTAAATAATTCAAATTATATATATTAATCCCTGAAATAGTAATATAAATCGGATTTCAGGGATATAAAACTAGTTTCAAATAAATACGATTTTTTTTACTTTTTTTATTAATATTATAAAATTTATTATATTATTATTATATTGGAGTTTTAATATTAATTTTAATATTATATAATTAATTTAATGTTAATTTTAGAATAATTAATATAATTTAATTGAAAGCTTTTTTTCACTAAGTTCTTGATTGAGTACGGTACTAGTACCGTACAGGGGTTCGAGTACGGTACTAGCACCGTTCGAGTACTGTTCAGGGGTTCGAGTACCACTTCATTTGTACTAGCACCGTACTTCCACCGTATTATCTCCTGGCTTGTTCCGTTAAGGTATAAAAATATTTCGAATTAATATTTTAATATTGAAACTTTTTATAATATTATATAAAATCTTTCTATCCTATATTTATACCTAAAATATAATATAACATTTTGTTTAACAAATCTAATTCCCAAAAAAGTTTAATCATATAGATAAAATTTTATTTATTATATATATGTAAAAAAAAATTATTATTTATCCTATTAGAATTGTTTTATTTAATTACAGAATTTTCTAATAATAAGTTTTATTTTATTGATAATGGATATTAAAACAAATTTTAAATTCCAGATAGATTTATAGATTCTAAGATTAATAAATTTATTAATAGTCTTATTTTTCTTAATATTTATATATCTAGGAAATTAGTAAACCCTAATATTAAAGATTTATATAATATTTTAATAAATATAAAAAACTTATTAAAAAAAATCGAATAGATTATTATATAAATATTAAATGATTAATATATTATTAATATAAAGCTATAAATATCATTTATTAAATAAAAAAATCTCTAAAATATATTTAAAATTTAAATAAATCTTAATTATTTTTGAATTGAAAATATATAAGATATTATCAATTAAACCTAAGCTAATAACTATTTACTTTTTATTCTGATATATTATATATCTATATTCAATAAGTCTTTCTTTATTAATAATTTATTTAAAATTATTTAAAAAGATTGAAATCTTGTTAAAAAAAAGATAAGATCATTGTTTTTTAAAATTAATAATTATTATTTTTTTATTGAGATTCTTTATTAGGTTTATTTAATATTTTAAAAAGAAATATAAAGATTATAATATAAAATATATAATATTAAAAAAGATTCTTTTTAAATATTAAATTTTGATTTTAGGTTCTTATTATTAATTAATATTCTTATTTTTAATAATAAATAGAAATATAATTGAATAAATTGTAAATTCAAAGATATCTACTAATTAGATATATATAATAAAACAAAATATAATTTTATTTAATATTACATTAATATGTAGAATATTTGTATTTCGAAAAAGAACAATTATTGAAATAATTTTTTAAATAGAAATTATATTTCTAAATATTAAAATAAATATTAATTCTAATAGATTAATATATTAGTTTATTTAAAAGAAAATAACAAGATTATCAATAATATATTAAATATAAAATAGTTTTATTTTATTATTAAATTATTTTTTGATTTTATATATAAAAAAAGAATAATACAAATAATAATAGTTTTATATAAAACTAAAATTAAAGGATTATTTACTGTTTTTATAAGATTATAAATATAATATATTATTATTAAAGTTTTGATAATTTTTATAATAATGTATTTCTTAAAGAAAAGTTTTTCATTGAATTAAATTTCAAATTATTTTAAAATAAATTATATTTTATTTTTAATTATAATAATTAATATAAAAATGAGCTTTTTATTAATAATATAAGAAAAAATATAATTCCCTTTTTTTTACTAGGACAAACTTTTCGAGTTTTTTAAAAAATGAAAATAATTTTATTATTATTTTTTTGTTTAAAATCTTTTTTTTATATTATTTATTAAAAATAAAAATATTAAATTTTAGAAATTAAAACATCTAATATGAAAGAGATTATTGACATATTTAAAATATAATTTTGTATTTTATAATATAAATTTAATTAAATATAATATATATAAAATTAAAGAAAAAAGAAATCTTAGAGTATTTTATATTTAATTTTGTAATTAAATATAATCAAGTTTTTTAAATAAATTTGAATAAATTAATTAGTAAAAAAAATTCAATTAATTTTAAAAAGATTAAAAATTAATTTTATTTAATTGTTTTTTTACAAATCTTTATTTGAGAAATATATTAAAAATATTTTGAATATTTACAATAATTATAATAAGTTTTAGTTTTTTTAAAAAAAAAATTTTATATTGTATATAAAATAGACTATCAAATTTATAATAATTTTTTAAAAAATAATTTTTTCATATTATAAATTAGAAATATTATTAATTAATATAATTTATATTAAATAATAAATTATAATTCTTTTTAAGTTTTTTAAAATATCAAAAATAAATATAATTAATTATTAAAAATAAATAAAGAATTTTTTTTATTAATTTTAAATAATAGAATTACATTCATAAGCTTTTAGATTTATAAAAAGAAATTAAGTAAATCGAGTACCCCACTTTCGGACCACTCCCCTTTTGGACCACTTTTTATACCAAAAATACATCAAAAATGGAATTTATGACTTTTTTATTTATAAATAGAATTTAATAAAAATTCATATATATATAATTTAAATCGATTTAAGCTTATTTTGAAATTTTCAGATTTTCAGGATTTTTCTATATTGAAATCCAAAGCTTCAAAATATCGATTTTCAAATTTATATAGAAATCATATATAAATTTAAAAAATTTATAAAATCTTCAATAACCTTTTAATAATAATTACTAAAAAAAACCATATATTTTTTTAAGATATTTAAATTCAAATCTATTTAGAAATTGAAAAAAAATTTCGAAAAAATTAATAAATATTAAAATATAGTACATGGTAAATTTAGAATAATATAAATAATCTATGTCATTTTGAGGGTATTCCTATGAATATTTATTTATAAGGAATTTTCTATTTTTTCTGAATTTCTTATATTAAATATATTATAAATTTATAATCAAATTTTGTAGTTTATTTTTAGCAATTTTCATTAAAAAGTTATTAACGATTTTATAAAAAACTTAAATTTATATACCTTAACGGAACAAGCTGAGATATAATATAGTAAAAGTATAATACTAATACTAATAGAATAGTATTTCTATAATATTAATAGTGCTAATACTAATGGAATAATATTTCTACCATACTCGAAAACCAAAACAATACTCGAAAATTTGAACAGTACTCGAATCCTTAAATAATACTCGAATGATATTAATACTATACTCAAACCCCTAAACAATACTCGAACAATACTAATACCATATTCGAACCCTGTATGGTACTAGTATCGTACCTAATTAGGGACTTAGAGAAAAAAGCTTTTAATCAAATAATATTAAAATTAATATTAAATTTATTATATAATATAATAATATTAAAACTCTAATATAATAATTTTATAATAAATCTTACAATATTAATAAAAAAAGTAAGAAAAATCGTATTTTATTTAATACTAGTTTCATACCCCTGAAATCCGATATATACTATTATTTCAGGGATTAATACATATAATTTAAATTCTTTGAATTTAATAAATTACATGTTTATAAGACTATATTTATATAATGATTTCGAATTAATAATATTTATTATATTTATAATAAAGCCCTAATATATTAAATAATAAGATTATATAAAAGTTGATTAATAATCAAACTATATTATATTTTTTAATTATATATTTTATATTTTTTTGAATAATAGCTTTTTTTGTTTAAACCCATTTTAGATTATTAAGCATTTAATATTAGAAACCTAATTAGAATTTTTTTAGGCCTATATTATAAGCCCTATAAAGCTAGCTTTGGGGCTTATAAAGGCTAGCTATAGAGATTTCAGCTTATAGTTTTAGGACTTATAGGGATTAGTTATAGAGGCTAGTAAATAGTACTTTAACAATATACGAACTATACAAACGATATTTTCATTATATTAGGGGTATGTATATTATACCTAATTAGGAGTATAGCTCAGTTACTGTATCCCAATTGAGTACCGTACAGTGTGGGGGTACGGTGGGGGTACCGTTCCATATATCTATTTGGGCCATTAAGGTATGATTCCCATATAAATTTAAAAATCGATATTTTGAAGCTTTAGTTTTTAATACAAAAAAATCCTAAAAATCTAAAAATTTCAGAATAAGCTTAAATCGATTTAAATTATATATAAATAAATTTTCATACAATTATATTGAATATTGATAGAGATATTAATAGGCCTAAAAAGTGATTTTTGGTGTGAAAGGATGGCCTAAAACAGGGGTGGTTTGAAAGTAGGGTAACCGATTTATTAAATATTAATTAGAAAATTTATAAAAAATATGATTAATTAATCATCAATAGGCTTTAAGTATTTATATTATAATATGATTTATATCTAATAAAATATTAAAAATCCTAATAATATTATATTCAATTTTTAAATTAAAAACAAATTGAAATTATTTTAAAATATTCAATTCGTTTTAGTTTTTAAAAGAATCGTATTTGAAATTATTAGAGATATTAAAATGATCGAGAACTTTTTTGTAAAAAGATTTTAGTTTTTTTTATAATATCTTTAATAAAGATTTTATTAATATATAATAAAAATGATTTTAAATTAAATTTTAAATTATATTAATTAATAATCTTATAGAATTTTTTTTATTATTTTTGATTTTATTTATGATATTCTTTTAATAATCATATTTTATTTATTGAATTATATTAAAAAAGATTTGAATTATTTAAAGAACATTTTTATCTGAAATATTATATTTATAAAGATAATTTTGATATATTTTTTGGTATTTAGAGGTTTATTATAATATAGTTTTACTATCTTTTTCATTAGACTTATTGATTATATGAATAGTAGAATCTATTATTATAATAAAGTTAATTATATATACTTTAATTACTATTTTATTTTTAAAGAAAAGAAAATTAGAAAAGTAGGTTATATCGCTATATATTAGATTAAAGAATTTGTTCAATTTTATTTTCGGAATTCTATAGTAATATTGTTTTAGTAGGATTATGCTTTATTCTGAAATAACAGTAATTTATATTTTGTAATCTAAGTTATTATATATATTTTCTTTAATAATAGTATCGGTAAAGGGGATATTTAAGAAGATAAGGTTAATAATATAATCTGTTTTATATATAAGCTTATTAAAAACATTAACAAAGTTTATACTATTATTAGTAAATTAGTATATTAAATTCAAATTCTTGTATTCAGATTATTCTTAATTTAAATATATAATATTGAGTATTAAAGTTATTTTCTATTAAATATTGAAATAATAAAATAAGATAGGATATACAGTTTATTATCTTGTTATTATCTAATTAACAATATAGATTAAATAGAGTATTTTTATTTATATTAATCTAGAAAAGGTTTTCATATTATATATAGGATAATATTGCTATATATATAGACTAACGCCTTTATATATATATATATATATATATATATTTATTAATTTGAGAATAATCTGATTCTTCAGGATTTATAAGATTTTAGAAATCTGTTGGAGTATAATAATTATATTTTCAAGGATTTTATATTTGTATATTAATAACTATTTAGAATTCCTGAATATAAATAATATTAATTTATTGAATATTTGAAACTATGAGAATTATTATATAGGTATAGAAGTATTTCTATTAATATAAGTTTGATAAATCTGAAGATTGTATTATTAGATTTATTAATTATAGATTTCATTATAGGATTTATAATATCGTATGAATACTAATAGAATTTTTTATTAAAATTAAATATATCAGACTTATTAAAGCTTTATATATAACAAGAAATATTTTGATTCTTTTTTTTATTTAATTTTATCTATAATTCAGAATCTTTCTTTGAAAGAAAAATAATTATTTAAATCAAAACTGTAAGAGCTTATATTTGATTTTAGATTAGGATTAAATTAATAATAAAGAAGAATTTAGTTTATTTATATAAAATAATAGTTTTATTATATTTATATTTATTAAAAGATTTTATAATTATAAAAATATTGGATATTTTTATTTTAGGGATTTAATAAGTATATTAATTACCTACTTTATATTAAATCTTATCCATTTTTCAAATAACCTTGAATTCATTTTGAATAAAGAATATTATAATACTATTTTTATATTGAAAGATAATAGAATATTTGTTATATCTAGTTTTGAATAGATTATAGTAATTAGTATATTTAGAGAATGTTATATAATTAATACTTACTAATCCCTTATATATATCTATTCTATAATTATAATAAATATAAAGAGAGAATTTGATATATTTAATAAAGAAATGATATGCTTAATAGCTTGAGTTATATTAGGCTATAATATATTTCTTTTTAATTTGTTTAAAAGGATTACTAATATTAAAGAAAATAAAAAAATGGATTATTTCAATAAATAAAATAATTCATTTGATTTAATCTAAATATTTACTAATCCTGTAATTAAAAGATTTGATAATAATTAAACATATTTTTATTTATAAAAAGATTGTATTAAGAATAAAGATTTTGTTTATTATAATTACTCTATTATTTAGATTCATAAAGAAAATAGGGATTTCTATAATTATATAATTATATTAGATTTTTAAAATAATTAAGAATATAATATTTAGTATTTATAATACTTTTTATTAATTATACTTGCTATAAAACAAATTGCGAATATTATTAAATATAGAAATAATAATTCAGCCTATAACTACAAACAAGATTATTAAAATATTAATCAAAAAAAGATGTTCAATGATTTCTAAGAATTGTTATCAAAAAACAAAGATAAGGGATTAATGGAATAAAATTAAAGATTTATATTTAATATATAATCTCTAATTTTAATATTGAATATAATTCAAAAATAAAACTTCTTTTTAATATAAAATTATAAAAGATTTTCTTGAATTATATATTTCTAGATTTAAAGAATATATTATTCTTAATACTATTTATATTACCAAATTTAATTGTTTTTATAAACATTTTAAAATTAATAATAAATATAATATAAATAAAGAATTGAATATAAATATTGAGAAATACAAAAAAAGTAATAATATCAACAAAAACAATAATGATTACAAAATTAATTACAAAATTAATAAATTCCTTTACAAAAATTATATTAAATTTATTTATATAAAATACTGCAAAAATATTACATAAAATTACAAAATCTATAACAACCTCATATTTGTTTTTTATATCATATTTAAAAATATTAAACTACTTTTTGATAATATCTAATATACCCAAAATAATATTTTGATTATAATAATCGATATTAAGAAAAAAAAGTATGTAAATATTCATTCTACTTTTTTTTTAATTATATAAAATTAATTGAAGTTAATTAAAGATTATAAATCCAATAAATATATAAATCTAGAATTTAATAATTATAAAAAATGAGTTGATATTATAAATTTATTATTCAATAATACCTAGGTATTATTATAAAAATAATTATTATATTAAATAAAAGGATTTATAAAGAATATAAAGAGTTAATCTTATATAACAAAATCGAAAATATAAAGATATCTCAATTTTGGAATATTGTATTGATCTGCTAAATATCTGTATACAGAGGGTACTTGTATATACAATTTCAGTTTTAGTATTTAATCTCGTTTGATACTCTTAACCTCGTTTTATACCTTCAGTGTTTCTATTTTTATCAAATAGGTATACTATATAAATATCTAAATTAATTATGTGATCAACTGAAGTTTAGACCATTTTTATTAATTTTTATAAAGATATTAGAAAAATTAAAATTATGTACCTTTATATAGATCAATTTTATGATAAAGATTCTTAGAAATTCTGAATAATATGATTGTATAAAGGAGATGCCTGTATATCACGTGTCCGTACAGCCAGGTTTCTCTGTAGTTTATTTTTATTATTTTTGTCACGAGTTTATATGAATACGAAAATGAAAATAAAAGAAATGTAAAAAATCTAACTTGTAATATGTAACAATTTTCCCATACAAAATAAATTATTTTTCTGAATATTTTATTTTTTCACCTTTAATACCTTATAACTTTATAAATATATCAGAGAGAATTAAATTAGCTTTTTTTCCCTTAAAATATTAATAAATTCTAAGAAACGCGTTATCTTTTTTATATTGTATTCAAGAATATAGTAATTGAACAAGGGTTTCAAAAGTTGAATAATTGAAGGTTTTCGCTGGAAACTCAGCTCATGTGTAGTAAGTAGGTTCTAAAACGCCTACTTCAAATTATTTTATTAAGTATTTCTCAAGCTTTATAACGAAGTCTATAATAAAGTAATCTTATATCCTGTTGAAGCCTTTGGATTGTTTTTATTCTCTAATATTAAAAGAAACTTTACTTTTATATCTCTTAAATTCTATATGAAAAGTATAGAATATAATTATAATAGTTAGAATTAAATAAATATAAACGAATATTTTTAATTTATATAATTTGATATTATATTATTAAAAAAAGATATTCGTTTCTTGAATAACTCTTATTAAGATTTATTATCTTTTAAATATAGATATTTTAACAGGCTAAGCCAGGAGATAATATGGTGGAAGTATAGTGCTAGTACTAATAGAGTGGTATTTCTATTATACTAGTAGTGCTAGTATTAATAGAATAGTATTTGTATTGTATTAGTAGTATTTCTATAGTTCTCGAATCCTTGAATAATATTTGAATAATGCTAATATTATATTCGAATCTTTGTAAAATACTAGTATTATATCTAATTAGAGATTTAAAGAAAAAAGCTTTTAATAAAATAATATTAAATTCAATATTGAATTCAATATTAAATTGATTATATAATATAATACTATTATTCAAACTTCAATATAATAATAATATAATAAATTTTATAATATTAATAAAAAAAATAAGAAAAATAAGAAAAATTATATTTTATTTAATATTAGTTTTATACTCCTGAAATTTAATTTATATTATTATTTTAGGGATTAATATACATGATTTAAATTATTTGAGTTTAATAAGTTATATGTTTATAAGAGTTTATTTATACAATGATTTCAAATTTATAGAATTTATTATATCTAAAATAAAGCCCTAATATAATAAATAATAATATTATACAAAAAATAATTAGTAATTAAGTTTTATTAGATTTTTAAATATATTTTATATATTTTTTTAAATAATAGCTTTTTTTGTTTAGACTTATTTTAAAAGATTACTAAGCATTCAATATTAGAGGTTTAATAGAAATCTTATTTTTTCAAGTCTGTATTATAAGCTCTATAAGAGCTAGCTTTATGGCCTACAAGGGCTAGCTACAAGGGTTTAAGCTTATAGCTTTAGGGTCTACAGGGATTAGCTATAGGGATGCTATAGAGGCTAGCGAATGGTATTTTGACAGTGTGCGAATCGTATTTCCACCATACCAGAGATGCATATATTATATCCAATCAGGAATACAGCTCAGACATCGTATCCCAATTGAGTACCGTACAGCGTGGGGGTACAATGGGGGTACTGTTCCACATTCCCCCTTGGGCCATTAAGGTACCTAAGTAGGTTCTCAGATTAAACATAATTTAAAATATTTAATATCTGATCTTCTTATGAAATTCAATCTCTTATTATAGAATATAGTTTTTTTAAGATCTAATTTTCTATTATAGAATCCAATCTTTTTTTCGAAAATCTATTCTCTTATAAATATATTAGTTTATTATAGAGTCTAATCTTTTATATAATTTAAATCTAAAGTAATTAGATTCTATTTTAAAACTTAGAAATATAAGAATAAATTACCTCTTAAGTTTAGAAAATAAAAATAATTCAATTACTTTTCAGAAATATACAAACAATTTTCTGTATAATTTGTTTTAAACTTATAGTTTATAATTGTGAAAATTCACAATATCATTTATTATATGATTTTCCAAACTGAAAAATAACTATATATAATTACTATCAATAAATAAATTTCAATAAATTCGTAAAAGTAAATCAAGTTTTTATATACTCCTATATTGTATAATTATATATCTCTATAAGCAAATAAAATTTGATAATTGATATATTTAAATTCTTTTTTGATAGATTATAATTAACATATAAAACTTTTAATTGATTAAAACTAGTTTTTCTAATCAAGTAGAAAAAAAATTTATAAAAGCTTTTCGATTTAATATACAATTTCAAAAATAATAATAATCTCATTGAAAAAAAAATACTCAATTCAAGCAATTGAATACTTTCGATTACTATTATTCATTTTAAAATAAACCCTATAATAATTATAAAATCAATTAATCGAAAGGAAAAAGATTTGAAGATATACACAATACTAGGGTACAGATAATAACCGATCTCCTAAATTACATCAAAAAATAGCGATTCATTATATTTTGTATATTGTTTCATTAAAATTTATAATAATTTTTAAAATTGAATTTATATACATATATTATTTATATAATAATCATTTTGTATTTTTAGTTTTCTGAATTCTGATATAATTTATTAAGTTATAAATTTGCTATAAAACTAATAACTTATAAAAATCCTTTAAATTTTGCTTATCTTATTAGCAATTTCTAAAATGCCCAAAAAACTATATTTCAAATCTATATAATATAATCAATAAAAATTCCAAAAATAAATTATTCATTTTTCAGAAATCTATTATCAAAATTAAATAAAATCTCATAAATATATATTACAAATTGATAATTAATTATATCAAAACTTATTAGTTTTAATAATAAGTTTGGATATGATTTAGGTGATTGGTTATAATTTGTATCTGATGATTGTATTCAAAATAAGAAAGCTAATTAAAAACTAATAAATTATTAAAAAAAATAAAAAGAAATATATAAATAATAAGAATAAAAATATAAATTAAAATCTATGTGATAATATTATAATAATCAAATTATTTTATTAAACAAAAAAATCAAGAAGTCTAAGAAATATTCAAAATAGTAGAAATATTAGAAATATAAAGAAATCTAAAAAGTTTAAAAAATCTAAAAAGTCTCAAAAATTCAAAAAATCCAAAAAGTCTAAAAAATCTAAAAAATCTAAAAAATCTAAAAAATCTAAAAAATCTAAAAAATCTAAAAAATAAAATTTAAGTATAGTGAGAATCAAAAGCTTAGAGACTAGCTTCATATATTTTATATTTTATAAAAATTAAAATCAGATTCATTATTAGTATTTATTAAAGTTCCGCTTTTAATACATTTATAATATATATATGGTATATAATCATACTCATCTATATATAAAGAGAAGACTTCCCCTTATATATAGAACCTTTAGTAATATTATTATCTTACCTCGTATCATGCTTTTTAATACTATTATTAGTATTATTAATATCACTAGCCATCGGAAAAGAATAATTTAAAGTCTACAAATCCGTAGGATTTTAAAACTATTATATTATTAAGAAAAAAGAAATTCTACAAATCTATAATTGAATATTCTTTTTCCTCCACGGCTAGTAAATGAGACTGACAAGATTCATATTATGTAAACTACTTATTCTCTTAGGAAAATTTGTATTATTAATATATGATTTTGGTAGTAATTCATAAAAGTATTAATTTCTTTTAAATACTCTCATCTCGTTTTTCCTTCCCCGAAAGAGGTCATTTCACCACTCGCAATTGCAAATATGACACATTGAACAATAATCTCATCTGTCTATTTTACAATCATCTCTCTTTTTGTCTTGTACCTACTACTAGTTTATAGATGAAATTGGTGTTTACTTAAACACGTAACTTCACACGAATTCTTAGTACCTTCCCGATTCACATGTTCTGTACCCATCACCTTCGCTTAGCCTTGTTTTCGTATTTCATGGATAGGTATAGAAGCCTCTCTTTTCCCCTGTGACTTCTCCTCATCAAAGAGCGATGTACCGCTGGGCGCACTTCACGCATATCGTGGAACGTGGCATGCCGGGACATTTTCTTCTCCTTTGAAGCAGCAGCAGCGGAAGTGGCATAACTTCAATGATAACGGGAACGGAAACGACAACAACAATGATAACGACAATGACAAAGGCAACCGCAAAAAAGGCCCCCGTTCTCCCTCCGTTGCCGAAATTACCGAGAGTAGACTTCATACCTCCGATTCTCATGAGTAGGCATCAAACCTTATTATTTTCACCGTGACTCTTCCCGACCAACCACTCCGTAATAGTCGCTACCCGCTGTCTCCCCATACTTAAAAGTGTCAGAAGCAACTATCGTGCCTCTAGGCAAAATTATTGCACCACTTTAAGTAGTTATGTTGTTGATGGAGAAAGTATTATTTAACAAAGTATATTGGCAAGTGGTGCTTCTTGAGCATTCTTCTTTGGTTTGCTACAACTGTCGTAGTGATCTGAGGCTTCGATCATTAGTGGCGTGAAAGATGGAGAAGCGAACTAGCCGTTTCATTTACAAGGACTTGAAAAAAAACTCAGATCAAGGTCGTTGGCCAGCTTTTCTTGGAAAGACTTATAAACCCTCTGATCTGCTCAAGTAATAGTAATAGTCGGCTCTCGTTAGTAGCCAACTAGTTTCTAGTTGGGGAAAGCGATTATTCTGTTAACAATTTGATAAAAATATATTATTCAATATTATATAGATTTTAAATTCGCTTTTTAATTCAATTATAATATTATTTATATATTATTGTTATTCAAATATTATATATATTTTAATATATTTATTAATAGAAATTCAATTTATTATTATTATTATTATCAAATTCGATAATATAAAGTCTAATTCTATTATCTCTTTTTCTTTTTATTTTTATATTATTTTTTGAAAATAAAAGATATATAATCTTATTATAAATTTAATTCAAAATTATTTTATATATCTAATATAAAGTTGATTTTATTTATATTGTTATTGTTTTTATTATTAGTATTTCTTATTATTGAATTCTTTTTAATTTCAATTTTCTTTATTTCTTTTTTTATTTAAGTTTTTATTTATATTTAATTTGTATATTTCTATTTTATTTTTAAATTTATTATTAAAATAATTAGATAATAAGATAAAGAAAAGTTAGGATTTTGTTTTTAATATTTTTTTAATTCTTTTATTTTATTTTTTTATTTTTTTTTTTTATTTTCTTTTTTAATATTTTTATTAATTTTTAATATTTGATTTCTTTTATTTTTTTATAAAAATAAAAAGATATTATAATCTTTCTTTTTTGTTATTTTATTTATTTTATTTAATATTTTTTTTTAAATCTAATTAAATTCTTAATAATAAGGTTTTTTGATATATTAATATTAATCTATTTAAATCATTTTTTAGAGATTTAATTAATTACAAAATTCTTTTTTTTTATAATATATAATAATCTTTATTTTTAATATAATAATATTTATTTGAATATTCTATATATTATTAATGTATATTTCGATTTTATTTCTTTATATTAGATTATTTTAATTTAATTTAATTCTTTTAATTTTATATTTTTAATAATCAAAATCTATAGATATTATTATAAATCGATTTGATATAATATGAGATAATAAATCTGGTTTTTTTTTAATAATTGAAAGAAATTGAAAGTAATTGAATTTTCTAATATTATTAATATAACTTTTTGAATTGATAGATTATAATTCAATATTTTTTTATAATAATTTTATATTAATTAATATAAAGATTTTTAATTAAATAAAAACTGAATTTTATAAAAAAAAGATAATATTATATTTAATAATAAATTTTATTATAGCTTTTTGAACAATATATTAATATTAATATTTGTATATTCTAAATATATTAATATTGAGAGATGATATATAGTATATGAGATATAAAATAAAATAAAAGAATTGTATATAATTATAATTTGTAAATTCTATAAATTTTAATTATAAATAAGATTTGTAATTATTTATAAGAAATTTTTTTTATTTTTTATTTAATTTAGATTTGGAATATAATATATAATATTTTAAAAAGATAATTGTTATTTTATTATTTATAAATTTTGATATTAAAGATATAATTTGTATATTTAATAATAAAATTTTCTGAAATCAGTTTTTTATCAAATCAGTTTTTTTTATAATAATAAGAGATGATATAAGAAAACTATTAATAGTATTAATAGTTTTAAATATTGTAATAGAATATTAATTTTCTGAATTAATAAAATAAAATTGTTTAATTAATTTAAATTCAATATTATATATATTTAAAATATATTTATCTTTAAAATATTATTTGAAATTAGAATCTTTTATTTATATATACAATCTATTTTAAAACTAAATTCATCAAAATTTATAATCTACTTTTTTAATATAATCTTTAATCTTTTTAAATATATATAATAATTTTTGAATTATATTATTTCTATCTTATTTTATATTTAAATATATTACTTTATAATAGATTTTGTAATCATTATATAAAACTTTATTTTCTTATAAAAATTTATAAACTATTGTTTTGAAAATACTTTTATATTAAGATTTTTTATATATTTAAAATATATAATTATATTAAATATAAATTTATAAATAAAAGAAATATTATATAATATAAAATTATAAATAAATTTTATAATAAAATCAATTTATTTATTATTCAATGTTTTATTTTATTTTATTTTTAATTTAATTTTTATTCTTTTTATTATATATTTTGATATATAATATAATATTTTTTGAAAATATTTATAAAAATATTTGATATATTATATTTTATAAACTATTATAAGCAATTACTCTGAATTTTTCTTATACTATTAAATAGCTTTATTATATTTCTTTTTTTCATTTGAAGATATTTGAGATATATTAAAAAATTTATAATAAATAATTTTTTATTAATTATAATATAAAATTCAATAAATATGATATATATTATTCAATAAAATATGTTATTTTGAGATTGATATAAAACAATCGCTTTTCCAGGATAATCGCTTTCCCTAACTAGAAACTAGTTGGCTACTAACGAGAGCCGATTATTATCACCCAATAAAGACACCCTCTCCAAGCATCCCTTAAAATCCTATCAATTTGACACAGCAACCCCCCTTCTTTCAAAAACATAACCCATCCCAACAATTCACAACCTACAATTCCAGACTGAATCCATACTGTGACACTCATCTCAAAGTTTGAAAAGTCATCAGTGCATATTAAATACAATACCAAGGATTAGAAGAAGTAAAAGGAAACTGCTAATATATTATATTGTAAAGAAATCATTATCGCATCATTACAATATATTACACTATATCATACCCGAATAAATCGAGGAGAGAAGAGTAAATACATAGTATAGTATATACGCATGCATATATATATATCTAATCGCTCAACCTACAACCTCACCCCGTTCAATCCATCCCAAAATTTATTTCAAAAGTTAGATAATACTAATACTAATATCAATACTAATACCAATAACTCATTCACTTATCTATCTATTCAACTCTTTACTTACACTATCCCCTCATTCGTATAAGAAAACAGGCTAAACGCATTAGGCGTATTACGTAATCATCTTGATTGATATAATCAACTGGATTATATATAGCTTTTAATATAATATATATTATATTTAATACTAAAACTTTATTTACAATATATATCTTTTCTAATAACCTATACAAAGATTTAAAATATATTCAATATCTTACCTCTATTCTTTTTGTAATTAAACCTTTTAATAAAAAATATTCAGAAACCCTTTTTACCTTTAAATTCATTATATAGTAATATCTATATAACGATTATTATATTAATATCAATTTTTTTTTCAAAAGAACTATAGATACTATATAATCTTATTGATTTGAAGGATTATTATATAGTTATAGAAATCTAATATTTGAATAACTCTTTTTAATTTTTATTTTTATTTTTTTAAATATCTCTTTTTTCAGAAATATTCTATATATTTACTTCTATAATACTTTTTATAAGAATTTAGTATTATCTTATAACCAGAATATAAATTCCTTTCAATTTTTAAAATACCTTTTTAATACAACTTTTAATTTCGGAAATCTATAATATAGGTTTTCAATCTTATTTTAAACAATATTAATATTATCCTCTTTAAACAAATTCAAATTATTATTCGGTTTTTTCGATATTACCCTTATTTTATTTCCAAAGAATAAAACTTTTATTTTCCACTCGCTCAACAATTACTAAAAAATATACAATACTTTTTCGAAAATCTAATTCTATTATTTATCAAATTATAACTTCAACTTTTTATCCTTTAAATTCAAAAAATTCTTTCAAAATACTATTTATTAAATCCTTTTATAATATTGAATAATTTTATTATTTCAATAACTTATACTAAATAAACTAAAATTAAGATTAATACTATATTATTTTTTTTTAGAAAAAAAGAATATTATTAAATTATAGATTTGGAAAATTAAATAAATTATATATCTTATTATTAATGATAATATTTATAAGCCATATACCTTTTTTAATTTTATTTTATTTAAATTTGCTAATAGAATTAGTAAATAATTAAACAAAAATAAAAAGTTTTCTGAAATTATAAATAATATTAATTTAGTAAATAAGGTTTTGTAAAATAAGTTTATTATTATTCTTATTAATTATTTCTCAAATAAGGAAAATGAAAATTTAATATAAATAGTTCTTAATACTATAAGTTTTTTAATTTAAGAAAAAAACAAATTTATTCAAAAATATTATTAATATATTAAAGATTTATAATCGAAAATAAGCTATAAAGATATATTTTTCTTTAAATATAATATCGATATTCTTCAAATCAATATTCAAGAAATTTTAATTAAAATATTTATTATTAATCTTATCAATTTTGATTTTTATTTAGAATTTATCAAATTAAATACTATTTATAGATTTCTAAATAAAAGTTATTCTATAATATATAATACTCAAAAAAATAAAAAAATAAAAAAGATATTTATTCAAAACGATATTATTGATTATATCACTAATACTTTAAAAAAATAAAACCTTAAGGATTTGTTTAAAGAAAAGATTGAATTTTTTTAAAATAAATATTTTAATTCTAATTCTTCAATTAATAAAATCGGAATATTCCCAATAATAATTATAATTTTAATAATGAGGGAAACAATGATTTGAGCTTAAATAATAGATTATTAAATCTAATATTTTAATTTACTTATATTCAAACTTCTATACCAATAAATATATAAACAAAAAAGATTAAATTAAATTTAAAAAACTCTTGAAATAATATTATCAACAAAATAGAATAATACAATTATTCGAAAAAATCTTTATATTTTAAATATAGAATCTATAATTATATTAAGCCAAATTATATAAATCAATCTTTTTAATATTGGAAACAAATTGTTTTAAAAAGTATAGTTTTTCTAAATTATAATATTATAGTTATATCAATAGTTTATATACACTCTCAATCATCTAATACTAATAATCAAATCGACCTAAACGACTACCAGAAATCTAAGCCCACTAGCCCGGACTCAATCCCTTTTAGATCAGGTTTCATTTTCTCTTCGGCTCAAATCAACGATGATTCAGATTATTCAGATAATAAGATACCCGCACCCGGATACAACGACACAAGGTATCTGATATCCTATTACATATATATAATCAGGAAGGATATTTTACTACTGAATTAATTATCAAAAAGCTTAAAAACCATTATTGGCCTTATTTAATTTTAAATATTAAATAGTATATTTTAGGTTATTTGAAGTATATCAAATATAGTATTTAATAATATATTTCTTATTTAATATTTTTTAAAATTAATTATTTATTTATTTTTATTAAATTTGATTTTATAAAACCATTTTTATTTATATCAATTAACAAAGCTTAGATTCTAAATACAATTTGGTTTGTAATATAGAAATTAATAAATATAAAATTTATTACTAAAAATATAGATTATAATAATAATATATTCAATAAAAAAGGATACCTCAATTTCATTCATATTTTATTAATTATCAATTACTTTTCCTATTATATTTAGATATTTCTAATAGTTAATATTACAAAAATAAAGATTATTAAATATTTAAACTGACTTTTTAATATAATTAGAATTTTTATTAAAGGAATATATGATTTTGATATTTATTTTAAAAATAAGATTTTATACAACTTTTCGAAAAAATTCGATATACTTTTTATTTCTATAATTATCAAAATAAAAAAGTTATTTGGAATAATCAAAAAAGAAAACAATTTATTTTAAAAAATATTTAAAAAGATTAAATCTAATATTATTAATTAGTTATTTGAAATTCAAATTAATATTAACTTTTTCAATATATAAAAAATATTATATTTAAATTATTCTTTTTATAAGATTATATTCAACTTTTAATTAATTAATTCTTTAAAAATCAAATATCCTTTTTATAAATAAAAAAAAGTATAAAGTTATTTCCTTATTATTGAAAATATTAATAAAAAGTTTTTTTTTGAAATATATTATACTAAAGTTTTCGAATTTATATATAACCAGAAACTAATTAAATAAAAAGTTTTAAAATAATTTGATTAAAAGAAAATTATTAATAAGAAAAAATATAATATAAAAGTATAAGATAATTTTATATATTAATCAAAAGATATAATAATACTATATAACAATACTTCAATTAAAAAAAAACTATACTCTTTTTATTACAATTCTTTTATTATTATCAATTTTGCAAGAAATTATTAGAAATCCTATAAATTATAATAAATCAATAGAAAAACTATTCACAAATTATTTTATATCAATTATTTAAAATCTTTCAAATCTCAAATTGAATATCTATATATATTATTCGAAAATAATATATTAAAATATCAGAATTTATAAGTTAATATTTATAAATCCATTCTTTTATCTAACCTATAAAAAAGAATTAATATATAACAAACTGTACTACCTATTTTATAGAATCAATCTGAATCTATACTCTAACTTTATCCAAAATAAGCAAAGTTATACTAGAATAATAAACTATAAATACTCTAACTATTAATTCAATAAATTCTATTATTCATTTAATTTAAATATAATAGTAAACTAGTATATAAATAGATTTTTATAATAATTGTTAATTAATTAACAAAATAAAAGAATTAAATATACTATATAACTATTATAATATATATAAAAGGAATACAGAAATAAGATTTATTTTAATTTAACTAAAATATACATACAAAAACATATATCTTATAAAATCAATTTAGAAAATAAGCTAAATATATTAGGCGTATTACATAATTATCTTGATTGATATAGTTAATTGGATTATATATAGCTTTTAATATAATATACACTACACTTAATACTAAAACCCTACCTACGATATACGTCTTTTCTATATATAAAGAGAAGAGGAATAAAGGGAAAATAAATAAATATAAATAAGTATAAATAAGTATAAATAAGTATAAATAAGTATAAATAAGTATAAATAAGTATAAATAAGTATAAATAAGTATAAATAAGTATAAATAAGTATAAATAAGTATAAATAAGTATAAATAAGTATAAATAAGTATAAATAAGTATAAAAATTAATTAATATAAATAAGTATAAAAAAGTATAAATAAATACAAATATAAATAATAATCTATTCCCATCTAAAGTCTAGAAGTAAACGAAACATATAATTTTCTATATATAATTTATATGTTTATATATATATTCTCCTCCCTATATGTATTTGAGTATATCTTTTTCTTTCTCTAATAATATATAATATAATAAATATCTAAGATATGTTAAAATCAACAATATAGTAGAGGAACTATATGTACAGGAAATCATAAACTCTCATTCTTTCAATTATTAATATATGTTATATCTGCTACAAAAATAAATTTACATAGACACTTATCTAGACTCCGTACCACTATAACCTCGCCTAAGCACAAAAGGGAAATCTTGGATAAATATGTACTTTTATTCATAATTACATCTCATCTAACATTATCGACATTAAGCATCTTGCTCACTCTAATTCAAATCTCCAAATCTCCAAATCTCCATATATGCATGCATGCAATCATAAATGCTGCATAACTCCAAGCGCCAGCTACTAAATCAACCACTCCAACCGATGCCGTATCTTCCCCCGGGTATAAAATGCATCTATCCATCTTTCTATGATACATTCCTCCATTCGTTCGTCTGGTTCGAAATCTTAACATCTTTAGTCTTTTCGTATAAACAAGTCATCATGCATATTCGTTCCTTCACAGAACAACGAATCTAGAAGTTCCTCGCCGGAACGACAGGCTCAGGATTGTATCTTCCGTGTCCACTGCTTTCCGCACTCCCATACGCTCTTTGTTCATCGGCAGCTCCATGATACCCTCTCTGTCTACTCTCAACATCCATCGCCATTGCCATCTCGGCTTCGGTATCTTTGCTCTGGTAATGTTTTGTTCTGATGGCGGGGATGAAATCGATTGCGAAACTCCAAACGTAGAATGTGTAAATCAATGCAATGATCCATTCGAGTATGGCAGCAGTGTTCCACCAAGATTTGCGGTTGCACACACCGAATCCGATGGCGAGACCTAATTCGACAAAGATGAAGGCAAGTTTGACCCAGAAGGAGATGCGTAGGACGCTGTGTTCACGGTAGTGGATGCCGAGACGTTGGTATTCCCAGCAGATGAAGATGGCAGAAAGGATGTAACCACCGCTGATAAATTGTTAGTTCATTCTCCATATGAGGGTGGGAGAGGAGGAAGCTTACATAAAAATAGCTAGACAAATGTCGTGTGCAGTGTGGTGGTCCACATCATTGAGACATGTAAGACAGATCAAACCGATTCCACCTGCAACGGAAAAGACAATAGCAAGGCCCGATAATACTTTTTGGAAGATGGAGGTGTTTCCATGTAAACGACCATTGTGTCGTAACCATCTCTCCGCAATAAAGACCATATTGAAAGTAACCATGGTTACGGTACCCATAGCAATAAAGAGTGGTTGAAGTTCATGGGCTCCGATATCTGAGATATATCTGCATGACAATGTTAGATCAGATATCTTGAGGTTGGCGAGAAAGAGAACCACTTACGCAATAGTTTGACCATTATCCATAGGTGTAATTATTGGTGAGCCATCTGCGACTGCCCAGGTCAACAGCATGGCCAAGAGCATGGCAAGCCATACCATTCCTGAAAAGACAGGTATCATCCAATATGATATTCCAAACATTTTGATGGATTATATGTGGTTGCCAGTTGAAAAAAGGTATTCAATTGATTTGTAGTAAAATTGTGATTGAGTTGACTGAGTTTTGATATTTCCGCCTCTGAATTCCGATTTCCAACCAACACCAGAAGGCGCTTCGATATTGGCAGGTGAGATGATGTGTATATGAAATGGGAGCACGAGCAAGTAAAGCAACTTCTCAAGTTCGACCCTTCAATGATAGACCGAAGACTCTTTATTGGAACAATTGAGGTTATCCAGATTTATCTAAAAAGACAAGATACGACGGGATAGGAGGACACAAGATCAAAGCAAAGAGAAGAAAAGAGAAGAAAAGAAAAAATCCAAAAGTCTAAGCACACCTCTCGCGCATTTTAGCTACCTACATTTTATTCTTTACCAGCCGGCCAAGCAAGGCAAGGTCAGAGAATCTCCATGTTCAATTTTGCGATACACGCTAAACGTCATAGTTGCCCATTACATTCAGTCAGCCGGAGGATCGGTGGATCCGTGATGACCTTGTCTTGTCCGGCCCTGCCATCTTTTGCTTGAATGGCTTTGAAGTTTGATCCAACCAATGCCGTGGAAGAATGGGAAGAATAAAAATGGAGGGATGGATGGAGTGATGGGGTTTGCATACTTTTTGTCTGTAAACTCCATTTGTATGGAGTAGAGTAGATAGTAGATAGTAGATGGTAGATAGTAGATAGTAGATGGTAAATAGTAGATAGTAAATAGTAAATAATAAATAATAGATGATAGATAGTAAATGATAGATAGTAGATAATAGATAGTAAACAGTAGATGGTAAATAATAAATGATAGATAGTAGATAGTAGATAATAAATAGTAAATAGTAGATGATAGATAGTAAATAATAAATAATAAATAATAAATAATAAATAATAAATAATAAATAATAAATAATAAATAATAAATAATAAATAATAAATAATAAATAATAAATAATAAATAATAAATAATAAATAATAAATAATAAATAATAAATAGTAAATAGTAAATAATAAATAATAAATAATAAATAATAGATAGTAAATAATAAATAGTAAATAATAAATAGTGAATAGTAAATAATAAATAGTAAATAATAAATAATAGATAATAAATAGTAGATAGTAAATAATAAATAATAAATAGTAAATAATAAATAGTAAATAATAAATAATAAATAATAAATAGTAAATAATAGATTATTAATAGTAGATAGTAGATTGTATAAAGAAAAGCCTTCGAGACGCATAATTTCTTGGAATGTATACGGCAGAAGAGTAGTCATCATCGAGGAAAGATATTTGAAATCATACATACTCGTACTAGGTAGATAGATAGATACTATTACCAGTACCTACTTATACATACTGCTTATACACACTGCATACTACATAGCCATCGATCGGCCATTAGCTTTGTGGCCTTTTCCAGTCGTAAGCAAATAGCTTCATCTGAAAAATCATCGAGTTGTCGGTATAGTACAGATCTATCTCTACCTAGGACCTAGGTACCTAGTAGGTTCTCATGAAATCACAATCACAATCACATGATATTCCCATCACATTCTTTCGTTGTCAATTGTTGCACATCTAACTTTGGCCTACCCTCGTTTAATATATGTGAGTGTCCTAGCCACCGAGGTAGTGTCGGTAGGTATACTTTGTAAGAGTTCTGGAATCTACTTACCGCACCCCTGTAACAAATATAACAAAATCCCCACAAAAATGAGGTTTTCCCATACAAATTATTATATTAGAAATTTCATTCAAATCTTCATATTTTCTTTTCAAAAAAATAAAAAAAATAAATAATTATAATCAAAATATAAAAAATTATTTAAAATATTTTTTATTATTTTTGTTGAATAATTATATAATATTGAAATCGAATTTTTTTAAAAATTCTAATATATAATGTTTTTCCTATATAAAATAAGCGAATTTTCATAAAAATTTCGAATTTTCAACTTTAATTTCTTTAAATTCTATTTAAAAAATTAGAAAAAAATATTCTATTTATTTTTTTATTAGATTTGATTAATTAAATAACACTTCCCAAAAGAATTTCTGATTTTATCTTTTATTATAATATATAAACTAGAGTATAAAAAGTTAAATAATCCTATATTTTAATCGGAAAAGCATTACATGTACGGTAAGTAGGTTCCAGAACTCTTATATTCATTCGTTCATTAATAGTTAGAAAAGATATCGATAGTCAGCTCTTCCAAGCAGCCGATTATTACTTTATCATCAATCTCTATCATGCACATGGATCACATCAAATCAGAGATCAGATCAGATCAGATCACATCGGATATGATATGATACCAATGTGTTTCTAGGACGTTTCAATTTCTCAAAACTATCGACTCACCTACCCACCTATCTACCTAAGATTACAATCTTACCATCAGTGCGTCGGTGAAGGATTCAGTACTTGAGATCGTACGGTCGGATATGGTACTTATTAGATTGATATACTTATTAGCCATCTATTGTAGATTTCATGATATAGGTGATAAGTCTACTTCGATGTCATCCGAATACAATAATCTATAATTCGCACAAAATTCGCGCGTGGTTACCCATATGAAGTGATTAATAGGTAGAGAGAGTTGAATTATTTGCATCCCGAACAAACATCTTCTTCAACCACACACAGCACACACAGCACACACAGTACAATCATTGTTGTTGAAATAATAAAAGCTCCATGTTATTGTAATCGCAAACAGATAGATATATCAAACTCAATTCCCTTGCAATCCAATGTCTCAAAAATTTCAATTCCCCCTTCTGCCCAAATCCTTGATGCAAAAACAATCCTAGCTACTCAATTACCACGCTATGCAGTCTAAAATAATCGAGCACTCATCACCTCATTCGTAGCCAAGTCAGCCACCTTGATCCAACGTGCCTTCACGCGAATTATTCCATGATATCGACCTCATCAACTCCGTCTATTGTTCCATCATATCAATGAATACAATTATCTACAACTTTGCTGTCAATTTCTCCCCCTTGTGAATGCATGCTACGGCATCGCTAACCAATTCATCAACAACGGCCTTGGCACTCTTCTTCTCATTGACAACAGCAGCCGCTTTACCCATCAAGAAAGGTCGTGCGTTATCCATAGTCTCATCATCAATATCATCACCGAGAGTCTCGAAATCATGTTCAACTGGAATAACACCCTTGGATGTGAGTTCCTTGATCTCGGCAGCACGGTTCTCTTCCCAGTTCTGAATATAACTGTTGGTTCGTACCCGTAATGGTCTACCAGTGAAGATGATAGTTCGAACATTGTCATCATGACCAGCGGTTCTCACAGCCTCTTGGTGAGCCTTTGGTGCACCGGCCTCATCGGTCAATATGAATCTGGTACCAACCCACACGGCACTTGCGCCCAACATTAAAGCTGCGGCAACAGTTGCCCCGTTGAAAATACCTCCTGCGGCGACAACTTGAACAGGCTTTCCAGTCATTGGACTGGTCTTTCCCTTGCAGAGGTCGACAACTGCTGGGATCAAGACAGTTGTAGGAACGTCTCCGGTGTGTCCACCACCCTCTCCACCTTGTGCGCAAATAATATCAACACCGAGGTCGAGGCATTTCTTAACATGTTTTGGATGTCCGATCATGTTGGCATAAAGAATACCAGCTTTGTGTAGCCGTTCAACGACATGTTTTGGTGGTACACCAACGGCGGAAACAAAGAGTTTGGCACCGCTCTCGATGATAATGGTAATGAGCTCGTCTAATTTTCCTTTGGTATAATCGTAGCTAAGGGAAAACTGTGTCAGCAACTATGTATCAATCTGAGAGGGGGGGTGTAGTAGAGAAATTGGTGGCAAAGGAGAAGGAAAGAAATGTAACTCAAACTTACTTTGTCTTTCTCGCAGATCCTCCAACTTGTGGGAGTAGGAGATCAACACCAAAGGGAGCGTTTTGATCGTCCAAAAATGACTTGAGTTCCGCGATTTGCTCTCTCAACATATCTGGAGTGTATCCGATACCTCCTAGAACACCGAGACCACCGGCATTTGTTACAGCAGCTGCGAGTTTAGGTCCGGCAGCAACGTTCATTCCAGCGAGGATGATAGGATGATTGATCTTAAGAAGATCAGTGACCGTTGTGCGGAGTTGTTCTATAGGGAAGGCCAGTCAGTTGTTGATTCCTTCTATTTGGCATTGTTTCCTAGCTGGCATGTGATGGCTGGTTACTTACGTTTAGAAGCCATGGTTGCTATATTCTTCTTTATAATGATATGGCTCTGTGTAATATGATATAAAGTGAAGATATGAGATTTGAGAAACAATCAATCAATAGTGAAGAGCAATATGTTGTGAAAGAAGAACAGGTGGATTATTTGAGGAGATTCTTACAGACCTCGGAACACTTGATCCTCAAAAAAGAAAGGATTCATCTGGGGTAAAAGCCCGGTGTAATAAAAAGATGCCTCGGTTTGATTGTTAGCGTTGGGTTAGCCTTTTCTTGGACCTGCATGCATGCATGTGCGATGTTTCCAGTATGCGCCATATTGTTGAATGGAAACGGAATTGGATGTACTCGGTGTTGTTTTAAATGAATGCCGACCACAATTTAGCTAGTGTATATTATACCAAAATTCAACGAAAGTCATCTATTTCAAAATTCAATTATAATTCAATTACAAAGATTTGTAGTATGAAATTCTATAGATATATAGAGATTTAATTGAATTTTATAAATATCTTTTCAAATTATATTATTTCAATATAATTATTAAATTATTTAGAAAATAAAAATATCGAAAGTATAGAAATGAAAATTCGCTTATTTTCAGACTTTGAATGTCTAAGGTTAAGCCTGAAAAAATCATTATTTAAAAGAGATTTTCATTCGTTAAAAGTTCTTCAATTTGATTTCGAAAACTTTGAAATTTTGATATTAGATTTTTTCATTGATATTCTATATATCCTCAAAATTTGAAGAATCTAATTATATTGCTTTTTTTAATATCAAATTTTGAAAATACTAAATAAGCATGGTTTTGGGTGAGGAATTCGGCTATAATTGAGGTCGGCATTCATTTAAAACAACACCGAGTATGCAATGGTTACTTCTCTGTTTGAATTGATGTTGGTTTATATAATCTTCAAGCATGACGATTCAATATGTATCTCCTATTAAACTTCTGGTGTCCTCCGTATACAACTGCAGGTTATAAGGTTCTCGGCTCAAGAATGAATATCATGGTTGATCATAATATATTACCTATCTTTAGAACTTTCAAAATGCGCCGTGGTCCGCGAATACGGTAACCCATTTGACCACTATCAACAGAGCTGCGCTGCTTCTTTCAAACTTCAAGTTTCTTCATTTGATTCGATGATCTATATCTCCAAGGAAGAGAGAACACTACACCGATGAGGGGCTCTCTATTATCATCCGTGGTGAGGCGGAGTGTGAATTTACCACGACCGTTTATCAAAAGACCTTTCCAGGCAGTGTGTAGAGCCAAGAGCTTCGCATCTTTGACATCTCGAAGCTATAGCTCCGACAGTGCAGTGTCATCACCACTTCCATGGACTCAACATCCTCTTTATACCAATTCACCTAGTGAAAATGATGTGACACAGCTTTCCAAATCTCAAAGTCAACCTCGACTTGCATATATTGCTTTGGGTAGTAACCTTGGTGATCGAGTAGGATGGATCGAAATGGCTTGCAACAAAATGTCGGAGAGGGGCATCAAAGTCAAGAGAACGAGTGGTTTATGGGAAACTGAACCCATGTACGTTCTTGATCAAGAGAATTTTTTAAATGGTGCTTGTGAGGTGAGTTCTACTTTCGCATTGACTTGGTGTCAATTTATACCACGTGATTATACATATTGTACTTTTGGAATTGTACATGTCTACCAAGTTTGAACGGTAATCATCATGATTGCGGTTATTGATCAGCCGCACTTTTGAATGTCAAGTCCAAGGTCAGATGAAACAGGTTCATCAAAACCCCAAAGATTTCAAGAAATCTAGCTAATAGGAATCTATAGGTAGAAACAACCTTGGAACCAATTGCTCTATTAAACGAGCTTCAAGCTATTGAGAATGAGATGGGTCGAATGAAGATTATTGACAAAGGACCAAGAAACATTGACCTTGACATTCTAATTTACGAGAATGAGGTTGTAGATCACCCAAGGTTACAAATACCTCATCCTGGTATGGTTGAGCGGGAGTTTGTTTTGAGACCACTGGCAGAGTAATTACGAGCCCTCAATTTCGTTGACTAATTGTCGCTCATATGGTTATAGGCTTATTCCTGGACAACCTTTGAATCCGAAAACTCCATGGAAGTTTACCCAGGATTATCTAAATGAATTGCCGCCATCCCCGACCCCTTTATCTACCATAACTCCATTACATCCATCCATTGGTTCATTGTATGCTCTTAAAAAGAACCGCCAGACCCATGTAATGGCAATTCTGAATATGACACCCGACTCTTTCTCCGATGGAGGCGAAAATCTCAATGAGCGAAATTTTCTACGAGCCAAATCCTCACAATTGATTGGATTCGGAGCAACTATCATTGATGTTGGTGGTCAATCAACCGCACCAGGTGCTCCTGAAGTATCTTCTGAGGTAGAAATAAGTCGCATCTTACCGGCTATTCAAGAGATTAGAAATACCAAATCACCCAAGAACGTAGCAATTAGTATCGATACTTATAGGGCATCTGTAGCTAGGGCTGCTGTTGAAGCAGGCGCGGATATCATTAATGATGTTTCTTCAGGTCAACTTGATCCTGATATGCTATCTACCATGGCCCAACTCGGAAAAACCGTATGTCTTATGCACATGAGAGGAACGCCAGCAACTATGACGACTCTCACAGACTATGAGCCTGAGGGCCTCATCCCAACCATTGCAAACGAGCTATTAGAGCGAGTAGCAGAAGCAGAGGCTGCTGGTATTCGGCGATGGCGCATAATTCTAGATCCTGGAATTGGATTTGCGAAGACACAAAATCAGAATCTCGAAATACTTCGTCGGATGGATGAATTACGTGATTGGCCCGGCCTACAAGGCTTTCCGTGGTTATTAGGGGCCAGTCGAAAGAAGTTTATTGGTAAAATCACTGGAGTCGATAGCCCAAGCGAAAGAGATTGGGGTACTGCGGCGACAGTGACTGCAGCTATTCAAGGCGGAGCTGACATCGTGAGAGTACATTCTGTAGGGAAGTTAGCTAGGGTAGCTAAGATGTCGGATGCCATATACAGAGCTTGAATATGCATTCTCCATCTTTGAGATATTGTCCGAAACGCGAACTTCATGGAGTCTAGCTTCAGTGCCACGTGATGGTTACACAGGCGAAGATGCTGCTCGCTCGCTATTATATATATATAACCCCTCTATTCCATCTCTCCAAAATAAGTCTGCCAAATGCTCTTCTCATAGACCCCAGAAAAAGAATCTCTGATATTACTTGTGGCTGCTGACTTATATTTGAGAGATGTGTTTGGAGAGGGAATCGATGGAAACTACATACTTGCTTTCAAACTGCTACCCACATTTGAACACGGCTTCCAAGGTTACCACACCAATCTTATGCCTCAAATACAGCGGCGATTTTCTTCTGGCCATGGACGTAATGGTTCATTTTGTCACAGATTCCAAGTGTGTCCTTGTCACAGCCCGAGTGTTTCTATGATTGCCTTCGACAATTTGTGATGAAATCATGTTCTATGTTGTTAAAAATGTTGTCGGATACTTCTTGACTTTACATGTTTGTGCTTCATATTCTGTCCATCCAGCTTCTTTAAAAATACAAATCAGAACAAACAATATATTTCGTCCAAGTTAGAAGAAGGAAAAGACCCTGATATATTTTCAGTCTTAAATCTGGTTCCACCGAAGCTACATTCTATGCCAAGAACGTTCGGCAGTCCAGATTCCTATTTCCAATTCCTTTCCCGATCCCTCCAGTGAGGCTCGAGATATACATAGATATCTGGGTATGGCTCGATGCTGCGGAGCTAAAATTCTACCTTCCTCTTTCCCATATAGGCCGCAGAGACATCATTAGTCCCTAGCTATAGCGATTGACGGAGATGCTGATACATCCCATTCTTACACCTAGCTTATCAGATTACCATCTATCTATATGTTCATAAAAGACCATGGGAAATAAGTTGAGGAGAATAGTGGAAGATTTGGATCATTGGGAAAGATTCCTAAGCTATTCGGGTTGTGAAATATAACAAAATTCAAGCTAGCAGTGTCATTCCAGGTGATTCACATGCAATCCGCTACTGCGGTAGTCTTCTTACTGCTTTTGATGCATTTTGACGGAACCCCTTGGACGAAATAGATGTATGATGGAAGTCGACCTCAAAGTTGATATCCATTACTCATGTTCGGAATCGATTCTCTTGGGAGTGTTATTCTTAACTTTATGTTGTTGTACCAAATTATACCTTGAGGCCCTGGAAAGATGATCTCTCAAGCCCGATTTTCTTTGTTAATACAGTGGAAGTACAAGTAAATGTTGAATAGAAAAACCATCAGCTTTAGGTTCAAATGAGCCCGAATGAGTACGCAAAGGCTATTGAAGTCTTAACTGCCAAATACCAAGAACTCAACCTGACTCATCCAAGTTTTACTACTGACGATGGTGACATCGATATGTGCCACGACAGCAGTAATACGTCGTAAGTCACCTCATACCCCAGCCCAATTTCAGTATTGCCTGCCGGCATCAAAATAACGGAAAGCAATGAAGTCGAATTTGATCAAAAAAAAGAACATTTGCATTTTGAAACTAGCTAGAAAGAAAGAAATACTGTCAATTTCCCATTTCCCCAATCACCTACCACTCACCACCCACAAAAGCCCTAAATCCTATCTCCCTCTCCCAAACCTGCCGGTCTTCCCCCCGTAACCTCGCTATGCACCTCATACTCCCCACTATACTCCGGGAATCCACCTTGCGCACACTTCACCTCGGTACTCACCACACTAATCTTAAGTCCTTCGACATTTCCCCTGTCAATCTCAGTCCCATCAGCTAGCGTAACTCTCCAATGGAGATTTTTTCTCAAATACGGAATGACATTCTCGGTTTCGAGAGATCCGAGATCGCCATTTTTGTACAGTTTGAGGAGGATGGGGGTTAAAGGGACGGTGCCGGAAATCATGAGGGAGCGTGCTTCGTCCTTGATGCATTTTCCGCAGCCGGTAGTTTCGGGGTTCTTGCCAAAGGAAGAGAAGGTGCCGATGGTGGAATGCTCGGTGGCCTGGGGTTTTGGTTAGTTTGATGCAATGGAGAAGTTTGCGAGGGCGAGATGAGAAGGGAGATGAATAAGCACATACCCAAGTTGCAGGATCGGAATTGAAATCTCCAAGAAAGATTCGGACGCGATAGGTTTGATGGAGAATATGCTTAGGAGCACGAATATTGGCAATGTATTCGCGGTATTTGATTGGTCCTGCGGTGGCAGGAGATTTAGATGCTTGAAATGCTGTTAGAAAATCACCGAATGAGCAGAGTAACGAGAAAGGATCTTACCTTTTCCAATCTCAGACTCAAAGTCTTCTCCACCTCGAACAGCGTCTCCAGGCTTAGGCTTAGCCTTGGCGGAACTGTGAAGAAGATTTGACAAGAAGTCATGTCCGTGAGAAGATGAAGCAGCACCATCACCAATAGGTTTCTGAGCTGCATCGCTGCTATCTGCAACAACCTTTTCGGCCTGAGTGGAAATTTGTTCAGGTGCAGCAGCAGTTTGTACGCCCATCAATTGCATGAATTGGTTACTAGTAGCACCATACAACGTCTGCACTGCAGCGAGAACACTTGTTTGATATTGCTGGACAGTAGGATATTTCCATTGTTGAGTCTCCGGGTAGGCGTAGTTGAATGTGGCAGTGCTACGCACGCCATCGGAAGTCCAGTAGGTTTTCCCAGTGGCATTATTAAATGGGGTCAAGGGCGTAGTGCTGGTTTCTTGGCTGCCGCTTTGGATAGAAAAAGTTCCATCGCCAGAAGGCTTGTTGATTGCATAGCTGTTGGGGTTTAGAGCTTGCCAGATGGCAAATTGACGATCGACATTGCTGGTGAATGTCAACATTCGAAATGATTTCAGCATTGATAAAAGAAGAAGAATCATGACTTACGTATGATGCAACCAAAATAATGGATCGAAAGCTGCGTAATCAGGATCGCCCATCTGTCCACTCCCACCAGTTTCACTATGAACACTATTGTGTACATCCTCGATACTACCGTATGTCCCCGGAGCATTGTTTGATGCCCATTGATGATTGCTAAAGGCATCGAACTGCTTATAATTGGGATCTCTCATGATCAAGTAAACATTGCTCTGGTAAGAATCAAATTGTGATTCCATAGCGTCAAATACCTGTTGCTCTTGAGATTTGGCGGTTGCACTTCCATTGGTTGGATATCGAAGAGTGGTTGGCCATCGTGATTCCTAGAGATGTCAATGCCTGCTATGATACGCTGAAGCTTAAGGATGATTGTTCATACCGGAGCACTAGGGAAGTCACCCTTTAAAGGATTCAAGGGGTTGAACTTGTAGGAATAGAGGGGGTTATTGATTTGAACTGGTTTATTATTTGAGGTCGGAGTTATGATTTGGATCGATGGTTGTCCAACAACAGTAGGGAAGTACTTATCACCAGCGGGTGGTGCAGCTGCCCAGTCCCAGTATGGCATACGGAAAGTCAACGCAGCTTGTTGATAACGGGTCTTTGTGGAAGCGGGGAATGTAGCAGCAATCTTTTGTATGATTTGATACAGATATTGCTGCGGACATGTGAGTATTGAGTAGAAGAACGAGTAAAGTTGTACCCACCTCAAACAACGCAAGGTATGGACGATGCCATGGTGCAAAGAGAATAGAGCTGTGGGTACAGTAGCCCTGCCATCCAGCCGGGTTATCTCCTTGTACTCCACCCCAGGGACGATAGGGGCGTCCATGAATACCTTGAAAAGTCAGAAAGATACATATGTACAGCGAACCATGCTTCAGAAGACATACCCGCAATTCCATACCAAGATAGATCTGACTTCTGGTCAAGTTGTTGAAAAGCCTGAAGACCAAGTATGTAAAGCGTCCATTGATCAGGAAAGTTACGTTGAAGATCACGAATCTCACGCCTCAAAGGAACAGATCCTGAGAATTTAGCAAAATGAACAGCACACAAGAATGTAGCCTTACCGTCAGCAGGAGTAGGAGAAGGCTTTGGAGGCCCGGTAATAGGGTAGTTAAGTACCGGAATGGTAGCCATGATTGCCAAGTACTGCTTGTGCACTTTCTTATGTGAGCTACGCAAATGCTTAGCTGTCAAATTGAGATATAATGAGAAAGTTTGAGGGATTTAATGATAAAGAGGGATTTTAGAGATATATAACTGCTTTTGAATGCTGCGTTGACAAAAATTAGATAAAGGCGCATTGGGGCGTAGTTTCCAAAGAAGTCCTTGTAAACGGCTGTGTACATGAGAAAAGCTACAGAAAGTCACGCCAAGATAATCACGAGAATTCAGCTAAATGAAGGAAACATAATTCACGAATCACCAGTGTATAAGTGGGAGCTTGTGCATATGGCAGTGTAACGGCTTGATGCGTATACCGTGATATTCGTATGCATATCCAGTACATCTTTTGCAATAGACGATGGCTTGATGACGGTCAGAAATATTATGACTCCACATTCATCTCACTGGTCACGTTGGTGCTTTATGTCTCGGTGGAGCCAAAGCCATAAGCATTTAGATGCAGCCTTGTAAGATGTTCGGGCAGAGACAGATGATAAAAGTTACACGGTCGTATTATATTGCAATATGCGGCCCCTGCATTAACCCCGCATTGGGGAACCTCAGCCGCATTCCACTCACCGACTGAACGATCGATACAAATTCAGCAAGCGAGTGAAAATAGTTCTTGAAGGAACTCAAATAAAATTCAATGAGATTATTATAAAAAGAGAAAGCGATAACAAGACGTAGCTCAGTAAATAAGTGAAGGCCATTAAGCGAGAAAGTTTGAGGGGAGCACAGATGGTAAGAGGCCGAACTTCCTGTGCACAAGTTTGAACTCCAATAAGAAGTCAGTGGTTCGTGGAGTCAATGCATAAGATTCGTTATAGGGTAAAGCGGCCAAGAAACGACAAGAAACACGTAAGATAAAATGCTTGGGCAGAGGCGGAATTGTACACAAATTTTATGCATTCCATTTTATTTATACCAAAGATAACAAAGGAAAAATAAGAAAGAAGAAAAGTCTATCTGCACCTCTCAAAGATGACCCCCGCAATCAAAGCAACATCATACCTCCGACCATGCTGACAAGGGTCACTGCAACAACCCCGAAAGCTCTCACATCAACCTCAGCATTTCTTCCACCAGCACTAGAGGAAGAAGATGTAGAGCTTGACGAACCGGCAGAAGCAGTGTACGTGACAGCACCAGAACCTGCGGTGGCAGTACCTTGAGATTCATTTTCAGTATCGCCAGCCTCTTGAGATCCAGCTCCATCCAAACCAGGTCCAGTACCCGCGCCTTCAGTCATGTATTTCTTAGCAGGAGTAGGGATGGCTGGAAGCGCATCACCGGAGACATCCCAATCAGAACTTTCGGTTGGACAAGTGCTTGCAGATCCAGTAGTAGTAACGGCTCCACCGGCGCCTGTTGGAGAAGTAGTGTTTGCGTATGCTTCCTTGAGGTACGTGTATTGTTCAGTGGTGGAGACGGTTCCATCGGTGATATCCACGAGACCATATCCGTTACCCTCGTTAGAATATTCATATACAAGACCTCCAGAGAAAACGGCGGTCATTTCAGTGCTGTATAAAGCGGCTATTTCGGTGAACTTTCTGGTATTGGTAATGCAACCAAACTCGGACATGCTTTGAGATTTGTCAGATATTTGAATTTACAGTTATCAACACAAGATCAAAATGATAGACTTACAAGAGAGGAATACTGTAGCCAGTGTAATTTTTGATGAGAGTATCCCAGCCGGATGTGGTCATAGAAGAAGGATCGCACCATGAATAGTCATTGATTGCGTAGAAATCGGATCGTTCATCATCGGTGCCGCAGTTTAAGTACTCGGCAAGTATATATTGGTTAGAAGCAACGTCTGCAGCCGAGTAACCGACAGGAATGGATCGGTAACCCCGGCTACCAATGTATTCCTTCATATCTCGAACGATAGCCTTGACATAAGGAGCACAATTGGTGTTGTTCACATCGTTGATGACTTCATTACCGGAGAGGAAAGCAAGAGTATTGGTGTAATTCGCGAACTTGTCAATAGTGGCAAAAATGGATTGAAGGTAAACACTGTTGTACGATTCTTTGGGTTCGTTTCTGTTGAGAGAGTATAGAGGGGTATCGGTATCGAGGACAAGATAGATACCAGCATCAGCGAGGTACCCCATGCATTCGTCGTGGTCCGCAGTATTGTCGACAGCGTAAACTCTGATTGTATTGATTCCTAGTTCTTTGAAATACTCGACATCTCTCTTGCATGCAGTTGCATTAGCAATGGGATCGGAAGTAGTACCAGTTCCTCCACCTGTTTTCGAAGATTAGCTATAAAGCCTTTCTGAAGGCATCGATAATTTTACCTGGCTGATAGTCGACACCACGAATATAGAAACGATCGCTACCCTTGTAGAAAGCTGAAAGCAGTCAATATTAAGGCCACGAAGTAGTATTTGAAAGCATACCATTTCCCGAAATCGTAACAGCCTCAACACTTGCAGTAGATGAAGCTCTTGCTGCCAACACAGGAGTGCCAGTAGCTGCAGTCATACCAAAGGAGGCAACTGAGGCAAAAAGCCCAAATATCGTACTTTGCCTCATCTTGTAAAATAAAATTCAGGTTGAAGAAAGAAGTAGAAAAATTGAGAAACGATCTATGATTTTTACAAAAGCTAATGATGAGAAAAGAGATATATTGAGGGTAGTGAGTGTGGTTGATATAAGATTCAGCCTTACAGATGCCAAGGAATGGATCTATAAGTAATGAATGTAATAAAAGCGAGAGACTGGAAACACTCGACAAGGGGAGGAAAGAGCAAAGGAAACAATAGGTATAAAGAGGAGAGGAATAAAAAGAAGTTGCTCTGAATGGCGTGGCAGGTAGAACTTATCTTGTTAAAAATGTTATTCTCCACATGAGGAATAACTTCTGATGTTCCAACTTCCAACCAGCGAACCTTCGTATTATTACGCGTCTCATCCCTCACGGTCCCGAAATGGTACATCGACCCGTTCTTTTCGCCAACCCCAAGCGATACCATAAATAGAGATTCACTAGCTGACCCACCATAATTCTCGAGGCTATGTCGATTCACGTGATTGGCCGTCATTTCAATTGGGAAAGACATGGCGAGCTAATTTCCAAGAGATGAAGACTTCCAGTCCATCAAAATGTGTCGACCGGGTTCAACAATGCAATCATGTTTCATCGGAAGCGTATCGAAAGATCCCTCAAGGTTTGATAGTGACTTGGTACTTCCGGACACAGTCTCCCCAAAGAAACCGCTTACACGGTTAGACAGCCAATCAAGAAATCTGATGCCATATGATGAAAGCACAGTCAATGTGTCATTGCAGCATAAGATTCTGACCTCCCGAACCACCTTAGAAACCAGAGAGATATTTGTACAGTAGTAATGGGCGGTACATTGACATCAGGTCATAAAACCATCCGCTATGCCTGTAGAACGAATTGATGAGGACTTGATACGAGATAATCTGTAGCTCGTAATTTGGCAACTATTTCCATGTAAGACAATAATGTCATCGTTAGAATTCGGTTTCCAGGGCGGGGAATAAATGTAATCGACATTTGAGAACATTGGTTTAGTATTATGGGCCCATCGCTGCAAGGACCAATGTAGTTCAAAGTTGACTTTTTACAGGGAAATCTCCTGACATCGCCCCACAGATTCGTTGTAAGATAAAACCCAAAAGAAATGCTGGAGTCAAACTACTCTGTGCAGCGAGTAAAAGACTCGATGAGATCTGATGCATTGGACTCTCTCTTTCCATTCCTCCTATCCCCTTAGGTGCGTTAAATGGGCTCCGTCGCTTAACATAAGCGTATCAACCAATCAGATCATCAGAATTCCTTGATTTAATCTAATTTTCAAACTTAATCTTTAATATAAAAATCAATCAATATCATTTTTATATTGAAATTTCGAATATAATAATATATACTAATTTTCAATCTTCAGGATTTTTTTAAATTTAAAAAAATCGAAAATGGAAATCAAGATTCTATATTATAAATAGTGTAACTAAAAAACCATTAAAATAGCTATTCTATCTAATAAGACTTTATCATTCAAGATATATTGCACAGACCACCTTCGGAGCTCATTTGATGCACCTAAGGGGATAGTATGACAAGATGTTTACCAAATTCAACGTATTGGGATGAAGTAATGTACATGTAGAAAGCCACAAGAAAAAATACAGCAGTCCTCATACCTTCTGGAAATCCATTTCCAGTATTTGGAAAATCACTGCGGATTATCGTTTAGCCTAGACAGCTCATATGAGCCATAATTGACTTGGGGGGTTGCTAGTGGAGCCATGAAAATACCTTGAGAAAAAGGAGAATTTGGGAATGGATGATTAAGCTGACGCGTGTCATGGAAACTTATGATCGACTTCGACTTCCTTGTGCATACCTAGTATGGTAATTTGTCTTAATAAACTTTCACAATCTACTGAGATTGACATGAGATTGACATGGAACTGAGCTTAATCTTGCTGAAATGCGTCGCTAATGTGGAAATAGAATGCTTCGCTGAGGTCTAAATGTGGCCATGAATTGTTTCAAGGTTCCTGTCAGCATACTTACAGTAGACAGCTCATTAACATAGCCTGCCCAGTGTACTTATTGTGGGCTATGATGCATTCATTGCATTGCCATCTATTCCATCTGAAATGGATTCTAAGAACTCCCGTTCAATCAACCGGAGTTGACAGAAGGATGCAAATAGCCTTAATAGTCAAGGCCTGAGGATTGTTTGAGTTTGAAACGCAGTGAATGGTGACCGGGCCTTGAGGTTGATTGGAACATATCGGACAATAGGACGATAGGACGATAGGACATTCTCAATAGCCACACGAGGCAGAATATTTTGAGAAGACACTGTCTAAGACTTGAGATGCCGCCGAAAAGAATCTAACTGCCGGACAGACTTTTATCCAGTTTCTTCATTTCATCGCTCGTAAGTCGCGAATTGCTAGATTTCAGTGCTTGCCGTGCCTTGAATGATGATGTAGGGAAACTGTAGGGCAAAGAGCATTATTCCATCCGAAAATAGTAACAGCAGCGACGATGAGGATCCTTCGAGTCCTCCAACACGACGAAAAAGTGTATTTTGACTGGTATTCCAGGAAGAGCATCAAGAAGTAGAGAAGAGAAAGATCGATTGTCGTTGAAATTTGTTTTATCCCTATACCAAATGCCAAGCAGCCAAGCATTTCGATGCCGTACCTTCTTCTCCTGCCAAAATTCGAGATCACGTGATCATGATTTTTATGGGTGAGCTAAATGTGTTGACTGTTCTGGCACAACCGCTAAATCTGGTTTGTTTACGCTGCACCAAGCGAAGAGCTCCACGAATTTAATGCAATGCAGACCGCTATTATATCTTTGATATTAAAGTGAGATATATTACGATAACATGTTGTTATCATATCAACTTTGCGGGGGATCAACAAAATGTCCGTCTCAACCTTTAATCCTCTTGGGCGATCCCGAAGTCTTCGAACTTCGACAGCCTCAAGCAACTTGAGGCTCCCTTCAAGCACCAACTCACAACCACCCTCTGGCCCCTCATACGTTGCTCTTTTTATAACGAATCTTCGACTTCTGGATCTCGATTTGCGAGATGACTGGCCAGATATCACGGCGGTAACATTCTCTACCAAGGATGCGCAACAGAATCAAAAGAAACGAATACAGAGTGTAGAGTGGGCACTGTTTCAGCTATTTGCAATTTGGGATCCGGAAGAGACTCGAAATGTACACTAATGCCTTTCATTGTCACTTTGGAATGAAACAAAACAGCTAACTCGTGTCTATAGAAATTACAACCATTTTTCCCACCACTCGAACCTCTCCAGTCCCTCAATCTGCGCACCGCATTGTTTCGATGTCTCGACCAGGCCAAGAAGAATGGAGTCCTTGGACGAGATACTGTACTGCGGAAAACTATGTTGGACGAATGCAAGGGTGAAAGGCTGGAAGAAGTTTTGGCGGTATTTTCAAACGCTGTTCTGAAAAGGGTCGTGGAGGATGACACCTCTGGACGATACGAAGCTCTTGCCCAACAACTGGCACTGGAGAACTTCTCATACACAGGAGAAAGGACAATACTATCGGCCTTGATATTGGCACACAAGAAATCTTTGGGCAAGCATGTTGCTGAGAAGAACAATTTAAGAGCCAAATACAGCGACTTTTCTGAAACACTTGAGCTCAATGATCAACAAACTTTAAAGCGACGGGAAGATCTGAACCATGAGATGAATGAAGGAGAAGGCCCTACTGGATTATCCGATAGAGATCTAAGATCATTGCAAAATACATTCCGCAAGAATTGGTCTGGTAGTAACGAGTGGCTGGAAACGATTCTTTACGGAGATAATAGGCCCAGTAGAGAGGGACTGTTGGCCAAGCGTTTTGATGAGCTTTGGGAACAGATTGAGAATGGTACTGTTGCAGACATAGAAGGAAAGAATGATACCGGGCTCGTTAAACGGCTAGAGGCGCGAGTGCAAAATCAAGAGAGCCGTTTAGCTAGATGGCAAGAATTCGGACGGACTTTGACTCGAAACGGTACCAAATCACCCACCAAAAAGGTGCAGGCAGTTCCTGTCGAGGAGAAGGGCATCAAACTTGGTTTCAACGACCACCAGACATTACAAATCGGGAAGTATTCTACAAAGGATGCCAGTTCCGTGAACATCCCCATTCTAGATGAATATGCTCGTTTAATGGAAAGAACTCGCAATGCGTTGAATGATGTATCCAAGCAAAAGGCGTTTTCCAAAGAAAGCATCATACAGGGTGGCTCGAATAAAAGGCTCAACCAGCCTTCTATTGATTTAGCCAAAGAGTCATTGTCACCAAGTAATCAGGATGGGGACATATCTCCATCAGCCAATGTATCTCCCGACCATTCGCCTGTCTCGGTGGGAATTCTTGATGCTGCCGGGGTTTCTACTTCTCGTAGTCGCGAGAACGAATTGATTAGTACACCGCGTTCGAGAATATCCCACAGACCAATTCCCATTGGGTCTTCATCAATCATTCAGCCTGAACAGGCATCGGACGATCTCGGTGTCGCTAGTGAGAAATTATTTGAGGCCACAGCTGTAACATCGCCTATCAAAGACGACTATATATCTGCCACTCCAAGCGCTATGAGATCATCCCGTCGCCCCGTCTCTTTTGACAAAGACCCAGAACGTGAATTTGGAAGAACCTCAGCTGAGACTCCCGTATCAATCACGAGGAGACATACAATGATATCACAGCCGAGTCCATCTCCTTCTAAATCAATTCAGGCCTCTGAAAACCCTCTCGGACCTGTTCCGGAGCTCAGCCAAGCAGAGCAGATTTTGAACTCTATGTCAGCTGCATCCCCATCGCCACAAAAGTTGAAACGCTCGTTGTCTTTAGCAGAACGTACCCGTCTTACCATGGCTCGTTCGAACCCACGATACTCGAAATCCAACCTTAACGATGATTTTGATGATTTGCCAGATATGGATCGCCTCACTCTAAATCCTAAGTCTAGAGCCACACCTGTCAAGTCTTCGGTAACAGAAGAAGAAAAACATGCGGACTTGATAGAACGTACACGTCAGTCTATGGCAGGCTTTGAGGCAGCCCAAAAGAAGGCACAGTTAGAGCGAAGGCAAAGTATCAAAGATGAAAAGAGGAAACAGCGACAATCACATTTCCCAAAGGTTGTTCAAGAGGAAGAAGATTCGTTATCTCCCGCCACGCCAGCAATTGATCGAGAGGTGTTGATGGATGGAAACGATGTCGATTATGCCAGTGTTTTCATGAGTAGACCGAGAATTGCTGTTAGTCCGACTCCAGCGAAGGATAGGATGATATCATCTATGATTGAAAGCGAGGATGATGAATCGGAGGACATGGATGAGGGTATGAGGATGGGTGTGGATGCGGATTACAAAAATGCTTTCATGAGTAGACCAAGAATCGCTTTGAGCCCGACGCCGGCTAGGAATAGGAGAATCACGGATAATGATGTGCAAGAGGAAGGAGAAGCAGAAGCCGTAAATATGTGGCATGATCTTTGAGCAGCATTGAGCAGCATTGAGCAGCATTGAGCAGCATTGAGCAGCATTGAGCAGCCACAATGTTTATGACGAATCAAAGAATGGCGTTTTTGTATCACAACGGCTTACGATTAATGAGAAATGAAATTCGTTATGAATGCCACACCTTCCTATTTCGTTCAATTCAGATTCTAGTAGGGCTCAGCCAATACTAATACTCTGCCATGGTTACACTTATGCCCTTGTGAGTTTATCAGGATTGAGCCTGGTCGACTGTTAAAGCGATTGATCTGAGAGGGGACGAAGAATGATTTACACACCAAAAGAGCGAATTAAGTAGAACATTTTTAATTGACTTACCCACACACATTTTGAGCCGCCAAAAAATAGTGAATTTATTCTTTCTTCACCTCCCCTCTGACATCTGTAGAGACATTCTCTTCAATTCCCTCGATTGGTATATGCAAGCTGACCTTTGGTTCATTTCTCAATGTAGCAAGATATATTCGCCACCTTCGACAACACGGCGTTTCTTACTTGACGGCTTTCAATGTTTGTTGTCTACTAACCATTGGCGTTCAGAAATATGGCATTCCGATCCAATATGAATTCTTCTTCAACTCCGTCCCATCAAACTGTCGAATTCTCCCTTTCTAACAATTTTAAGCCATGTGTGAGGGTTCCATGGATCAAATCACGAATACTGGGGAAGAAAGAATCGCAGGCTAGCGTCGCGGTGTTAATTCCACCCTCGAGTCTGAATGATCTGCTCACTGATGACATTCGATATGTATGTTTCAATGAGACAATTTCCGTGATTTCTATGCACCAGATTCGCCCAGGATACTTCAGTACACTGCTTCTCAACTGTTTCGACATCAAAAAAACAAAAAACCCCCCACTTGCAAGAATGGACCGCGTCTCTGGGGTCGGTGATATGACTTCTAGTTTTTTTGGGGGGCTAAACAATAGCTCAATGTTAAACTAAGAGTTGGTTTGTGCTTTGTTAGATCCATGTATCGTCGATTGTTATACCAACAGCCGCCTCCCGTGAGGCAAACAGCAGGAACCATGTGTGACAATCCACCATCTCTCGTACAATTAGAAAAAAGTAAGAATCGCTTTGCAACTGCATCTTCACAAAGCTTGTGATAATTAGTGCAAGCTTTGTGCAGTTTATATCATGATGGGGGCAATCGTGGGGGGGGGCAAATGACGGGTGTTGATGCACAATCATGGAATTGGAAGTATAAGTTGTGCTCATTTCCCGACCATGAGTGTTCAGGGACAGCATCTTCATTCGGGAAAATCTAGTCTGAGGACTTCTGGGGTATCAGCTGTCTGATCTGATTCAGACCACTTTGATCAATTTACCTTCCTTTCTTCTCGATTTAGACTTAATTTAATAGGTTAAAATCCGTCCTTCGACATGGTTAAACTAGTTGACTGCTCGAAATGCTGCAAGAAAGAAGCACATGAATACAAAGTGGTGGCATGTAATGAACTTTACCCACTGTACAATCAACAGATGTGCGACAACTGCTTCGAATATACCGAACCTCCGCACGAAAGTAAGAATTGCATAGAAAGCGTTGGGAAAAGTTGTAAATCATGCGGCCACGCTGCATGCCCAAAGAATAAATGCCCCCAGCTGGGTGGGTTGAAGATTTCTGAGATTGTGCAAGATATTGCAGATAGATTCACTCCCGACGCGCGAGATGCATGGTTAAAAGAATATGGACCCCAGTCCAATGCAGCATTAAGAGCAGCGTCTCAAGCTTCAGCTAACACCGCTGGACAATCAAACCCTCTACCAGAGCCTCTTGACGATAACAGAACGATGGAAGAGAAACTTCAAAGCTCGTATGATGAAGAGTCTCGAGGAATCCCCAAAGCCGAGAGCCAAACTTGGGATCAATCTACTAAGATTAACGCGAACTTTTACAAAGTCGGTCTGAGAAGCGATGCGCAGATCTTGAAATACTCGATTTGCCTTGGTAGAATCATTTCTCGCGGAAAGCCCGAAGGGTTCGTACCTACACGACCAGAAACCAAGCGCTATCTAATCACGCGGCTTTTCGAGGAAAACAAAGATCTATTCGAACCAATCAGCTGGGCTACCGACTATGACTCCTTTATTGTCTCTAATGAACCACTTGGGAAGCATGATTTGAGCAAGATCGGACTCTCTATTTCAACACCACATACACGCAGCGGACCCGATGGTAACCCGATCAATATGGACTCTTCATTGTCATTCCTTGGATTGGTTAATGTCAAGGCCTTGATAGACCATGTCAAGTCCAGGAATACACCCCTCGACCACCCTGAAGAGGAATTGAAGTTCCTCAATATAATTTCTTGGAAGAAGGTTAATTCCCCTCAGTATGAAGGAGGTCGTGTGGGCAAGAAATTCTATCCACATAGCTTTGTGGCTGATGACAAAGAATGGATGTCTGAACAACGATTAAAGCAGAGGAAAACTGTTCTATGCTTCAAGGATAACGACAATTTGCCTTTGTATCAGATACACCGTGGTTTCTTCAGCTCAATGAGGCCTGGGAAGGGCTCAATTTTGCTTAATGTTAATGTGACAACATCTGCGTTCTTTTCTCCGATCAATCTCGCCGAATGGATAAAATCAAACCCGAAAAGTTGGGGTAATTCTGAAAGACTTCTAAAGGGGGTCCGTGTTGTTTTCGACATTCATGAAAAGAACAGACAAAAAGTCTTCAACATCAAAAGTATCGCGTCGCATAGTGTGTCAGAGACTAAGTTTATGAAAGATGGTACAGAGATGTCAGTTCATGCTCACATGAGTGCTAGTAAGTCCTTTCACTTGGTTGTTATTTATGAGATCTCAATGTGTTGACAGTCACCTAGCATACCATGAGACTGCGTTCGACAAAAATGCCCGGTGCATCAACGTGGGAAGTAAGGAAGATCCAACTTGGTTTCCAGCAGATCATTTGAAAATTGTTGAATGGCAAATTGTTAAGAAGAATCTACCAGAGCCTTATGTTGCTGCTATGATTGATGCCACCAAGACTCCTCACCAGAGTATAGTTGCTATCAAGGAGACGGGATTGGCAGAATTGGGCTTCCTCGAGAAGAGCCCCTTCTACAAGGTGAGAAGAGTATTGCATATATTATAGAAGCTTATTATTTTAGTGTCTATCCACTGACCTCGTCCACTGAAACTAGACATTTGGAATTATACCAGACACAAACCTTGTCGAGATTAAAGCGGGAGCCCTTGATCCTCCGACATTACTACTTCGCGAGAAAAACGAAGCTCTGGCCCGTGACGGTGCTTGGGACATGAAATCCAAGCAATGCCGGGAACCGGGTATTGAAAACAAGACTCTTTACGTTCTGTGGCTGAGACATGAAATTCAAGAGTATACGCAGAACGAGATGGAAGAAGCTACTCATACTTTAGCTAGATCTCTAGAGGAATTTGGACTTAATCATGTTGAGCAACGCGTCTTTTGTCAAGCAATAGTTCCCGAAGAAAAAGTAGACTCCGAGGTTTATCGCCAAAACTGCGCCAAAACTTTCGAAAAAGCCCTAGGATCTGTCTTTAAAGGCACTGGAAATGTGCCCTTGATTATGGTTGTGCTCCCAGAACGAAATCGCAAGCTATATCCAGAGATCAAGAGATGGGGAGATTGTGATAAGGGCATTCCAACAGTCTGCGTGGTGAAAAGAAATCTTTCGGGTGGTGGGGACCGCGCTAGATGCGGTAATATCAGGTGTGTCACAATATACCACCATTTCTAGCATGAAGATCTACTAACAATGATCGAATAGCTTAAAGTTCAATCTCAAATTGGAAGGCATCAATCAACAAGTGTGGAATGGGTGTGGAACCAAGTCTCGGACTATGGTTGTTGGAGCAGATGTCACACATCCTGGCAATGATGAAGGATGTCCTTCCATAGCTGCTGTAGTGGCTACCGACGATGACAGCCGATTCCAATATCTCGGCTCTGCACGACTTCAGGAAGGAAAACAAGAGGTACGTGAACTCGTTCATCTTATGCCCTCTGCATTGCTAACATATGCCCCTGAAGTACATTTCGGACCTTCGAGGCATGATAAAAGAAAGACTTCTTGCCTGGGCCGAACGTGCTTTGAAAGGCATAGAACGAGGGCATGGTGGCATATATCCACGTATTATTCCCGATAACATTCTCTTCTACCGAGACGGAGTGAGCGAGAGTCAATTTGGCATGGTTCGGCATCACGAGACACAACAAATTTTTGATGGATGCTCTGACGCGTACATGGAACTAAAACTCAATCTCATGATAAGAAAACTTCCTGGCGCCTTGCAAACATTAGCCAGAGATGAGAAATGGAAACCTAAACTCACCCTTATCGTTGCAATCAAGCGACATCATGCGAGGTTTTACCCTTTGACTCTAGTGGAAGGTGATCCAAATTTGGGTGCTGGAACTATTGTCGATTCGGTAGTTGTGACACCCAATCACTTTAGTTTCTACTTGCAGAGCCATTGCAGTCCACTCGGCACGGCCAAAAGTACTCAGTATGTTGTGATCTACGATGATCTTAATTACAAGAAAGACCCAAAGGAAATCATGAATATTGTGAGTTTCCTATTGATTTAGAGACCCACACCACTAGATGCACTGACTGATTGTACACAGACAAACAAGCTTTGCTACACCGGCTCTCGCGCTTCCAAAGCTCTCTCTGTCTGTACACCAGCCCGATACGCAGATATGCTGTGCGATCGCGTGAGATGCTATTTGAAGCCTGTATTAGAGGGCTATCACGATGAGAAAATCACGGATGATATGGTTGGAACACAAAGAGTAGCTGTTTATGGAGAAAATAAGCTCGTTTGGAAACCAAATGCTTCAGAAGAGCTACCAGATGGGTGGAAGAATCCTTGGAATCCATCGATCAGCAAGATAATGTTTTATCTTTGATGTGGAAGGCTTTCTACAATGCAGATTCGGGCAGGAAAGTGGCGTTTGGGTCTAGATTCTGGTGTTCATGCATGATTTTCATTCCGATGTGGCAAGATTTTGATTAGTACTTTTGGCATAAAATTGGAATGAATATGAGACATTTTTTTCGGGATGGAGAAACATAAAGAAGTAAACACAAGCTCCATTGGCCCAGAAAACATGTGTCACGTAGCTCATTAGAAAATTAAGCGAGCTCAGGATTCCCCTTGCATCACCCGAGAAACACTTGTTCCCCGTGAGTCGATAGATCACATTCTCCCATGCAAAACATACAGAAAAGCAATAATTCAGCCTTAAATCCAAGCTCAGCCTCAAGTACCCGAAGTCAAAAGTCCCACTTAATAGCTTGACGTCTTCATCAACTCCTACAGCAACATTCACAATGTCAATTCTCAACACCAATGCCGTATTTTTACTCTCCCTCGCCATCCAGTACTTGGTTTTCCTTGCCTTCATAACCACATGCGCAATGGCCGTCACTGGATCCGATCAAACATGGTTCGTAACCCCACGATCCGCAGACCCCCAAACTCTAAATTCTAAAAACCTAAAATAACATCTCTCTCTAGGTCTATTGTAATATCTCTATGTCTTCTGTGTTTATCATACCTTGTACCGACCATGCAGCAAATCATAAAAGTCTTCCACCATCAGCGCGGAAACTATCAATTCCTTCCAAGGGAGAAGCAAATAGCTACCCAAAGCATCATTCTACGAGAAATGATCTGGAGGGAAATCCCGAAATGGTTGACTGCTGGATGCATTTTATATTTGATGTGCAAGATTGATACAAAGAGACTTGATCAACTAACTATGCCTTATTACATTGCAATGTGTGTGGAAATAGGGATACTTGTATGCGGATGTTTGACTGATATCGTGGGGCTGTGGATACTTCATTCGGAGGGGATTGAAATGTTCGGAAGAATTTACGGGGGTGGTGTAAGAGAGGTATTTGTGCCACTTTCACATTCATCGTTGTCATCGCCCTCGTCGATCAATCCGCAACCACAGCCTCCTTCCTCGCTGGATGACTCTCGAATGTCGTTCTTGTCCTCTTCATCGGTGTCATCGAGTTCTTCGACTGTCGTCGATCAAAGCTCATTGAATGCCGACTTGAGTGCCGGAAATAAGGATTTGGAGAAATGACACAAATCGATATCTCGCATGAACCAGAGAATCAATAACTGCGAGAAATTTTTCAAAGGACATATGTACAAATATAATTTGCACCGAGGACGGTTATGGTCAAGCAGTTTGGATAATTCACGCAAACGGAGAAGGTTGAATTCACTTGAGCAAAGTGTAACAATGAAACTCGCGATTTGATAGCGATCGATTGACCCAACAACATTTGACTCAAGTGCCAGGCGCTGCAGTCTTACAGATTTTCTTATGCTCTTTCCAGTCTGCCTTCTGACACCCCGAACTACAATACCTCACTCCTCTACATCTCGCGCATTGCTTATGCGCCGTGTCTCCCTGTGGGATATCGCCACATTTCTTACATCCTCTGGGGTCAACTACACCGAGTTGATTAACCAAATTCCGTGTTATTTCATCTATGTGAGAATTTGGCGAGGTCGACATTGAGAATTTTCCTTTTCCATAGTTGTCATGTTCTTCCTGCGAATAATGAGCTTCAACATAATCCACCGTTGATAACGGTATAAGAGCACTTCTTGTCGCATATCTACTAAGCGTTTCCCATCCTTCAACCTGCGGAAAGCCTTCTGCATCTTTTCCTTCGCCGCATGCGCAGATTGGTGACTGATTCGATTCAGTGTACGAGGATACTAAGCCATATTGACGGTATTTGCATCCTTGACCGTGGTCCCAGCCTTTTCGACATGCTTCTACGGTTGCCGGAAGCATTCGTCTCATTAGTTGCTCGTCTACGTCTCTCATACCATAGGAAATTGGCTGAGTGCTTTTATGACCTAGTAGTTTCTTGATTACGGGAGTGAGTGGGGAGTATTCGGCTGTAAGCGGAAGTACATATGCATCCAGAACAACCGAGCTCTGATCAATATTGTGTCGCAAAGCCGAGACAAAAATGATCATTGAAGTACTACGTGGGTCACCAGAATCAAACAAGAACGTCTGCCTCCGACCCAGAGGAGATGGCTGAACAAATGAAACCGCCATATTGTGGATGTAGCTTTTGATTGAGAATAGAGCAGGAGCATCTTCTTGGAGACCAACATCAGATCCCCGCCAGTACGAGCGTTCTCGTGCGCAGAACATGCTATGCATGAGATTCGAAATCCATTCGGCAGTTTCGCGGCCAGTGCCAGATATGATTGGCTGCTGATTCATGTTTACTTTGGGAAGTGTGAGGGGGTAAGCGTCTGAGCCATTCAACACAACTGGAAATGGATTTAGTGTGTAGCCTGTATTATCTAAAGCTAAACTCGGCTTAGCAACCAATGTTTTCACCTTGTTCGAAGTATCAATTATCGCTTTGTGGAGTGTAATCGGATATGGGAATTGGACCTGTCCGACTTCAAAGCCGTTGAATCTTTCGGAAATAGTGCAAGGAGATATTTGACGAGCTCTGATGGCACTTTCGGTTTCCAAATACTCAAAGTTCTTTTGAATTTCCATGGTCTCGACTGAAATACCATCTTTCATTCGGACAAAGCAAGGTCTTTTAGAGGCAGAAGGTGTATGTAGAGAGCCTGCATGATCTGTTGCAAAAGGTCGCAATCTGACTCCTGGAGGTTCTCTTAGAATCAAAACATTATCCTCGTCAAAGCTATAGCTACATATAGCCTCGTCGCACATATAGTCCGCACTCAGCTTGTTGCTCAAACATGCTAACTCTATTCGTGTGGATTCTCTGGACTCTATCATCAACACCAAGGAGGGTACAGCACATGTCACGATTAAGTCCGATGTCCCCTTCAAGCCCAGTCGATCTTCAATGACATCGTAAGCATCATTATCATCAGCTCGTTGGACCAGACTACCAAAAAAACACTGAAGACAAATGAAGATGGCCTCGGTCTTACTTTTTGTATGCCGGATTTTGATCTGTAGCCCAACCGTGGCATACTCATTATCTAGCTTCAATGCCTCAAGAGTCTGGTGTGGAACGCTCAAAGAGATCCAAACCAGACGAGGAAATTTATTGTGATCGAGTGGTTCCACATCGGCTTCTTCAATTTGAAAACTTAACGGACCATTTTTGAATCCTTTCTGGTTTGCGAGCATGATTTGATGAGGTATTTCCAGTAAAGAGGGCCGAGAACAAATACCCAGTTGGGAAAAGTGTAAAGATAATTCGAGGAGTTGGAGACCACCGACACGCAACATATCCTCGTTTTCGATATGTCCGAGAAGACAGTCACCAAAAGTTGACAGCTGATCTTTCTTGACACAACCTTTCGCTAGACAAACAAGAGCGGAAAACCCCAGGCGACTGTATCTTAGACAATGCATCTCTTTTCCGCTAGTTGGAGACATGGACTCAATTTCAAACATCCTCAGGTAGAGCTTGAAGAAGAAAAGGGCAAGTTCATGCGGTTCAAAGATCAATTCTTTACCGGCTGGATCGTCTAGGTTTGGGTATCTCCACTCAACTCGCATATGATAACTATCATTATTATTTCGATGCACTGAGAATTGCCGTTGGGCATCTAGTCCAACGGCATATGTGGTAAAGCCGAACAAGTGACCGGATGGCGCCAGCCCCAGAAGCAGTGAGAAGGTTGTGATATCGCAACACAGAATATGAGATAGGATTTCAACTGGATCTTTGGTATACAAAGACAGCGTCTCCGTAAATATGACTGAGGTTGCCTTGCGAGACAATAATGGCGCTATAGCAGGCAGCAGATTTAGAATGCCAAGGGGATCAGCCAGATTATTGGTGTCGATGACGTCAAACGTACGAATACCGCTTGCTATACCAGGATCGTCTAGATCCAGTGGAGTTGAACGCCATGCCGTGGTGTACAGACTGAGCAGTTTCGTTTCTGGCGTTACATTACCCCCTAAGCTTTGTAGCGCATAAGAGAATCTCAAAGCGTCGCCGCAATAGAGGCGTATGGCTATTCCTTTCTCACGAACCCTTTCCCCAAAACTCGCGCACCACTCCTGGAATTGAGCCTTTGCTAGCATCACAACGGCCTCGGCCAATTCCTCCTGAGAAGAATTCGAATCATCGAAGGCGCTTGCAAGACGAAAGCCCAAAAGAGGATCCGAGTTTGAAGAGATCGCAAATACATTCCCTGCAGAAGTAAGTGCCATCAGCGGATTCACAAGTTGGCCGTCATGTTTCAAAGCTTCCACATCATGCGAGTTTCCCGCGATTACACCATGGTCCCAAAATCCATCAAAAGCATTGACAACTGTTTGGATGGCACTTTCCCAATTCCCACCTGCTGAACGAAGAGCAGATGCATACTGTTTCCGGCCACAGAAATCCTGGACCCCGATATCCCTATTCGTAACATATTGCTCTCGCCGGGTTAAATTGACCTCTGATTTAAACTTTGTTTCGAAGTGATCTCGTTCCTTGGAATCTGACCTAAGATTTGCGACCTCGAGATACTGAGACCACATTTCTCGAACTTGATCCAACGTATCTTGGTTCATGAAACAGATCGATGCGCCATAGCTGGAAGACGACCACACTTCTAAGTTCGCCGATTGTTGAAGAAGCTTGCGAATCTGTTTCTGCAGCACGGCATTGTCGGTGTTAGTTATGTAGAAATGGTAAAATGTATTCCAGATTGATGCGTTGGATTCGTTGTCGATGATGAGCGAAAAAAGAAGAATATTGCGCGCTATATGAAAGGTTCTTTAATGGGCGAATCTAAAAGGAAGAGGGATGGCGAGGGCTGTCTTACCCAGAATTGCACTCTCTAAGTCGCAACACATGAACTCCCATTTTATCGCTTCATCTATAGAACAGAGCATTAGTAATTGCGCATAATATGAATCAAATCTTGAGAGAACATGCTGCCGCCCTCACCTTTATTGCACCACAGGGTAAACAACAAGTTTCTGGGATCACCACAACCCAGCAACAATACTCTTACCGCATCATCCTTCTCGCAAGCAGGACGCCGAGACTGTAACAAATTGATTGCTGGAGTATTTCCAAATGGGTATAAAAATGGCTTCACATTGAATCTAGTCGGTCCTAGCATTTTGAGGAGTTGTCAGATCGTGGAAGAGGAGCAACGGAGGGAAAGGCAATATCTTGTGAAGTCCAGGGAAAGTCAGTTTTAACTTGACCAAGCGAATTGCCGACTTATTTATTTCTCTCAACCGGAAATCCCATAAGAGATTCTTGTGGCCATGGGAAGAAATGCAAACAATTTTATATGCTTTTACATTTCCGCTAAAGGGATGGGCCAAAGACGTGGTTTCAGAAGATGTGTTCTAGTGAATTGAGACGACACCCCCCAATGAGATGCACAAAGATAAATCAAAGAACGGAATTCACTTGAATATATCAATTGATTTTTCCTTGGGTGACATGATCTGTGATCTTCATTGCATAGAATAGCCATTGAAAGCTCGCAAACAAAACAATAGAAGTCCTTAGCCACGCATGGAAACAACCCTAATAGATACCAAACATGGCCTTTCAAATGTTAGTTTGCATCTTGTCATAAGTATAACAATGTTTGTTTCATTGTTGAGTTGCAGCATCTTCTTTGACTATTCAAGCCTCACTGATATCCTGAGAGAAGATGTGACTTCCACATGTCTCCATACTCTCTGTGTATCTTCAGATTGCCTGCTCCCTTTGTTTGAAAGTCTGAGCAGTCAATAACCATTCAAGAACAACATGTTTTTGAGATAGAATACAATTACATATTGAAACTTTCAAAGCACTCAAACGATGTATGATCACTCAGTAGTGATTTTCAGATCTATCGGTGCAGTTTTGCGGTCAAATCCAGGCAAGCCAGATTCGAGGGGCATGCCTGTTCAGATGTATATCAGGTTGAATCTTTGAATTACAGATAGATATATACAGCTATTTGATAGTATATAGTCACCTAGCAGTCAAGTAACATTCGCGAGAGTGAAGACGGTCTAGACAATCAGTTCGCTGTAATCGTTCCATTCACACAAGTAACCCCCATGCCCCCACCCCTTCCAACCCCGTACATACTTCTCCCGCCGTAGTCCCATTCTAGAAATCCATTAGTAACGAAGAAGATTCGCAAATATTTGTAGTTGACTTACTGCAGTAGTCAAATCAATGCCCTCGAAGTGGAAGTCCTCGCAGTGAGCGCTATCATGACAAAGTAGATACAGCCCATTCTTTGGCGATTCATCTATACACCATTAACCTACAAATTTCCTATGCACCGAAGGTTGACTTTTCAACAAGATCAAAGCGGGAAGACTCACTGGTAGTAGCATACCAACACGGGTCACTCACACAACTCGCATCCCCAACCACTGCCGCCACAGTCCCATTGATTCCCTCCCATGTAAACCCCTTCGCATAAGCCGCAAGACTAGTATCCGTCCCGCTCGGAATACCCTTTTCCTGATCATAATAATCCTCAATAAAATGGATAGGGTAACTAACATTCTTCACCTCGATATTTCTCCACGTCACATTACTCACATTACACGTTGTACCTATCGCCCCCTTGAATCTCGCTGCCATCAAACTGTCATAAATATACGCATTTTCAAACGTGTAGTTACCGCCTGTGCCTGAAGAGCAAGAGACAGAGAGCCCATGCGTTCCGGAGGCGATGATATTGCGCATTGTGACGTTTGTAGCGGGAGGTGAGACGTTGATCACATCGTCACCATTGTGAATTTCGAACCCGTCGATTAGGACGTTAGATGCAGAGAGGTCAATTCCATCTATTCGATCATTTAATATCTCATTTTATTTTTTACAAATCATCCTCAAATGACTGTGAATGGAGGAGATACATACCAGTGTTAAAGGGAAATCCATCATTACTCCTAGCATCAATGAAGATATTCCTCATCTCGACATTACTTCCCCCTATCGAAAACACCCACGCCACAGGATTAAGAATCTTAAGATTGCGAATCACAAGATCACTTCCAAAAGAATCAGCAAAAGTCTGTCGATGAATGGAGTGCTAAAAAGGCAACATCTTAAACATACGTAACCGTAAACCCGAACCAATGCGGCCGTCCTCCTTGCACCGAGTCCCACGGACTACTCCACCATTTCTCCCCATGCGCCAAAAACCAACCACCACTCTCCTCCTCACTGCCCTCAACAGTGACATTTGTCCCCTTAAAGCGTAATCCATCTTCCGGGATAAGTACGAGTATTGTTGACCACCAGCTGTACCGCCGTCACATTCTCACTCAAACTGATATTGCCCTCGAACGAAAACTTTACACTCGTAAGGTTTTTGAAACTGAGGGGAGTGAGTAGATTATACGTGACGTTTGGTTGGAAAAGAATTGTAGAGTTCGGGCCACAAAGATTAACAGCTGTCGTGATGCCTGGTGCGTCGTCGATCAAGGGGGAGGAGTTATAGGGCATGGAACATAGTTTTGCCGAAGAGAGGGGGAATGAGAGAAGCGAGAAGATGAGAAAATCGTGTAACTTCATGTTTGACAAGATACTGGACAGCTCTTGGCTTGCAATACGAATATCAACTTCAATGTTTTATAAGTCGCATTATGAATATTTCGGGACTTTTGAAATGCCGCATTGAGATTGCCTATGGGGTAAACGTATGCGGGGCATTCGGGAGATCGCAGATTCGCTAACCCTGGTAATTTTAATCAGATGTTCCTGTCATGCCCACGAATCAAATCTTCAGCTAAAAATTCATTTTGACATCCTGTGTTGCATAATGGCGTTCCACATTGATATCTAATTTCATTTGTAAGAGAAAGTGGCGAACCAAGGGAATAAAGTTTGAAGACTACTGATGGCTGCCCTGCATGACCGGGCATATTAATCCACAAATCGGATGAGTGCCCGTGGGTTCATCGACGATGTAATCATTAATTCCAAAAGCGGGTATGATGAGCGATCATTCCTTCCAGGAACACAATTTTGACAATATCTCAAGTACTCGCCACAAATACGAATCAAAAGTTGAAAGATGCCGAAGAGTTGTACACCTTCTAATATTTATTAATTTTTTTTAACGTAAGAGTTCTAGAACCTACTCACCGCACCCCTGTAACAAATGTGATAAAATCCCCGCAAAAATAAGATTTTCCTATATAAATTATTATATTAAATATTTCATTCAAATCTTTATATTTTTCTTTCAAAAAAATTTAAAATAATAAATAATTATAATCAGAATATAAAATATTTTTCGAAATATTTTTCATTATTTTTGTTGAATAGTTATATAGTATTGAAATTCAATTTTTTCAAAAATTCTAATATATAACGTTTTTTCTATATAAAATAAGTGAATTTTTACAAAAATTTAGAATTTTCAATTTTAACTGCTTCAAATTCTATTTCAAAAATTAGAAAAAAATATTTTATTCATTTTTCTATTAAATTTGATTAATTAAATAACATTTTCTAAAAGAATTTTTGATTTTATTTTTTATTATAATAAATAAATTAGGGTATGAAAAGTTGAATAATTCTATATTTTAGTTGGAAAAGTGTTACATGTGCGGTAAGTAGGTTCCAGAACTCTTACATGCTGTTTGGCAGTGTATTGCAGTCAGGGCCATTGCCTGGCATTTTCATAAATTTGTCTCGGCAATTAATTGCGATTAACAACAAGCCCCTTTTCTTCCTCAAATACAATCTTTCTCTTCCCGTAATTGATTGAGTGAACGCCGTATCATGCCTTTCAAATGCAACCTTTTGAAACCTTTCTTGTTATTGATATGGCGACTGAAATTTATGCAGACAGACCTCTCTTCTCACTCTCTGAAAAGAAAATGACCATTCTCCATAACTTCTTCACCAGAACTTCTGCTTCCTCATCCAATGCCTGTAAGAATGTTAGTAAATGTCTAAAATGATACACGAGATAAAAGCAAAAGATGATTACGTACTCCCTCCAACTGCTCCACCAGTTCTTGTGGCTTGCCCCTGGTCCTAACATGCTCCTCAACAACCTCCACAAGTAACTGTTCCTGCACTCCCAGATATTCCACAATCTTCTTTTCAACGAACGGTCTCAACTTCTCCACGATCACAGAATCATCCACAAAGTCCCACTTGACATCCCATGCCCAAAGTCCCTCTTTCTCTGTAGGTATCTCTTGTGCAAGTTGTCGAACCGCCTGATCACGTTCTTCGTCAGAAAGGCCAGCTGCTGCTGTCGAAGGATCGAATTTGATTGGGATGAGTGTGCGTTTCGATGTGTTATCGGCTTCTTCCTCATCTTCGAGGAGACCTTCAACTTCAGCGACAGTGCGACGAGGTGGAGCTGCCTTTTGGGCTTTCTGAGCGGCAGCTCCAAGGGACAACTTGAAGGGTTGTTGAGCCATGCGAGAAGATCTCGTTTCGAGTTCTTCAGCTTGACGGTCGAGGAATGAGTCTGCCAATCCTCTAGCTTGCTCTTTATCTGACGTCTCGCGGCGTCTCTCGTGTTGTTCCGCAATTCTATCTCTCTCATCGGCAGCAGCTTCGCGTTGAACATAGATTGCACGATTTCGAACCCAGAGACTTCTGTCAACATAATATGGATCAGTTTTGCGAGCAGCCTCGGCATCATCGTCCCATTCCTTGAGCCTTGCAGCCATCTTCTGTTTCAGATCATCCCCATTCACAACATCCTCGTCTTCACGTTCTTTTTCTCGTTGAACAGCTGCTGTGCGAGATTTTTCACGATTGAGCCAGCGTCTTTCTTGGTCGAGATATTGCTTCTCAAGTTCTGCCTCTTTTTTCGACTTTCTTCGTCGCTCGAGTTCCTCATCGCTAGCATCACTGTCCTCGTCCTCGCGGTTATAATAATTGTCCCCGCCGGATCCACCATTGATACCACTGCCATTAACAAATTTAACGCCAGCTTGATAGTCTCGTGGTATCTGTTGGCCCTGAAATTTAGGACCCGAAGGTGCATTAGGTACACCTCTAGGGCCAAGAGGTATATTATTCGAACCAGCAGAAGGCCCACTGGGAATTTGTGGCCCGGGGGAAGCAAGGCGTGAAGGTCGGGGTGCACCGTTTCTTTGCCTTTCTAATGCCTCCATTTCCTCCTCGCGCTTGAGACGTTCAAGGTCTCGTCTGTTACTTCTATCCCTAAAAGCAGTAATTTCTTGTGCAACCGTTTCTCTCATTTCAGCTGGAATATCCGAAAGTTCATCGTCGACTGCCAGTGGAATGTTAACAACTTCAACATTGTCACCCCCGTTTGCATCCTGCATAGCAATATCTTCTGAAGTCTCTTCAGCCTTGACGAACATAGGTGGATGAAAGAGCTCGTAAAGTACCGCCTTCAACCCTATTCTAGCCGCATCGAGACGTGTTTGGTCACCTGTAGCATCATCTGCTCTTGAAGCCTGGTGATTCTCCAAATAGTTCAAGGAATTATCATCCACAAAGACCAGTAGTTTGCTCTTCTCCACTTCATCCTCCTCATCCTTCTTAGTGCCATCAAAAGGTGGTTGTTTCTTGGTTGGAATTTCAATGTCCTTCAAAATTTCTACAGCCGTAGCCAAACTCTCCGCGTCATCATACTGCGCAAATCCGAAACTACACTCCTTCCCAGCTCCATCAATAGCTCTATCCCATCTGCGTAATCTACCTGCCGAGCCCAGAATCCGCTCGATTCCCTCGTCACCGCCAGCCCCTTCCGTAATGCCGCCAACAAATATAGTTCTTACGATCTCTTCCTTCGTAGGCGGCACTAAAGACATGATACTTTCTCTCATCGATGCCATTCTCTGTGCATTCTGGGTATACGCGGTAGCTCTATCCGAGCCTCCTCCAGACATAGGGTCTATTCCTGAACCATTGGCTGAGACTGGTGTATTGGATTTTGCAGGACCGGTACCTAATCTAATGACAGGCGCGCTGAAGTTGATGTTCGGCATGTTGGTCGGAGGTTGAAAACTGGCTGGGATTCCGCCGGGTCGTGAAGGCTGTGGATTGTTGGCTTGTTGCAAGCCAGGGGGAGGAGCTGTACCTGGCGCAGACATGCCTGGTGGAGGTCCTATTCATCCTTATATTAGCTGAACAAATCGACGCTCTATTCATCAAGAGTTTCCTACCCATTCCCGGAGGTGGCCCCATACCAGGCGCAGATCCATTCTGGCCTGGGAATCCACCAAATCCTGGAGGTCTACCATAAGGCGACGCTGGACGAATAACATTCATTAGCAAAAGATGAAAGACGAGAGAGATTCAAAGCCATGAGTTATCTTACCACCATAGGGATTATACGACATAACTATCAAAGCCTTGAGAGTGTAATGTAGCAATCTTAGTATCTGAAGAATTGTGACTGAAATTGATAAAGAAAAAGAGGAATTGAAGCTGGCGCAATCAATGTTTCTTTTGCGATACAATGTAATATTTACTTCACAGCTCAAATCCCGAGGATCCAAAATCGTAGCGCACAGACAATATAAATTTCTTAGCGCGTCACCCCAAAAAAGTTCATCGGCCCCGGTATCAACGACATCTCTATTGACGACCTCTCAATTTAATCATCGTAAGTCTAATTCTTCTCGCAGATCCTCAGTTACTTATCTAATATTCATATAGTATCATGGAGTTAAGACGTATTGGATCGGCCGCATTTCGGTCGAGCACGAGAGATGCACCACTCGCCCAACTATTACAGTCCAGTAGGCAGAATGTAATAAGGACTCCCATAGCTCATCGGGCACTTTCTACAACTTCACGAACATACGCACCAAATTCAGAGCCCACTACTCGAGCGCCTTTTACTCCGGAAACATCTACATCCTCGCCTTCACCCTCAACCCGAGAAGCTTCTAATGGCTCTCCCGCAACCCCGCCTACCCCAAAAGAAGATACCCTCGAGTCGCTCGGCACGCAATCTATCAGCCAGACCCTTAGTTGGATAAAACCCGAGCACCGTACCGCTCCTTCGCACTTCAAATCTTCCTTTGCCCAATTAGAGGAGCGAACCAACACTCCTAGAACCTATCAATCGCCCGAACTAAAATCCTCCAGTCTTCTCAGCCGATTGAGTAATCCCACCATTTCTAATCCCTCGAGCAATTTGACACGCTCCCCAGGGATGTCTACACAATTTGCAGGAATGCAAGTTCCCAATAAGAAGACTGGAGTGACAGGAAGTCATGAGGATTTCATGCATGAAGTTGCCTCAATGGTAAACCCAATTCAACCTCCTCGAACTGAAATGCGTCTCTCGCCCCGAACTGGTCGAACGGTGGATATCAAGTCTAATATAGATTTATCGCGGGGAATTCGAATGTTGGAGGCCTCGTGTGCATTGAATAAAGTACGTCACGATCAAACACATCAGAGGTTTCACGAAAGAGGTGGTATGAAAAGGAAGAGACTTCGTCGACAAAGGTGGAGAAACAACTTTATGGAGGGATTCAAGGGCATTGTGGGCAGAGTGAAGCAGTTGAAGAATCAGGGGTGGTAGGAACTTTATGAATGGGGGTGCGAGGATGGAGGTATGACCTACTCGGACATACTTTGCAATCAGAGGTCACAAGAAGTACTCGTATATTGTAGAGAGAGTCTAGGAAATGCGTTAGACTTCATCATTATGTATATTACTGTAGAGAAGTTACAAAAAAACTGTGGAAACCGCAGATATGAAACTCGAATGAGTACAAAGCTTTCGAAATGCACAGATGAATACACCGCGCACCTATCAATATAAATTACAGCTTCAGTATCAGCCAAACTCGTGTATTAAATGTGACTTGAACGTGAGGTCCATGGAACATAATGCTTTTTGCGACTGTGTGAGCAAGCCATACACGCATGTCCTCAGTAGACTCCATGCCATGCCCTCGTCAAACCCCATTAAACGTAGTACGAATGTCTCCCCTATTTCGTTTAAGCCAATAGCTTCGAGCCCACCGGCAGATCAGCGGCAGATCATTGACACAGACGCTCCTGTGGTTTGCCACCAAAGCCATGTGATTTTTCAAAATCCAATTTAAAACCCACCTGCAGCAGATAGTATTTTTACATCGAGATTGAATCGAACCAATAAAGAGCTTATAATCAATCTATTAATTAGATATTTTTATACCTTAAAAATGACTGTAGCTACGAGGCTACTATATAACTACGTGATTACATATAAATAGAAATCTTTTAAAGCTCGAGCTACCTATAAAAGAGGAAGGTACTAGTCTAAAGAGGTATATATTATACAGAATTAGCTTAATATTAAAGTCTTTTAGAATATAACTGGTTTAATAGTAACTATATTCATTAAATAAAATTTATTTTTTTAATAAACTATACAAAAAGGAATTTCCGTTTTCGACTTTAGTACTTTTTGATTTTTAAAAATTTAATAAATCAATTTAATATATTTATATCTTTTCGAGTTTCGTTTTGTTTTTTAATATAATTAAGACCTATAATTTAGTTTAGTTTAATAAATAAGATTTAGTTTTTAATTCGGTTTTTTAGGATTTACTAAGTATTAGTATATATTATAGATTATAAGCTAGTATATAAGTATATAATATATATATAGAATATAAGAGGGATTAGACTAGTATTAGTCTATTATAAGAAGCTAGCTCGTATTAATAACTAAATAGCTATGAAATACGTGATTTTTATAAAACAGTATATAATATTTCTTTTTTCTTATTCTATATTCAAGGGGGAAAGGTCTTATTTTATACTTTTTTCTATTAATCTAGCTTTTTATCTTTATAGATCTCTTTATAATCTGATTATTTTATTAAATAAAGCTCTTCTTTCTTATTTCTTATTCGATTTCGCTAGTATTACGTTAATCTGACTATATATAAATTAAAAGAATTAATAAAGAGCTAATAAAGAATTGATTTTCTAGTCGTTCTAAGCTTTATATAAGTAAAAAAACAGATGGAAATTAACTACTATTCGAAAGAACTTTAATAACTAAGATCTCTTTTCAATATAATATTGAATAATAAAAAGACTATATATCAATATAAAGAAGACTCAAATTTTCGTCTGATTTTTTCAAATTTCAATATTTAATTAAAATGAATTTATAATCTATTAAAAAAGACCTTTAAAAGAGTACTTAATTTTCATCTGTTTTTTCGCTTATATAGAGCTGGGCTAAGAGCCTTAAGCGACGATCACGTGATTGGATCATGTGATTTAGTCAGGTGATCCTGTAATTCGCTCCTAGTATACTATATAAATATAGAAATATATATATATATATATATAAAGATATATTATTATATTATTTTTATATAAAAACAATAGTTTAATTAGAATATTTATAGCTTTTAATTAGTTATATATAAGTTTTAGAAATTAATAAATTAATTAATAAATTTATTCAAAATATTTCGACTATATTAAATATATCAATTATCTTATAGCCTACTTATTATATATAAACAAATTGGGTTTAGGTTGATTGTTGATGATAGGGGTTATTGGAAATTAAAAATTAAATATTAGGAGAATAGAATTAATTAATTAAAATCTATATATAATTTATTAAATAATTTATAAAATAATTTTAGAAAGGTTTTTTAAAAGGTTTAGGTTTACTTTAAATTTACAGATACTCATTGATTTGTTTCAATAAAAAAAAATACTAGCCTAAAAAGGTATATATCATGCAGAATTAGCTTAATATCAGAGCCTTTTGGGGTATAACTGATTCAATGATAACCATGTTGTTACGTAAGCGGAAACACAATAGGAGTTGTAAGCTTTACTACTACGCCACGCACGTAATCTGTCCAAAAGACACAGTATCAGGGATCGAGTCCTGATAGCTTACTACTATATACATATCCATATAACACATGTCCATTAAATAAAATCCATTTTTCTACGGAGTAGTACTTTCCAGCTGTCAGAAAATCATGCGCCACATAGCTACAGATCCATCGGAGCCGGCTATCAATATCTGAGATGAATCCGAAAATGGATCCACGAGCTAATGTGTTATTTCTGAATTCCGGATGATGTTATTACCGGGACTTAGAGCACCTATCATTACTCATATTCTTATCAACTCTCTTCTTTCTTCGTAGAGTTGGCGGGTCATCTCAAGTTCTCAACCAAGTTCAAGGAGTCTATCTACCGTTGTATTGCATTGTATCAAGCATTAGGTACCAACCGACCTGCCTTCAGAAAGGTACATTTTCTCCCCTCCAGTTGGGCCAATAATCCATCCACCCACTTATTCCATCTACTCAGATCACCAGACTCGAAGAGCCAGCAATGAGTTTGGAACAATGCAAATTCAAACAAAGAAATGGCTTTCAACGGTGATTAGCTCGCCCTCCTCACTTAAATCATCTTCGAAGCTAAAAACCTATCAACTTTCAAAATCTAATCACAAAACTCAATCTACAGATCTACAAATGCTAAATCGACTATTCTGTAAATGAACACACCCACAGAACCTCGGATTCAATATTGAAAACTTCAGGTTTTGATAGCCCATCGAATGCATCTCCTAAGCCTACCATCTAATCATATCCGAAATCGCCCCCGTCCTTGTCATCGGAGGAAACTCCGTTTCCGCGATGATATCGAGTTTCCACAAATAAGCAAACCCTCAGACAACCACATCAAATCGGAATTGCATCATTTCCAAATATCAAATTGATTCGAATGAAATAAACCTCTATTATTCTCAGACACGCTATGATAAAATCCAACGTAAAATAACTCGCTGATTCGAAATTCGAAATTCCAAATCGCTATATTTCGATCGACTATCCCCCCCTCCTCATAGCTTCCCTTCTGCAAACTTCAGCTGAGCTCGCAGGGCCACTTGACACTTCAAACTAATCATGGTTCACGTCGCTCACGTCCTATCAAGTTCAACTTTCAGGAGCTCACCTCCGATAAATTCTCTGATCCCATCTCGTCGGACCTTCTGATCCACTCTCATCGCTTTATATTGACCCTTCCCCCAATCTACTGCATGGCAGTGCATAATATTGCTTAAGCTGGGCTTGCTTATGGCCTGCAGCGGACTGCAATTGCCCTCACCGCGCTACCCAACAATTGGTTTACTCGCCGTTATGCCTAACAGAATTTCCGGATAAATGAAGTTTCTCGGAATCCCCTCCACTGACAGTTACAGCTAGACATACTCTGCAATTGACGACAGGACATCTAATTCAGGGTCGCATTACATGTAATACTACTAATCTATACTCGGCAATGTCAGACGACTTTGACAAACACAGATACCATGTATGTGCGTCGCTTCCGCCAGTACCATAATGGCAAGGGCGCATACACTCACACCCTTGACCTGCGATCAACCCACAATCCCCATTCTACGGAACTATTCTTCGTATATACGAAACTCTATAAACGCGACAGGCCATTTATACGCTGTACTGAAGTATTACAATCTAATCTATCGTATTCTTTTGGAATATGGAAGGAACGCTAGCAAGGATCATTACTTTAAGCTTGTTTTAGGGTTAATTAGATTGCTTTTAAATGGAGTAAAATATTTCAAAATAGAAGGGTCAATTGAAATTTTCAAGATATTTGATGAATAATTTATCAAATTAATGAATCAATCGTTTCTAGTGTTTTTTATAACCCTAACCTATGATGAGCTTAAATTTTAAATCCTTGCTAGTATTCCTTTCATATTCCAAAAGAATATAGTATACTGTAACTTGAAATTTAAAGTTTAGCACTATGTGCCCCTATCTTATCTAAAAGACTTAATAGATGTCTTAATGATAGTGTGTATTTACAGGGCCACATGAAGCTTTGTGATAGATATCGTGACAAGCTACAGAATCGCGAAAGGAATCAGCTCTTGGGACTTGAGAAATGTACAAGAGGAATGCTATGTTCCAGGCTCGTCAGTAGACTAATTTGAAGATGCAGGCGCTAGCTGCTAAAACTGTAAAGCAGAGTATTTCTCGTTATATTCTAGAGTTCCAGAATATTGAACTTGGAAATTGCGCATATGCTGTTTCCTATGCTGTATCTTATGCTCGAGGATACTGAGTTGGGATAGCTAATTTCGGGGTGCTTAAGTTTCCCCTTTCGTGCCAATACAGATATTCGCCGTTCATTGACGCAAGTTCAGGACGAATAAAGTATCTGTATGTTTAGTCGCTCGGTGATCCAACAACGGAGGCGGGTTCAGCTCCGAAGCTTATTGTTTGCCTGCCGCAACATCACTCAATGTACTTCAAGTAACATCATATAATATTGTCGCTCTGAACAAGATCGATCAATGTCTTCTTCTCGGTGATATATGCCGTCTTGTTCCTGAATGATAAGGTCGTGATAATGGTGAGGTTGTATTGAAATGTTTTACTAGAACACGCCCCTAGAAAATTGGAGATATCTTAAAATAACGACTTTCGCACGTTGCAAGCCGCATCGAAGTTTCTAGATTCAAATCAGCCTCCCTGGATGTTCCGTTCAGTTTCATCAGACTCGCTATATATGATTGGCATCATCTGGAACCGGTCGCATAGTGCCTACCGTTCATCTAATCGACAATTGTCTCCAGAACAAGCTAGAAGACAGTTATTAGCTTTTCAATCTTGCGGCGTTTAGCCTTTGCTTAAGCGCGATCAGTGGTAAATATACCTCTGGCTGTTCATATCAACCTTCCAGTAGTCACCAGTATCGAAATAATACTGGCAATCTACACACTTCATTCGTTACAAGCACAGTGAGTATTCTTGAGATTTCCACAGGCTGCAAGCAAACGGCGCTTTCTAGACTCTAACCGAAACATTTCCCCAAAACATTCATGATACAACATACCAGTACCGGCGAAAGTTTGGATTTCATCTGAATGGTTGAGATAAATCCCTGATCTTTCGAACAGGCTGTTCTCAGATCAGCAAACCAATACAACAATCCTCGCCATCCTCATTGCCCTCGCCATCCTCATTGCCCTCGCCATCCTCGTCATCCCCGCTACCCCTCCCGTACTTCTCACCGATGCGACAGACAATTCGAGATGAGGACAACGCCTCTTATGCCCCACGTCTATTGTCTGCAACCTGATATTTCTTGTTTTAGGACACCATTCAGTATATGCCCGGGGTTACTGACCAATGTCATCTAGAAACGGGTTTGTACATGGTGCGACCTATTCTAGAGATCATCTAGCCTTGTTTACTTCTCGATCTATCGCCAATTTTATGCTTGACCCGGAGCTGTTCTCCATCTATTACCTTTTTAACGACAATTCTACTTATTGCCACAGTAATCTAATCTCTTCGCATATATATTAAGTCTAAGATACGATCATATTCACATCTTGACTCTCCATCTAATCGACTCCGCAATGTCGGGTTCAAACTTTCGCACTCTTCTTCCCGGCGATATGGATACCACCATGAAAAATAGCAGTTCAAGCGATTCTTCGAAAAATAAGAACAACACACCGGAAACAACAGGTTCCAGTAGTCATACAACCCCTGCATCCCTCGATAAGAGATCAGAAAGCGCAGGTCCCATCGCAAAGAAGAGGAAAGTTCCGACATCAATCACCGCAAACGCTTGTCTCAATTGTAAGAGAGCTAGAGCGAAGGTAAGTGATTCTAATATTCTTTGACTGCAGCAGTGAAAGTAAAAAGCCCAGCATGGACACTTGGTAACTAAAGCTCACCCAGTGTGATGGTAAACAACCTTGCAGTCGCTGTACTAGCAGGAGAAGTTTATACCAAGAAGATTGCGTTTACGAGCCACATACTAAGAACGCAAAGACGATGCTGGTGCGGGATCTCAAAGAGAGCCATGACATCAGACACAAAGCAGAAAAGATCTTCACATGGCTCGCGAACAACACCGAAAAGGAGCATGATATCCTCGAGCGCATTAAGAATAGAGAGTCAATCACGGAGATAGCCAGTTGGTTGGAATCCATAGAAAGCAATGGTGAGTCACAGCTATCTATATATGGAGGTTCCAGCAACGAACTCGACTGTGATCCACCCAATGATTCTTCATGGACAACAGTGACAGACGATGATGAAGTTATCGACCACCTCATCTCCCTGTATTTCACATGGGTCCATCCCTTCTACCCTTTGTTCAATGAAGGTCACTTTGTGGAAAGTATGCGCCGAGGATCGGACGAGTTTTGCTCGCACAGTCTGTTTAATGCCATCTGTGCTATGGCATGCTATCTCCACACGATTGCTGATGAAGATACCATTGACTACAAACGAATGGGCGCCCAATTCTCTGATTTGGTTACGAACAACATCGATCCGCAAGACAGTAGTCTAACGAATATCCAAGCATTTGCGGTCATGTTCTTGGTACGCTGCGCACAAGGAAAAGGGCTTAGTGGTTCGAGATACTTGACCATCGCAAGTAGATCTATGGAGAGCCTCAGACCAAGCAATAGCGATAGCATCGATTATCGACAAATCTGGAGGGAAACGGTCAAAGGTTTAAATAGCCTGAATGTGTGAGTACCCAGTCTCCCACCCAATACAAGTTTACCAAAGGCACAGCTAACACTCTTAGCGAGTGGGCCCAGATGACTTTCACGATGGCACCAGCTTACATTCCAGATTTGCAGCCAACTCAATCGGCTCAGGAAATAAGCTTATGGGAGGCTAAAGTGGACGATCTCAGGTGGGCGCCGTATCGATTTCCTACAAACCACACAAGAGGAACGACACTCCCTTGTCTGACGGCAACCACAAATCGCAAAAAAATGGAGCTCGTTGATATCATCCGCGAAGCTACGATACTCCTGTCTAACACAACTGGGCCTCTGATATCTGCTGAAGCGTTGTGGGCCATTTATCGCAGATTGTTAACTTGGTATGAAGATCTACCAAGAGATATCGCCATCATATATGGAGAAGAAGTTCAAAGCTTACCGCATGTATATTCACTGCAGTAAGCTCAGTCTTTTGTTGTCTGCTCCTAGTCCTGCCATAGATCATCAACTGACTACTCAGTATACTATATGCCACGACGGCAGTCTATGTCCTAAGCCCACTACTAGGTTTCAAGGAACCTCAGCTGGATGCACTGGTTAGGCAACATGCAAAGGAAGGGCTCAAGCTTCTTGTCGAACGATATCACTTTCATTACACATCTCGTTACCAGCCAGTCTCCCAAATGTTCGCCATGTTGTATTTGACCGAGGTCCTGATTCAATCATCCCCAGAAACTGATAAAGACTCTGGAAAAGATGCCCTGGCATACATTAGACTAGCAACTGAAATTTTGACAGAGTCCAATAGTAGCTTTCCTGTTGCTAGCGTCTTTATGGGAATGCTTCAGGAAAATACCAGGAGATTCTTGATTCCACTGCCAAACGAACTTGAAGATCTATTTCGCCACAGTCATCGCATGTCGAGATTCCCCTTAGACGATGCTATCAACGCATTTGGAAGTACCACTTATGCTCAGCCAATTGAAGCGATGGGAAGAAGGATGCGTCCTGATTTTAAATCTAAATGGATGATGCATGCCACTGCTGGATATCCCAAGGTCTTCCACAGACCACCACTCTTACGCCAAACTTCAGTCGAAGAAACGGGTGCCCAGAACCTGATGCGAATTCTGAATCTGCACACTCATAACACAAATTGATAGTTTTCTTTGGAGCAAGGAAAAAAGGGAATACTTTTTGTCAATCTTAGGTTTTGGTGGAGAGGATGTTTTTCGCAAATTGTAGTTTGAAATGTATGATGTGTTGTTGCTTATTCAAAACTTCGTCCGTTCCACCAAAAAAAAAAGATCCTGATTCTGGTCCAGAACCGCACTGTTGGAGACGTCCGCCAAGAAACTTTTTCAACTGATATTGACGCCGTCGATGAAATTCTGGTTGATACGCCTGGAACATGAAGCCAAGATGAAGATGATATTCCCCACAAAAGCAAATCTGCCGGTGGTTGCTCTCTACGGGTTTCCAGCAAATTGCTATCTATTTGTACGACCATCTTCCACCGTCCATCGCAATATTGAAATGCGCATCGTCTGGAACGACTAGTAAGAATGAAAACTTTGGCTTGCTGTGTCCTCTCTACAGTTGTAGCTCGATATTAACCAACAAAATCATCGTGGCGCATTTGATGGCTCGAAATTCAGGAAGCCTGCCGGATCTGATTCGAAAAATAATAGAACGATGGAAGTGAGGATCAGCCGGAATCAGTCTATCGGTGTCCCATGTTCAAATTGAGGAAGATTCTTTGGTATATTCTATGTATGACTGGATGAATGTCTTGCAAAAATGGCCGCCGGGAAAGTCCAATTTGAAGATATATCTCGAGGTTTGGGAGGAAATTTTGAATTGAAGGTGGCGAATAATGAAATACATTTTCCTTGGTGGAAATGAGTGAAATTGACGATAAATCTGATATTGTGAATCGATATCTTTTGATGACATAGGTGCCGGTTCATCAAGGCATGGTACGCCTTTTATCGAAGCGGCCATGATTGATACAAATCCATGATGGGCGAAAAGGGATTTATATGGGTGAAGGAGTGAGTGGAGGAGTAGGTGTAGGAGTTGATGTTGATGTTGGTGTTGGTGTACCTACTAGGTATCTAGGTGATACCTTATTATTATTATTATTAACGTGTACATGGCGAGTGAGGTGAAAGGTGTAGACATGGCACGTGTCCGATAGCCGACAATGATCAACAAGTCGGCATAAGATACAAGAAATGCTCGTTGAAGAAGCATTGATGAGCTACATGTAAAGCATTTATTAATATCAAATATGTTTACATCAACCTCCGAGTCCTTTCTTTGTTCGGGTTTCCAAGTTCTTCTTACAATGCTGCCCCGGGAAAAATACGCTAGACATATACACTCTGGATCTTAAGACCCCAAAGTAAGTACCGAGTGAGTGAACTCTAAGGGGCGAAAGGGAACTGATACCATGATATTTCTTGTTTTTCGATCTTCTTACTGGGTGTCTATTGTCTAATTGGCTCTTCGAGCTATTGGAGTGGAGTGAACGATGACAAGTCAATTCAAGGATACAAAACTGTCACCCACGCCACCTGGATTATAGCTAGTCAGCACTTCGTATCTGATTATGATCCAAGGATATATATTCGAATGGTAATAAGATGTTGAATGTATGAATTTACTAAAGAATGAATGCATCGATGCATCGATGCATAGAAAAAGCTGGGTTACGCGCATGTTCATATCTCAACATTCGATAGTCCAGGATCAAGTACACTGGTACTGACACCGGTACTGGACTGGCACTGATACTGAGTCCATGATTGAAGATAAGGTACAGGAGAATGGAACACTATGAGGTACGTGTTTCGATATCTACCGAGGCGACTCACTGTCTATGTTATGTACACTTGCTAACATCAGTCATTAAGTGATATAAGTTCACTTGATCCATAGTGCAGTCTCAATACGATAGCCGTTACAATAAAAGCCTCCGTACACCTGCAATAGCATCCGACAAAGGGGTTTAATTGAAGATTGTCAGAACGATATGTATAAGGCAACTGTATCTAGGCCCTTAAAATATTCTCGACGATTGATCCGGCGACATCCAGACATCCAGACATCCAGACATGAATCTACATGGTGAAGCTGTCTGACTCCAAGACGTCGGTTTGCATGAGCCATTTACACTTACTCATCTAACAATCTCATTGAATACTGTGTATACGAACATTGATTTGAACATACTCCCATCCCAATCTTGAGGGTAAGGGTCTTGACGATTTGTTAGACCCTAAAAACCTTTGACATTCGATTGCTCTCGTCTCCCTCGCCCCTTTTACAATTTTTATAATTCTCACTCTTCTCATTCTGGAGTGTACTATTTCAAATGTTATCTTAGAGCCTGCAATGTCCAATTGGAGCATCAAGTCACAGTTCCTCTTCTTATATCTCCTCTCTTTGATTTTTCCCCTTCACTCATTTGGGGAAGGATGTGAATTCTTCTCCTTCTTTTGATATCAAAGAACCTCAGAATCATATAATCGTGAGAGATGACAAAACATGCGACGCTTCGTATTGCTATACAATCTAGTTGAATGGTCTCTGATGGGGGATTGCACACTTACAGAGTAGGTACTTTACGCATAAACCTCGGCACAATGATTTCCTCGCAGGCTCAAACATTTCTTTCATTCCCATCATCTCTGTCAATTCTCTCACTCCTCTCGCCCTTCTCGCCCTTCTCATCGATTACCTATAAATTTCAGTGTGAGTAGCATACGTTATTTGAGAATATGCCATTTTGTTTTCCATTTCCTCCTTCTCATTCCCTTCCCACCCTCTTCATATCTATGTTACACAGCATATTCTTGATTTCTTACATTGACTAAGGAAAAAGGAAAAAGGAAATCCTTTACCCTCTCAGCGTCAAAGGGACTCCAACACATAAACTAATGCAATATATAGCATCATACAAGTTCATAAAATGCTCTAGTGTAGAAGACACACTTCTCGTAGCATACAAATACAATAAGTCGTTTCAATGATTTACTCGACGCTCTAAAACATACACACTTGGACAAATAATACTCCAATACAAAGGACATCCATTCTCAATCTGAGTCGCGGTCGAGCATCTTTCCAATCTATTCGATCCTCTTCCTTACCAAGTAAAGATCTAATGTGCGTTGCATATGAGTTAGAATATATCTCAGGGATCGGAACCACTCTGTCTCCTTCCTCTTTCATTTTCTCCTTTGATTCATTATGGAAAGACAGAGAAACACGTCCCCTCTACCTAGTATCAAAAAGCTTCAAGTCATGTAACACCATTGCGATACGTAGACTATGTAACCACATTACCGATTTAGTATATAGCTCGGAAACATACAAAATCTTCCGCAAAATATTCGGCACGATGAGTTCTCGTAGGCTCTAAAATATATCTTTCGTAGCTTCTCGGGTGGTGGACTAGTTACTAAAGTCTACCACTTGAAGAGCCGAATACTGACGTCTTTGATTTATCTGATGTCTCCCACATTTCTGTAATCTCACTATGTCTGGTACCTTCAGCACCTTCAATACTTCTAACACTCACCAACTACCTGTATTATGACATACATTACAAACGTTACTTCCAAATATCCATTTCCATTTCCATTCTTTTCTTTCTTTCATTTACTACTTCTCATAATCTTCCTCTCTTTTCCATTTATCTTCTACCAGGTACCCCCCCCCCCATCATCTCCTTCCTCACCCAAAAAGAAAACTAAACATCTCTCATCCCCAGCATTCAAGAATCTCGATATACAATACCAACACAATATATCAATCTCATAACTCTACAACCTGACCCGACACAACCCCTCACAGCATCCAAAGCCATCCGCAAAAACCTCAGTCGATTCTCTCGCAGGCTCAAAAACACTACTCTTACATCTCTATTCTTCACTCACCAACAAAAAACATTTCGTACAAAGATACACATCCAGATCTTCTCGACAATCTTACCTACGATTCAGAGTCCTCTCAACGGACACTTCGTTCTTATATCATAAATATACCTTACCAACTTCTCATCCTCATCGCTTAAGCCCCTTCATCGATTTTCACTTCAACTTCAATATTGGTAGACTATAATATTATAGGAGATGGTATAAGCAATAGATTTTCTGATTATTAAGATTCAACACATACAATAATAGTCGCGAGAGTTTCTCGTAGAACCGAATATATCTATCACCGAGACAATATTAAACATACAATGAGAAGTACATGAGAAGCCTGAGAAAATTTGATCTTGAATGCTCTTATTACGATCTAGAACGCACCTGGAATGAATATATTACTTGTAAAAAAACAATATAAAATGTAATCCTATAGTGTGAGATGATTAGGGATATATAATTATTCATCTCTCAGATTCTCTCAATATGTATACATTCATCATTATCATTCTCAAACAAAAAATGTCTTAAAAGTAAATACAATTCCTTGTTACACATACTAATTATTATATCAAGACGTCACTATATTCTATCATCTCATCATTATATCTCAATATCTATTCTAATAAATCCATTATATAGTATTAATATCCTCTAAAAATCTATCTATCAAATAATATAAACCTATAAATATACATTGAATACATTTTAATAAATTCAGATACGTATTCATATACATATACCTAGACTATATCGCATACGACAGGATAAGATGAATAAATGACTTCATCGTTTATTATTTCGACAAAATGAATATAAAATCTCTAACTCTTACTACTAAATCTCATTTCCATTACAAATCTCATTTCCATGCCCAGATGCTACTCACATAACATCGCTATTAATAGATTTCCTCAGAATCATATATAGATCAGCTCGAGTTGGCTAGCTATGTATCTATCTATCTATCTATCTATCTATCTATCTATATATATATAGTTTACAAGATATAAAGTATTAATATAAAATTTAAAGCAAAAATTATAACCTTACAGTAAAAAGTGTGAAGTAAAAAGTGTAGAGTAAAATTTGAAGTAAAATTTGAAGTAAAATTTGAAGTAAAATTTGAAGTAAAATTTGAAGTAAAATTTGAAGTAAAATTTGAAGTAAAATTTGAAGTAAAATTTGAAGTAAAATTTGAAGTAAAATTTGAAGTAAAATTTGAAGTAAAAAGTGTAAAGTAAAATTTGAAGTAAAAAATATGAACTATATATTATAGATTTTAATGTTAATGTTAATCATAATCATAATCTTAGTCTTGATCTATATTCCAGTTCTCGAAAAGTCACTACTGTGTACATACATATACCTTACTTCTCATCCTCACCTCTCATCCTCACTTCTCACTCTTATCTCATTTGATCATACTTTTCCTCGGCTCATTTCATCTCGCTTCCTTTCTCTTACTCCCTTCACCTATCTTCTTTTACTATATCCTCTCTTGTCCTCTTTTATCCTATTCTCTCTCCACCTATTCTCTGCTCTCTCCGCCAAGTACAGTATACTAGAATTCCTTTTTCTTCTTCCCTCCTCTTCCCTCCTCTTCCCTTCCCACAAACAGAATCAGAGATACTAATCATCTAGATCAACATCTTAGTATTCTAATTCCTCTTTTCCCCTTCCCCTTTCCTCTTCCTCTTTCCCTTTCCTCTTCCTCATCCCCTTCGTTTCTTATCTCTTTCCCTCTCCCTATCGCTTAAACTTCTTTTCATCCCCTCTTCTTCCCCTTCCCCCCATTCGCCCTTTCTCTCCCTATAACTTCCATACACACACACACATACACAATCTTACCCTACATAGATTACCCAACCATACATATATTTCAAATTACATCTACCCATACATATTATTTAGATAGACTATACAATTATACATACAAAATCTCATTATATATAACTATTCTCACTATAAATACACACAACATATATACACACACTTATACATATACACACACATATATACATACACACATATATACACACACTTATATATATACACACCCTTATTTCTTATTACAATCTCGCTCCTCACTCCTTACTCCTAATTCCTCACTCCTCACTCCTCACTCCTCACTCCTCCTCCTCCTCCTCCTCCTCACTCCTTACTCCTTACTCCTCACTCCTTACTCCTCATTCTTCACTTCTTATTTCTTACTTCTTACTCCTTATTTCTCATTCCTTATTCCTTATTTCTTATTCCTTATTCCTTACTTTTTATTCTCTATATAAATATAAACACTAAACACCAAATACATCTCTATCTCTATCAATTTCATAAATCATCTACTATATAAATAAACACATATAAACATATAAACATAAATATATAAATATATATATACATACATGTATTACATTACAAGTAATATACTACATCAACCCCCTCTATTAAAGATTTCATTTGATTATCTTTATTTGATATTAACATCACATTATGATTATATTATGATTGCATCTCCAATGCATCTCCAATATATTATATCATTTTATATTACATCACATCACCACATCACATCACCAGCGTACCAACCATCTCATAGCAAAGTTATATATTCTATGCAACGTAATACGAGACGATACGTATATCTACAACCATCCAATCGCACCCAACCCAACCCAACCCAATCCTAATCTCCACTCTTCCCGCTTCTATATTACAGCATCGCCATCTCTCATAAACCCGCTGTCTAGTATAGGAAAACCAAAAACCAGCGCTGATGAATACACCCTGCTCAGAATATCATGACGTCAGAGACATTCATGCGTATCCTGATTATTAAGTATTCCCATCCTCATCCACGTACCATTTCGATCTATCTCGGCTACCAAGACCACAAGTACAACTCCAATCCAATCCAATCCATTTGCTCCATACCATGAAATTCATTCCTCTCAAACACCAATCAAAACCTAGCTACGCTATGCATCATAAAAAACGACCTTTGCAAATGCCACTATCTCTCCTCAAAAGGTGTTTCCTTATATCCCCAAACACCTAACCGATTGTGAGGAAGAACAGCAAGAAAGCTCTTTTGAAATCAGTCCCCTCCATAAACGCTGAAAGACACTCGCCCATTCCCATCCTGAACACCGTTCATGAAAGTTTGCTCCCTTTCCCACCTCCAATAGACTATTCGTAATGACCGTACTAACTCCTTCATCATGCAATGAAAATTGGTAAAATTCCCTACGCTTTCCCGACCCAACCAACATGCAAGAAGAAATCAAAAATCTTCCCACCCTTTGCTCCTTCCACTCTCGCAATCTCCTTGACCATTTTCCGCTTCAACTTTCCATCTCCCTTTACCGCCTCTTTCAAAATCGCTTCTTTGATCACCAGATATGGTTTTGGATTTAATCGAGTCTTTTCACAAAGATCAATTTCCCCAGGTGTCAAAAGATGATAATCGGGAGTAGATGATGGGTTGAGCGGTAATGGTGTAATTGTAGAGAGAGGTTGAACTTGTATTGGTTCACGTTTAATAACAGGGGATTGTTGTTTAATTCCATTTGTGAGAGAACCGTTACCATTCATCAAGTTTTCTTTGTCATCGTTTGGCTCCGATTTGAGGATAGAATCCGGTAATTCAGGAGCAACCAACGCAGCTGCACCACTTGGAGTTTCAACGGCAGGAGGTTTGTTCTTTGTACCTGCGGCGTATCGTTCACGATCCATACTACCCATAGGTTGTGCCTTATGGGCTCTCTGTTGCTTATCCTGTTCGTATTTCTCTCCGCTTTTGAGGTCTCCAATCCTCATTGTTCTCCACTCTTGCAATTGAGAAACTGCTAGTCGTAGGTTTAGCTCATCAATGAGACCTTTTGAGAATTCTTCATAATCATCATGATTCATCATTCTCGCGAAAGGTTTTGTACGAGTAAGAAGATCTCTTTCTTCCTTTGTACGCTTTTTATCAAGAGCAACTGCTTTGCGATATTCCAGAAGGTTATGTTCAAATATGACCTTTTTACGATCGGCTCGTTGGGTTAACCGCTGGTTGTAAATGTTCATCACTGTCATTTTGAGCTCGAATTCCGGTTCCACCTTTCCAGTAGTAGGATTAATTCCATCACCAGGTTCAAATGACATTAACTGAACGGCCTCTTCTGCTTCATTTGCATATTCGGTCTCGAACTCCAGACGACCAGGCATATAACCTTGAATATCGTGACATGACGGAACACTAGCCGTGGGCTTCTTTTTTGGTTGCGGTGGGGGTTGATTTTTAGCTGCCTCTTTTCTCTTCTCTATTCGTGCCTTCTTTCGAGCTTGGAATTCGTCTCGAGGCAACGCGTCCATCAACTCTGTATCATGTGGACTAGCTCGTTTTGGTAGTGGAAATTTTGGACTATCCAAGTAGACCTTCTTGTAATGATCTCGAACCTCGTCTTTAGTTCGGAACCCTCCAATATGATCTGCAATATCTGCCCAAGAACCCAATCCATATATCTCACACCCTTCCAATAATAGTAGCTCTTCATCAGCCCCCCAATCTGGTTCATAAATTGGCACGGAGTTTTGTTCAATAACTCTAAATGGGTGAGTAGCAGGTTGATGCTGTGAGGAGGATTTGCCGTCGGAGAAACATTGTACACATAGGTCGTATTCATTGCAAGCAGAGTGGGCGCATCGAATTCGGACCTATAATTGGGGAGAGAGTTAGCTATTAGGACAATTACGCGGAGCGACAGATCGGGTATTGATAAAAAGTAAATACAGTATTCGTGACATCTGCTGAACACATATCACAGACGTATTTAACACCACCTTCACCCCCTCTCATTGCCGTCTTCTTGCGAATGATCCCCATTGTCAAGGTGGTTGTGAATATTTACTTTGCGCCACGATTGACCAACGAATGGAGACGACAGGATTGAGGATTGTTTCTAGATTAAATTGTATCGTGATTGAATGAGTGCAGTAATTCTTTGATGGAATGATTCCTCAAATTAATAAGAAGTATGAAAGTTGTTACGGTGTTGATGATTCTGTGAACGGTAGTTCGATCAATGCGATGAGGTTCCAAGAGTGGGTACATTACAGATGTGGCTCGACAAGGCTACGGTCGAGGATCACCTGGACAGTGACTGGCTAAACCAGATTAGAGGCACCAGCCACATAAATCAGTGAGGCTGAATATTTTGTTATCCATTCCCGGTTATTACTAATACTACCTGGGTACTATCGTACAATAGTAGACATCTTGAAAATTATATATCGAGGATCCCCTCTTGTGTATGTTGAGGTTGATTTCATTTTCGTTATCTACTAGGTACCCTAGGTACGAGAAGAATGTGAAGATATCTGTGCTCGACATACGATCATTTTGGTATTTTCGTGTACGAGCTTGTGATGTACAAGTATATGCTCTGGATGTACTTGAAACTTGGCCCATCAAACAATAGACGGCCGTCCTTATCGGATCCTGTTATCAAGAGTTTTCGGAGTTTAGGCAAATGGCCGCCCCGCCCACGTTGCTGTTACAGAACCTGAGAAATGATACGAGTAGTAAGTAGATGGTACTTGCACGTGACTGAGGAGACGGTTATCAATTTATCTATCCATCGATCATTGAAGCCCAAAATTCGAGGAGAGACATATTGGAATAGCCCTATGTCCCGAAGTCCTGAGGTAGATGATGATTTGTTTTACCAGAATCAAATCGAAAAGGGAAAGAAGAGTTTCATATATATCTAGTCCATACTGGCTGGTACTTGCTACTAAGCCACTCACTCATTTTATCGTGATTCTAAGCCCCCTCGAAAACATGGCTTGGAGAGAGTAGCCATGTTACATTGAAAATCGCCCCCTTACAAATGCTGCCCTCCCTAGTCAAACACAAACATTGAGAGAGTGTGTGAGAGACATGTATGTTATTTTGACATCTTGAGAAGCTTTCATCGCGCAGAGTACCTAGGTAGTGAAACATAAAAACATCCAAAGCAACAAGAGAGAAGGAGGAGAAGAAGAAGAATTACCCAAAATCCCATTACTTGATTCCCCCATATTGATTGATATAGAGACGCATTCATTCAACCTCTCATTCAACCTCTCATTCAACCTCTCATTCAACCTCTCATTCAACCTCTCATTCTACTCTTGATACACGACCACGACTGGATTTATAAAGGTTCACTCGTTCAATATCAATATCACTCACTTATATTATATTACTCACTCACTCTCTTCATGATCCCTTCGGTCCATCGAATCGTATCAATCAATTAATTGCGAGTATTTGTATTTGCCTTGACAATCAATCTATTTTGGCGGGGCAATCGCCTGTGAGCACTTGTTTGAAGCTAAATCCTGACCGCAACGCACTGAACGAACACTTTACTGTCAATCCCTCGAAGAAATCCCGATATCTACTTTACTCCTCATTCATTACCACCCACCACCCACCACCTACCATCTACCATCTACCATCACCCAACATACAACATCAATTACAATCTCATTCCCTAGAATCCTACAACTTATCCTTCTTCCTTCGTCCCCCTCTCCTACCGATACAATTTTGTTCCCCATCCCCAAGATGTCGTCTTGGAATATCACCAAGAGTGAGTTAAATTCATTTATAATTCATTCCAGGTCAATCTTGAAACCACTCAGATCTACCTCCTTGAGCTAAATCTTATTGTTGGCTACCAACCCAACGTCACTTCGGAGAAGTCTATTGAGCTTTAAATCGTCAAAAGCGAGCACATGAATTGGACTTGTCACTAATTATCTCTCTTCATTTTTAGAGCTCAAAGAGACGCATCTTGGTCCCCTAACGTCTACCTTCTCTCGAACCCCATCTTCACAAACTCTGAGGGAATCATCCAAAGATGAGAAATCTGGCTCATCAAGTCCGGCACCATCTATCAACGATAATGGAATAGGTATGCGCACATCGTTAATCTGGTTCACGAAAAGTATACTGACCTCAAAAGCTGCGTCCGAAGCCATAGCCACTCAACCACAATCCGCTCCTCGACCGGGTATTCTCATCGTTACTCTTCACGAAGGAAGTGGATTCTCTCTACCAGATCAATACAAACAAGTCTTCAGCAATCATACACAGAATTCATTATCTGCGGGAAATGGCTTTGGAGTTGCAGGTTCAGTACGTTCCGGGGCTTCAAACCAAGTCGCGGGATCTTATTCGAATATGAGACCACAAACATCTGGAGGTGGAATTCAAGTTCCTACTAACCATGGACGTATCTCCTCCAAATACCTTCCATATGCCTTGTTAGATTTCGATAAGATGCAAGTTTTTGTCAATTCAGTTGCAGGGTCCCCTGAAAACCCCCTATGGGCTGGAGATAATACTCAATATAAGTTTGATGTTTCAAGAGTTACCGAGTTAGCAGTTCATCTATATCTTCGAAACCCAAATGCGCCTCCGGGATCTGGTCGAAGTCAAGATATTTTCCTTGGTGTTACGCGCATCAACCCTCGATTCGAAGAAAAGCACAAATACGTCGAAGACCCCAAGTTGGGAAAAAAAGACAAGGAAAAGGCCGCTGCAGAATTCCAAAGAAGAGAGAGCACATTGGGACAGAGTGGACCGGAATGGTTGGACGTTCAATATGGTACTGGAAAGATTCGCATTGGAGTGGAATATGTTGAGAATAGAACAAGAGCATTGAAGATTGAAGATTTCGACCTTTTGAAAGTGGTTGGAAAAGGAAGTTTTGGAAAGGTCATGCAAGTCAAGAAAAAAGATACCCAACGAATTTACGCCCTCAAGACCATTCGAAAAGCTCACATTATTTCACGATCAGAAGTCGCACACACGTTGGCAGAAAGATCGGTCCTTTCTCAAATCAACAATCCATTCATCGTTCCTCTCAAGTTTACTTTCCAATCACCCGAAAAGTTATATTTCGTCTTGGCATTTGTCAACGGTGGTGAACTTTTCCATCATCTTCAAAAGGAATCTCGCTTCGACATCAATCGTTCAAGATTTTACACAGCCGAACTCCTTTGCGCTTTAGAATGTTTACATGGTTTCAACGTCATTTATCGTGACTTGAAACCAGAGAACATTCTTTTGGATTACTCGGGTCACATTGCACTTTGTGATTTTGGCTTGTGTAAACTTGACATGAAGGATGAGGATCGCACCAACACCTTCTGTGGAACTCCCGAATACTTGGCACCAGAATTGTTGATGGGACAAGGTTACACTAAGACGGTTGATTGGTGGACCCTTGGTGTTTTGCTCTATGAGATGTTGACTGGTTTACCTCCTTTCTATGATGAGAATACCAATGAGATGTATCGCAAGATTCTGAGCGATCCATTGAACTTCCCTGGTCCTGAAATTGTTCCACCTGCTGCGAAGGATCTTTTGCAGAAACTTCTCAACAGAAAACCAGATCTAAGATTGGGTGCAAATGGTGCATCGGAAATTAAGGCCCATCCTTTCTTCCACAGTATTGATTGGCGAAAGTTACTCCAGAGAAAGTATGAGCCTACATTCAAACCTAACGTGGTATGTATTTTGTTTTATTCTTTCAAATGTTTACGTGCAATATACTAATGACATATAGACGGATGCTCTTGATACCACCAACTTTGATGTGGAATTTACCTCCCAAGCACCAGCCGATTCATTGGTAGAAGGCGGACAATTGTCATCAACCATGCAAGAACAATTTACTGGATGGTCTTACAACAGACCGGTTGCAGGATTGGGAGATGGAGGCGGAAGTATCAAAGATCCAAGTTTCGTAGGAAGTGTACAGGATAGATAGATGGATGAAAGTCAGGGAAAAAGGAACTGGAATTCTGGAAATGACCAGTGGTATGATGATATGACTTCAACTTTACTCGGGCGTCTTTTCTCTCCAGATAGCAATTCGCATACAGATTGAGGGTTGGAGTGGTTTCTCTTCTTCACGAACAAATTCTAAGAATATTATCCGATAAGATGAGATGAGAAGTTATATGAAAATGGATATTCGTTGTTTTTGTATTCTTCTTCGGCACTGAAATTAGTATTGGGGAATCACATGAGAGTAGAGTAGAGCAGAGTAGAGCAGAGTAGAGGCGTTACGAAAGCACTTTGTCATGGACAGGTGGGTGGGTATGTGGGTTTGATAGAAAGGAAGGAAGGAAGGAAGGAAGGAAGGAAGGGCGAGAGAGGGTTCGAACTTCTTTCCATTTGAAAATCGAAGTATTTGTTTCTTCGTCAATTATTACATAGGTACTAACTACCTAGTTGGCATTGGGATGGGATGTGAAAATGTGATGTGATGAGAGAATGGGATGTGAGAATGTGAGAATGGGATGTGAGAATGGAATGTGAGAATGTGATGTGAGAATGTGATGTGAGAATGGAATGTGAGAATGTGATGGGATGTGAGAATGTGAGAATGTGATGTGCTTTTATGAATGAATGAATATTTTTATATGAGTATATACAAGGGCATGTCTTTAATAAATACTGAACTAAAATTTAAGCAAATTTCCTCATCAAAAGTATACTTTATTCTATATAGTATATTTATTAATAAATAAATAATTCAAATATTTATTATCAAACTTTGAAATTTGAATTGTATAAAGAAGATTAATTAATAATTAATAATTAATAATTAATAATTAATAATGAATAATTAATAACGAATAATTAATAATTAATAATTAATAATTAATTTAATACTAGAATTATTAATTTTGGAATTGAATTGAATTGATAATAAAATTGTATATAGAAATTTGATTTTTGGAATAAGTATTATTTTTTGTAAAAGATTTAAATATAAAAGATTTGAATATAAAAGATTTAAGTATAAAAGATTTAAATATAAAAGATTTAAATATAAAAGATTTAAATATAAAAGATTTAAATATAAAAGATTTAAATATAAAAGATTTGAATATAAAAAATTAATATAAATTTTAATTTAATTAAAAACTTTAATAAAAACTAAAACTATATTATTAAGTTTTTAATAAAAATTTATTATTTTTATAAAATTTCAAATATATAATAATATTAATTGATTTAATATGGAATTTTAAAATAAATGAATTTGGATATGAAAAAGTACTTGCGTATAGATCTAGTATTTATTAAAGATATACTCTTATAAATAAATAAATAGATAGGTTGATAGATAGATTGATAGATAGATTAATAGATAGATTAATAGATAGATTAATAGATAGATTAATAGATAGATTAATAGATAGATTAATAGATAGATTAATAGATAGATTAATAGATAGATTAATAGATAGATTAATAGATAATAATAATAATACTAGGAGACTACAAAGTAGGTATCTACCTAGATAATAATAGTCGGGTTATGAAGTAGTGAATACAGAAAAACTTGACTATACCGGACTGGGATATACCGGAAACTTGGATATACCGGACTTTTTTCCTATTTTTTTCTAAATTTATATAGGAACACTGGAATTTCAATAAAAATCGATATATCGAATTAAATTAACTAAATTCTGATATAAACCTTTATTATTGATTAATATACTATATATTAAAAAGAATGAATCTTCGAATATATTATTATTATTACTATTATCGAAAAAGCCGAAAAACATTAGCTACTATAATCTTTAAATCAATTCAATAAATCAATAAAAAAAGTTTTAAAAGTATAATAATAGGACTCTAAATATAAGAAAAGGAAATATAATAATATAATAGTATAATATAAAACTCAATATAATATAAAACTAAAGAAATCGATTTTCAGTAATCTTTTAAATAAGAAATTCGAATAACTCGATATAATAGAACTTATAAAATACAAATTAAATCAATTCAAAACTCGTCTTTTTGTTTACTCTGTTTTCGAAGAAGCTTTATTTGAATGATAGATTTGATATAATCGTTATCCTAATATAGAATCTACTATAAGCGATATTTTATATTTTAAAGTTATAGAATTCTAATAAAAGCTTTCTAAATATAAAAATAAACTTCTATTATTTAATAAAGAAAAGATATAATCAATTGAATTTATTAATAGTTTTAAAAAAAAAGATATCGATTCGATAAAGGAGTTTTTATAAATATAAATCCAGAATTAGAGGTTATAATAAAAGAGATATAATATATTATAGCTTTATATAATACAAATAATATTTACAATTGTGATAAAACAAAGCTTTTTTAAAGAAATAGATTAAATCGTATACTTTCTATATTCGAATCTGTTAATAGAAAAAAGGAAAAAGCTCGATTGATAGTATTCCTTATTAGCAATTCTTTAAATACTTATAAGCTTTTCTTATGAATTATTAGGAAAATATATATATTATATGTTGGAAGTTGTGGCACGTGTGCTACGCTACTATGCATATATCACTTCTATTTCATAATTAGATTTTATTTTAGTACAATTAATCTACATAGTCAATATTATATACATTCCATTAACCTACTCCTTCATTATAAACAGATTATAAGCCCGGTAGCTTTACAATAAGATTAAGGCCAAAAGCTTTTTGAATAGCTTATATTATTAAAATAAAGGTTAACAACAAAAAGCTTCTATACAATATAATATTAATATATAAGATATATATAGCAAACAAATTACTAAATAATAATAACAAAGTAATCATTTATATTACATCCTTTTCTCAAATATAATAATAAAATAATCTTTTATATTATATTCTTTTTTTAAATAAAAAAACTATAAGTTATTACTAAAAGAATTATCTATTTTAGTTTGATATTAAAAAGTATTATCAATTATATAGTATTCGATATTACTTTAAAAATTATTATTTATAAATCAAAATTCATTATTTCCAATTATTTTGTTTTAAAGAAAATTTCTTTTTATAATACTAATATATCCAAAACTAAAGAAATTTAATTAAAACAATTCTTTTTCTTTTTTTATTCTTTTATTTTATTATCAAAATATATATAGATTATTGATATAAATTTTCTATTTATAAAATCTCAAAATAAATAAAGATATTGGATCTAAGAATTACTTCAAATATATTTCTCTTTTTATTCAAAAGAATTATAAATACTGGATTTGTCAAATAAGAATTCAATTCTAAAAAAAAGACTGATTTTATATATATGAGAAAACATTATAGAAATATGTATAGATTATAAATACTAATAGATTAATCAAGGATTTCGAAAAATTTCAAATCTCTAATGATAGTAGTAGTGCTATAATAAAGATTCGATTCAATATTAATAAAAAGATTATCTTTCTTAAGGATAATATTAGTATATTATCTTATATCTATTATTCATTATCTAATAATAATAAGGCTTTAATAAATAAATACAATACAATAAAGAAACTTTGGAATTATTTAGTTATCAAATATTCTAAAATCAATAATATAGTAATAAACGAGTATCTCCTTAAAATCAAAATCTTCTTTTTTAATGATATTTTTAATATAATTATTATAGATGTATAGGATAAGCTTAAGAATTTTTGAAAAAAGCTTTTATCTACAAATATTTTAATTAAAGCTTTATATATAAATAAATTATTTTTTAAAGTTTAATCTTATTTTTTTCTGATGAATATAAAGTTATTATTGATATGATTCATATTATCGGTTTTATTTTAAATATTAATAATAAAATTAAATATTTGTAGATTAAAAAAACCAAAATATAAAACTCTGGAGATATAATATATAATGTAAAGGAAAAGAAATATATTTTATTTCATTGTTAGTATAAGGCTAATATAAATTTGAAATCTAATATATTTATTATTACTTACAAACTTTACAATAAATCTAATTACTCAATCTTAAAATACTTTTAGTTTCAATATATCAAATATTTTTTGAAATCCAATTTAAAGTATAAACAAAAGAGAAAATAATTTATCTTTTTATTATAAAAAAATAAAAAGTATAAAAAGTATAAGACTTATATTACTAAATCAAGCTTTAATATTATTAAAAATATTATTAATAATAAATCTAATTCTAAGCATTATCATCTCACCAAGAAAAACATTAATAAAGTATTCCTATTACAATAATATACTAATATCAATACCACCTCACACATATCTAATCAATATTCTCTTTTCAAAAATCTAACCTATACTCCACAATAAAGAATAACAATTGATAGAAGAACTATATACTCGGATAAACAAAAAACAATAAACATAATATATAAAAATAAAACAAGGATATTATTAACTAAAATACTATATATATTAGAATTGAAGGTTAACCTATTTTCAATTAAAAGAATTTGTAAGATAAAACTTAAAAGTATATTCAATCTCAAAAAAATATATTTTACATCAAAAAATAATAAAAATAATAAAATTATTAAAGCTATAATAAAAAATAGAATGTATATCATTTCGTATATAAAACTAGAATATAAGGATTTTACATTCTTTATATTCTCTGTAGAGATAATTAATAAAATAAAAAAGAAAATTGAAAAATTAATTATAATAAAAAAGAAAAAATACCTTCTTTAATATAAACAATTCAATTATTTTGGTTCTAATAAAATCAGAAATTTATATAAAATCACTATACTCCAGAAATCAATTAAGATTCCTTTAACTCTTAATATTTATAAAATATATATTCTCATAAAGATAACTAATAGAATTTTAAGCCAACTAAGTATACAAAAATCTAAAAAACTAAAGTTAATTTATTTTAATATTATTAACCCTTTTCCAAAAATTATTCGAAGATATAGATACTTTTTTCTTATTATTAATAATGTTATAAGAGTAAATTAGGTTATCTTATTAAAATAGAAAAGTAATACAATACTTTTATTAAAAATCTGGAAGTAAGAAATTGAATTTACTATAAGAGTAATTATAATTACTATCAGAATCGATAATATATTAAAGCTTTTTTAAGCTATTCAGAAATGGAAGATTAATATATAATCAGAGATTATAATAATTATATTATCTTATTAAAACGGCTTAACTGAATACAATATATATATTATAGAAACTAATATAAAAGTAATATTAAAAAAAGCTTACTTATTATTAGAATTTTGAAATAAAGCTATTGAACACAATATATATATTCAAAACCATATTAATATTAATTTAAATACAAATGAAATCAATCGAAACCTATTTGAAATATTTACAGGTATATTACCAAATATCGATATATATAAAATCTATTACGGAGCGGACACAATAATAGTTATAAGCTTTACTACTACACTATGTATACAATCTATTCAAAAGGTATAATATCAGGGATCAAAATTCTAATAACTTATTATTATATATATATTTTATAACAAAATCCTTCTTTTTAATCTTTTCATTCTGAAAAGGTTAGTTAAATAGGGATTATTACTAATAATATATAATCAACTATATGATTTATAATAATAATAATCAAATAAGTAAATCTATTTATTATTCAATATCTTTATTATTAATAATTCCTATACTAATAAATTCAGAATATTCAATTATTAAGCAAATATATCCTTGTTCTTATAGATTTATTATCTAATTAGTTGATAACCCAATTCCAATCAAAGTGTAATTAATAAAAATCCCAAAACGATATTTACAAGATAAAATTCCTAATATTTTGTTATAGAGTGGATATAATAATAATTGTAAGCTTTATTACTATATCATGTATGTAATCTGTTCAAAAGGTATAGTATCAGGGATCGAAATCCTGATAGCTTATTACTATATATATACCCTGTAACAAAATCTAAAGGAATTAATATTATATTTATATTAATTTCAAAACTATTTTAATAAAACAAAAACATAATAAACTTTGTAATATAACAAGGATTAGGATATTCTTAGAATATTTAAAAGATATTATTAAGTATATAAAGATTTATTTATTAGAATTAGATTATATTTATTATTCTTATTATATTACAATTAATAAAAGTTATAAAGAAAATGTTACAGGGTATATATATAGTAGTAAGCTGTTAGGACTTCGATCTTTGATATTGTGTCTTTTGGACAGATTGTATGTATGGTGTAGTGGTAAAGCTTACAACTCTTATTGTGTTTTTGTTTATATAATAGAGTATTAGGGATCTTATTTTGTGAGTATTGTTTTGAAATCCTTATTGGTTACACTTTGATTGGAACTAGGTTATCAATTAATTAGATAATGGATCTGTAAGGATGAGGATGTATCTGTTTAATGATTGAATATTCTGAATTTATTAGTAATGGGATTACTAATGGTGAGGGTATTGAATAATGGATTGGATTGGCTATTATTACAAATTATATGGTTGACTATATATTATTAGTAATAATCCCTATTTAGCTAGTCTTTTCGGGACGAAAAGGTTAAAGAGGAGGGCTCTGTTATAGGGTATATATATAGTAGTAAGCTGTTAGAACTTCGATTTCTGATACTGTGCCTTTTGGATAGATTGTGTGCGTGGCGTAGTGGTAAAGCTTACAACTCCTATTGTGTTTCCGCTTACGTAATAGAAAAAGATATAAATCTAAAACTCAAAAACTATATAACCAGATTATAAGATACTAAGAATATAAAATCTAATTATAAATCTTATAATAAACCTAAGAATATCTCTAAATTATTATTTATTGTTTTAAGTATGACTCTCTATAGGGAATAAGATGGGAAGCATAGGGTAGAAAGTGATGGTATTAGGAGGACTAGTGTATTAAATCTGTTTTATAATTTTCGAGAGGAAGAGTTTTGTATAGGATAGAGTTTTTATTAGTATTAATTGGGGCTAGTTTCTTTTATTCTATAATTATATAAATTATATCTTTCAATATTCCTTTTTGGGTTAATTGTAGTGATCTATTATTTCCAGTATTTTTATAAACTTTTTGAATATATTCTTGATCAATAATTTTATTAATTTATTTGCTATTATTTTGTTTATAGAAATGTAATTAATATTAATCTTTTCTTTTTATTTGAGATTCTGTATATAGTAATATACAATATCAATATATTTTGATTTATTAATTAATTATGTGTTTTTGATTAGGATTATAGCTTTTTGATTGTTTCCTTTTATATCAATAATGAATTCATTTTTTATAACAAATTTTCTATATTCTATATCTTGAAGTATTTGAACTAACTATTAATCTTGCTTTATTATAATCGATTAAATTATATATTTTGATTTAATTATTGATATTAATATAAAGTTTTGTTTTTGATTTATTCAAAATACTGATTCTTCTTTCAAAAATACAACTATTCTTAATATACTTTTTTTTATCAATCATATTGTTAGTATAATTTTTATTGAAATAGATTATTAGATTTTGAATTCTCTTTAATCCAAAACACAATTTATAATTAATTATTATTTATAAATAATATATTACTTTTTACAATTGATTTATATAAAACTTTACTAAATCTTTTATATACTAACTGAGCTTTTCTAAATTAAAGGCTATATTAGATTTTAAATATATTATTATATATATCAATTTTCCAATTATATAATTGTATTTGATGGGATTTATTCGTTTGTTATCCTTTCAAGCTAATCGAAGTGCTTTGTAATTATTTATTGGTATTGAAATAAATCTAGATATTTTTTTTGTAAATCTATATTTGCTTAATATCTTTTTGAAATATTATTTTTGATCGATATATAAAATTCTATTTTTTCTGTTTCTAATAATTCTTATATCTAGAAATTTTAAATTCTCAATTTTTCTCAGATTTTTAATATTAAAAATAAAAATAAGTTATTTATTAAATTATAATATATTATTTAAATTCTGTGTTGTAATAAAAAGATTATCGATATATAGTAATACTATAATCTTTTTATCAAAATAAATAAACAAGTATAAATTAACTAAACTTTATATAAAATTCTATTTAATAAATTGCTTTTTTATAAAATTATTCTAATTACAAACTATTTATTTTAATCTATATAAACTATAAAGAATTTCGAAAATATATTCTTATTTAATATTAACTCCTTATAATATAAATAGAAATATCTTTTCTTTTAATTTTACTTCAATAAATATATTTTTTATATCAAAATAATATACTTTGAGATTTTATAATACTATAATTAATAAAAATAAATAAATTGTTATTGATTATATTATAAATATAAATATATCGAAAAAATCTATTTCATATTTTTATATAAAACCTTTTACTATTAATCTAACCTTGAATTGTTCTAATAATCTATCTATATTCAGTTTTATTATAAATATCCATTTTATATTAACTAAATTGTTTATTCTATTATTATAAATTTATTACTATATCTTATTCTTTTCTAATTCCTTGATTTTTTAATCGATAACTATTTATTATTATTTATTATAAATTGGATTACTTATTGCCTTCCTATATATTTTCAGAATCAATATATCCCTTACTATTGTATTCATAATAATTACTTTTAAAATGAATATATAGTCTTTGCTTTATTATTCTATAAAGAACTCTTGATTTGATTTTAGATTTATAATAATAATAAGAAATATATATAAGTACTTGATATTTTGAAAGTTAGTTTTATTATTTTATTCTTTTGATTTCTTTTTTATTATTAATCCGATATTCTATTCGATTTCTATAATTATATTCATTAAGTTAATATTTAATAATTATATTATATATAGAATAATGACTTATAGAATAATTATTAATCTTGATATAAATACCTTAATAAGATTTGGAATTTTATTCTCTGAATTATACTCAACTAACTCGATAATTACAGATTCTATAAATATTATATCTACAATTTCAATTATAATCTTATAAAATCTTTTTATTAATTGTTATTTTAATAAGATATTTTGTACTCTCTATCCTTTTACAAATTCTCCTCTTAAAGTAACAAAATATAGTTTCAGATCTATCTTATCTTTTAATAAATTTTTAAAGAATATACAATTGCTTGTTTTTATTATTATATATCTATCCGGAATATATATCCATAACTGTTTTGTAATATAATTATTATATCCAATAAATACATCTATTTTTGTTCTATTTATTAGCTTATCTTGATAAACATTATTAGAATGAGATATTAGATTAATATAAGAATAGTATTTCGATTTTTATATTTTAATATATATTATTAATAATACTATTCCGATTTATACCTTATATAATAATATTTGCTTCTTTTTTGCTTATATAATTATATCCTATTATTGACTAATAGGTATTTCTCTATGTTATTATTTAATCTCGAATTTGTTTACCTATAATCCTATGTATATTCTATTTCTAATATATATATCTATTTTCATTATATAATCCTAGAATTTAATTAATATTACTGAATCTTTAAGTATTATATAAATATTCAATTAAATAATTTGAATTGCTTATTTGATTATATTATTTTAATTTGAAGTATATATATACATCAATTATTATTATATATCTAGCTTATCTTATCACTCCTACAATACTTTCTTAATCTTTAAAATATTATTAATACATATTATTCTAATTAGAAATCTACTCTTTTGTTCTATACCAACTCTTTATTTCTCCAATTTTTTGATAATATCACTTTTTTTTTCAAATATATTATTTAAATCTTTTTTATCCAACTACAAATTATTTTTACAAAATATCGCTTTTTTTAAAATAATATTAGAAATAATCCCAATATATTTAATAATATAAGAACTAATAATTGCTTTTTATATTTTAAAAGAACTATACTATAATGCTTTTTTATCTTTATTATTATATATACTTTATAAAATTCTAGATTTGCTAATAGCTTGATATCTTTTTTTAAAGTTATAATTAAATATAGTTTACTCAAAATTCTATATTCTATATATTCAAAACTATAATGTTATAACTAATACCGATTTAAGCGGTTTTATTATTGAATATCTGTTTTATCTATTTTATTTTCACTATAAATAATATCCTTAATTTCTAATAAAACTTTTTTATCTTCCTTTATAACTAAAAATATAATATTAAAATTATTAATAATAATATTTATAATTATATAAATTCTATAAAAATTGTTTATAGATAATAGAATTTTTCCATTTTTATAAAAATATATCTTTTTATTATTAAAAGCTCCCTTAATATTAAATTCCCTATAAAACAATTTTATAAATAATAAGCTTGCTTTTAGTTTTGGAATATATAATGTTTTCAATTTATATATCCTTTTATTCTATTTTATCTTTATTATTTCATATTTTTTTTATAATCAATTCTCCTTTTCTAATCTTTATTTATTTTAATCTGAAAAATAGCTTTAAGTTAAATAAAAAATAGAATTGATTAATTATATACAACAAATAGTTGATATTTGTAATCCATTTTCTAATATTGCTATAAAAGAATATATATACAAATTCATTTGAATAATAATAAGATTCTTCCTTATTCAAGATTTTAATTATAATATAATTATAATTGTATATAAAACGAAAGATTAGATTACTAAAAAAAAACTTATAGCTTTTTCAATTTGAATTTGTTTAATATTTTAATAAAAATAATAACTTTTTAATTAGATTATTTTTAATATAGATTTGAATATTTTTTTTATATAAATAATCTTATATAATATAGTTTGAATTGTTATAATAAAAGTATTCTTTTTTTTTATTTAAATTACAAAATCTTCTTTCAAAATTTCAATAACAATCTTTATTATATCATCTACAATCTTAATAGTTTTGTATAATTATTGCTATACTTATATTTCTATCCTTATTTATTATAAAAGTATTTCTAAAAGTAATTATTTTATTTATAACTCAAATCTTTTCAAATTTAATTATAAAATCAAAATTTTAGATATTAATTATTTTAATAATAATATTGAAATATTTTAATAATTTTTAAATAAAAAATCCCAAAATAATATTTTTAATTAATAAATCTTTTTATATTATTTCTATTTTGATTATTTCTTTTCAAATTAAATATATTTCATTTTATTTTTTTTGATTATAGTATTTTTCTTTAGTTTTTATATTATTAATTATATAAACTTATTTTGTAATTCTTGAAGGATAATATATTTATATTTTGCTTTCAATTTGATTCACTTATTATTGAATTTATTAATATTTTCAATAAATTTATTATTTATATTATTAATATATTGAATAATGAAAAGCTTTATATCAGCTTAAGTTTTCTCTATTTTATATATTGCATTTATCAATTTGATAAAATCTATATAAAGTGCTTTGTATATAGTTATATTGTTTATAATAATATAATTCTATCCTTTTTTTATAAAATACAATTTTATTATCTTGAATTAATAATACTAGTTCTTTTTGTTTAATATTAAGATCTTTAATTCTCTATTATCAGAATTGTTTTTTATAATTGTAGATATTGATATCAATCTTGGTTTTAATATATTATAAAGTAGAGATATTAATTTGCTTTTTTTTTAATATAGTTTGAGTTTTTATATAGAATAAATATATCTTTTCGGAGGTTTTCGATTTTATATTGATAAGGAGTCTTTACTATAATTTTTTGTTGATAAAAAACCTTTACTATAATTCTTTCAATTTGATTTAGATTTCTATCTTTTTTTTATATCTTTATAATTTATTCTCTTTATTATATAAACCTCTATCTCTCTCTTGATTATATAGACCTCTATCTTTTCTCTTATATCTTTATATATTCCTTCCTATTAATAGTTTCTAATCTAAATATAAACCTGAATTTATAACCTATTTTAAATATAACTCTTTATAAAAAATAAGATAAAAAATATAAAGTAAAAAATGATAGTATTAGAAGAATTAGTATATTAAATCTATTCTACAACTTCCAAAAGGAAGAGCTCTGTATAGGACAGAGCTCTCACTAGTACTAATTGAGGCTAGCTCCCCCTACTCCATGATCACGTGAACCACACCTTTCAACATTTATTTTAATTAATTTATTAATATTATTAAATAAAATAATTATAAATTTAATAAAGATATACTTACCAATACCAAAATAAACAAAAACTGAAATATTACATTTTGATAAAAATGAATATGAAAATATTCGATAAATAATAAATGATTTATTAAAATTAAAAAAAAATAATAAAAAAACAAAAATTATCTTACCTAAGATTATTTTAACTTATAATTCTATATTACTGAATTTGACTACAACTTTACCATTTATAATATCTATATTTATACCTACTTCTATATTATCAAATTTAAAATATAATTTTAGAAAAAAAAATAATAATAATGATATAAAAGAATATATCTCCAAAATCATTTAATCTCTACTCACCTCCTTAAATAAATCAATATTAGAATTAATTAAATATATTATAATTGCAATCCCAAATATTTATTAATTTAAAAAAAAACGAATAATGGAATTATTATTAAGATCTTAACCCTTTTGGATAATATATTAATAAAGATTAAAACTGCTTTATTAACAATAAAAATACTTAAAATCAAGATATTAAATATATATAAGAATAAAATAATAAATAAAAAGTATATAAAAAATTAATAAATTATAATTTTAAAAAAAGTAGACTTATTAATTAAGAATAATATTTAAAAAGAATTTATTTTATTATAAAAAAGTAATTTAGTTTTAATAAAATAAATATTTATTATTAAAATAAAAGATAATAAAATAAAGTGATTTAAGATTAAATTAATAATTAAAAAATTCAATTAAATTTTAAATAAAGATTATAACAAAATCTTTATTTCTATAATTCGCCTCAATACTCTTTACTTTTTCCTTATAATTATTACAAAAGAAGATCTTGAATATTCTCATTTCGATATCAAAAATATATTCACTAAATTATATTTAAAAAAAAATCTATTTAATATTCTTTTAAAATATTCAAGTTTATTGAAATTATATTTTATATACACTTTAAAGCTTTTACAAATTAAAGTAAGCAATAGAAATTAAAATCTTTTTCTAAAAGGAGAATTAATTAAAATGAGTTTTATACAAAGCCTTACAAATCCATATTTATACACCAATCATCTACAACAATTACTTCTCCTAATTTATATAAATGATATTATTATTACTACTATATAAAAACAAAATATTAAATAATTTTATAATAATTTTTTGATTTGATTTAACACCAAAAATCTAAAAAAGATTAATAAAATCTTAAGAATATATATTATTTATAACAAATCTAAAAGAATATTAACTATAAATTAAAAAGAATATCTAAATATAATATTTATCCATTTTGGGATTTTCTATAATCAACACACTCCAAGGAAAATATTAATTTTAGATTATAATTAATTATAACCAATACTTTTAAATAATGAGCTTATTAATATAAACAAATACTAATAAGTAATTAATAATATAATTTATTCTATAATTTATATTAAATTAAATATTATATTTAATTTTAGAAGATTAATATAAACTATATCAAATTCTACCAAACATCACAATATTATACTTAAAAACCTTATAAAATATTTGAAATCGACTATTAACCAAAAACTATATTTTGAATTTGAAAAAGTTTAATTAAATATTTATAAAAAATATAATCTTTCATAATAAATTATTAAAATATATATTAATATAAATTAAGTAAATAATAGAATTAATCAAAAAAGTATTTTTGATAAAATAATAATATTCTATAATAAATCAATTTTATAAACAAATAAAAAATAGATATTTATAGCTATATCTAATATAAAAGCTGAATATATTTTTATAATAATATTTATTAAATAAAGATAATAGATAACTCAATTCTTAAAAGATTTAAAGTAATTATAATATATCAAGAGTAATGGTGAAATTCAAATACTAGGAGATAATTAAAAAATACTAATATTAATTAAGAATCTTTATTTATATAAATAATTAAAGTATATTGATATATATTATTACTTTATTTAGAATTTTATAAAAAAATATTTAATCAATATTAGCTATATTAATATAAATAATATAATTATAAATAAATTGATAAAATTATATACAAGAATAATATTTAAGAAATTCAAGAATATACTAGAACTTTAAAACTAATTATAGAAGTTAAGAGAATAAGCTTTCTAAGAGAATATTGGAAGTTATAGTATATACGCTACACTACTATACATATATCATTTCCACTTTATAATTAGATTTTACCTTAGTATAATTAATCTACATAGTCAATATTATATATATTCTACTGGCCTGCTCCTTTATTGTAAATATTATAAGTATTTAGAAAAAAGGAATTAATAATTCTTAATAGTTTAAAAATGAAATATTAATCGAATACGAAATCCTGAATAAATAATAATATATTTACTGAATATCTTATATAGTTTGATAATATTATAAAACAGATATATAAATTTTTTTTGCTTATTATAAACAACTTCTTTATATATAAATTAATTATTATTACTTTTATTAAAACTAGCAAACTATACAATATAAAGATTATATAATTGCCTTTAAATTCTATATCTAAATATCAATCTTTTGATTAAAATATTATATAGAATTGAAAACTTTATTTACAATATCGATCTATTAGATTTATAATTCAATATTTTGATAAAGATTTATATTATTTTAAAAAACTTAATATTCTATTAATAATTCGATAGGGGATATTAGCTTGAGAAAATATCAAAACTAATATTATTTCGAATTGCTAGAATAAATCATAATATATCAATCTAGAATTACAATCTGTAATACTACTAATAATTTAACAAAATTCTAAAAAAGCTTTAGAATCTTTATATCTCACTTTGATATATGTGAGGGCGCACGTGCCCAGAGGGCACGTGACCGGCTACACTAGTCATTTTAGCTAGCTTCTCAAGTATAAGTTGAAAGCTTCGCTTCCAACTTCCTTCTAGCTCTTTATCAATAACTATATTATTCAATTGATACTCTTCTTTTGTTTTCTAGATTCCTCACAATATATTTAAAATACTAGAATATTATAACTAGTATTCTAAATGATATATAAAAATATATTTCACTTTATTCAAAATATTTTATTGAAAGTGATAACAATTTTGATATTTTAGTTAATAATATTATTGAAGTTAAAAAGATAATTAAGGTGAATAAAAAGAATAAAAAAAGAAAGGAGGAAATAAAACCTTCTATTAATCATTTTCAAACTTTTAAAGCTATTCAGGTTTTAATTAAATATCAAAAATAGTAAGGTGTTTTTAATATAAATTTAATTAAAAGTTTATATAAAAGAAAGTATAAAATAGAGCTTAAATCTGATCAAGAAAAGATATAGAAAATTATATTAAATTATTTTAATATAAAATGAAGTTGATAATTTTAAATTACAAAATATTAATACCTTGTTGTTTTATTATTTTTATATTGGAATCCTTTTTATACCGGATTTGATTGGTCTAAAATCTCAGTCTAGTATAATCAAGTTTATCTGTAGGACGGTCGCTTATATAAGATTGAACAGCTGATTCCCTAGTACATAGTTGGTGGATGTGGATGTGGATAGAAGAAAAGAAGGATTTGTTCCGATCCGATCTTTTTCGGATTTTATTTTTTGGGATTGGGATTGATGTCCTATGCTTTTTTGGGATTCACCGAGAGAGAGAGGGTCTAGACTGGAGTGAACTGGAGTGGACAGGAGTTGGGATTTTGCTTAATGGGTATGAAGGGCACGAAGAGTACGAAGCGATGGATTTAGGAGGGATTGGTTTTTGATGGAGGTTGGTTGTGAGGTTATTTTTGTTTGGGGATGGGGAGAGAGAGGAGGGAGGGAGGGAGGAAAAAGAGAGGATGAAGGGAGGGGAGGGGAGGGAATGAGTAGCTATCTGATTTTGAATCTACCTTTACTGGTACTCTCTGTATAGGTAGATTGATTGTAAAAGTTGGATGGATAGATTACCCTGAGAAGATTACCTTGAGAAGATTACCCTGAGGAGTAAATGGATGAACAGATCAATCAATCAATCAATCAAAATGTACTCAGGTCTCTCACTCCGCTGCATCTCCCTCTCACTTCTTATTTATCCCACCATTAGCGTGAGTGTCTCGACTTGGCTATTGGTCGTAATTGAGTGGTTGGGGGGAATGATGATGGATGATGGATGATGGTTATGGATTATGGTTATGGATTTCCTAGGTTGGATTGGTATGGACATGGACATGGACATGGACGTCATAAGCCATTTATTGGATTTTATTTGTTGTTGCTGCTTGTTGTTCGGAGTCCGTACGATAGAAGAAGAGCTTGCATGAACCCCTCCTTTTTCCCCTCTTTTTTGGGAATCTCATATTTATATACTTACGAGTATCGTACATACTCACTTACATACAAACATATATAAGAGTTGAGGCCCCGGCTTATCGCACACTAGCCGAAAACACACCAAAAACCTTCATTTCTTCAACTTTTGAACTATATATTATTTCAATAAATATAGAAATAAAATTATCGAAATTGATATATATTATAATTAATTATTAAAATTATTCAAAAAAATGAATAGATTATTTTTAGTATTTTTTTTGATATAGTTGTAGGTTTTCAAAGTTAGAATTTCCAAAAAATTCAAAAAAATCGATTTTTTTGTATGGAAAAAGCGTTACATGTGATAAATTTCGAAAAATTTCAACTTTAAAAACCTATAACTATATCAAAAAAAATACTAAAAATAATTCATTCATTTTTTAAGATTTCAAATATAATAATTTCTTATATAAAAGATTTTCAAATTAACTTTTTAATTATTAAATAAATTATAAAAGAAATAAATTTGTATGGGAAAACGACTTTTTTGCAGGGATTTTGTCACGAAAAAGGGTAGTGTGCGATAAGCCGGGGCCTCAACTCTTACAAACATACACATATCTAACATCTGTATACATTGAATCTCTATCAAGTAAAGAAAGGTATGTTGATATTCTCTCCTCTCAACCTCCAAGAATTCATTCAATCTGGATGAATGATTGAATGGTGTTGTGTCACTGCTTTAACCCCACCCCACCCACCTACACAACATTCGACCGACCGAAGTTTCCAGAGTCGAAAGACAGAGAGAGAGAGAGAGAGTTTCCGTTGATATTATTCCTTCCGTCTACTCCTATTCTAAACTAAACACATATTCTTCCATCTCCATCTCCATTTCTTCTGGATTATCCAATCTATCTTAAGAAGCTCTCAACTGACAAGATATCAAAGCCATTCTATTTGCAGACCTTTCGGAGATACTAGGAATACCTCTCTTGTCTTTTCGGAGAATTTATTGCTAAAGAGGGAATATAAAGGTATGCGTTTCTCTTTTCTCTCTTGCTGTTGAACTCGTCATTTGGAGATATATCTACAAGAACCTTTTGAAGATTGTCAAATACCCATCACTCATCATTCATCATCATCTAATATTCTTACCTCCATTCTAACTTTATTCTCCATAGTTCCCCCTAAACCTGATAATCAATAACTCAAAGAAAACTCTACAATATGCCTCAAGCAACCGAACTCAAAGCATGGAGTGCTCTCCAATCTCACCATGACAATGTCGGCCGTAACTTTGTCCTCAAGGATGAATTCAAAAAGGACCCTCAACGATTCGAGAAATTTTCCAAAACCTTCAAGAACACTGCCGACAACTCGGAGATTCTCTTTGATTTCTCCAAGAATTTGATCAATGAAGATACAATCAAGGCATTGGTGGCTGTTGCAAAAGAAGCTGGATTGGAGAAATTGCGCGATGAGATGTTTGCGGGTGAGAAGATCAACTTCACTGAAGATCGTGCTGTTCTTCACGTTGCATTGAGAAATGTGACTAGTGATCCAATCAACGTGGATGGAAAGGATGTTATGCCAGGTGTCAACAAGGAATTGAAGCACATGGAGGAATTCTCGGAACAAATTAGAAGTGGAGAGTGGAAGGGTTACACTGGAAAGCCTTTGACTACCATTATCAACATTGGTATTGGTGGTTCTGATCTGTAAGTTTGGAGGCATTCCCAGTGCGTCCATAGCTAATTCGATTATAGTGGTCCAGTTATGGTTACTGAAGCTCTCAAGTACTATGGCGCTAGAGAACAAACCCTTCACTTCGTTTCTAACATTGATGGTACACACATGGCTGAGGCATTGAGAGATTCTGATCCAGAAACTACTCTTTTCTTGGTTGCTTCCAAGACTTTCACTACTGCAGAGACTGTCACCAATGCCAACTCCGCAAAGGAATGGTTCTTGAAGAAGACTGATGGAAAGGGTGACATTGCTAAACACTTTGTTGCTCTCTCTACCAACGAAGCCGAAGTTACCAAGTTTGGTATTGATGCTAAGAACATGTTTGGTTTCGAAAGTTGGGTCGGAGGTAGATACAGTGTTTGGAGTGCAATTGGTTTGAGTGTTGCTATTCACATTGGATTCAAGAATTTCCACGAGTTGTTGTCTGGAGCACATGCTATGGATATGCACTTCAAGAACACTCCACTCGAGGAGAACATTCCGGTTATTGCTGGTCTCTTGAGTGTTTGGTATTCTGATTTCTTCGGTGCTCAAACTCATTTGGTTTCTCCGTAAGTTTTCATCTATCTAAGCTCCTCTTGCATATGGCTAATTGAAACAAACAGTTTCGATCAATACCTCCACAGATTCCCAGCTTACCTTCAACAACTTTCTATGGAATCTAACGGTAAGGCTGTCTCTCGTGATGGAAAGATTGTCAAGTACACAACTGGTCCAATTCTCTTTGGTGAACCAGCTACAAACGCTCAACACTCTTTCTTCCAACTTGTACACCAAGGTACTAAGTTGATCCCAACCGACTTCATCATGGCCGCTGAATCACACAACCCAATCGATAACAACAAGCACCAAAAGATGTTGGCATCAAACTTCTTCGCTCAAGCTGAAGCTCTCATGATTGGAAAAGGAGAAGATGAACTCAAGGCTGAGAACACCCCAGCTGAATTATACAAGCACAAGACATTCTTGGGTAACAGACCAACCACATCAATCCTCGCCCAAAAGATTACCCCAGGTACTCTTGGTGCTTTGATTGTTTACTACGAACATCTCACCTTCACTGAGGGAGCTGTCTGGAATATCAACAGTTTCGATCAATGGGGTGTTGAGCTGGGTAAGAGCTTGGCTAAGAAGATTCAAGCCGAGTTAGATGTTAGTGGTAATGTTGGAGAGCATGATAGCAGTACTGGAGGATTGATTGCTGCTTTCAAGAAGAAGTCTAATATCTAAATGAGAACTGGAAGTGATGGGGAAAAGCTATGGGATAATCAGGATGTGGTAATCGTGAAATGAGAACGGAAGGCAAAGGATTTTCTCGATATAGTAAAATGGGGGGGAAATAAAAAATAGAATGAGGAGATGAATTTGCATCTGGATATTTGAATGAATATGGATGAATGAATGAATGAATGATGGTTGATTAGTTAAAGATATGATACGGTTATGAAATGAATGAATATGAATATCAAATCATTTTTGAAGTATTAAAGTTTCCCGGTGACTTTGGTAATAAATGAATGAATATCCTTCTCATCCCATCTTGGAAAAAGGTGGGTTAGGTTGAGTTGAATCTTAAGGATGACAGCGGCCGCTAGCGTAAACTTTATTTTACCTCCTGCATGACAACCCATGCCTAATCAGTAATGGAGGATGGATGCGGATTAACTGGAGAGCTTAACTTTTTTTGATGATGCAAAGTGTTCAGTTCTGATCTGATCTGATCTGATCATCGTCATTGTGCTTGTGATTGTGATTGTCATTGTCATTGTAACTGCGGCCGGTTGTGATTTCAAGGGAATTAATTAATCTATCTTGTGATAATAGCGATTGCGATTGCGATTGGGACTTTGTTGTGCGATTGTGGTTGATTGGTTGGTTTGGTTTGATTGAATTGGGTTGGGTTGATTGATTTGTTGGGTTGATTTGGGTTGATTTGATTGGGAAGGAAAGGGAAGGAAAGGGAAGGAAAGGGAAGGAAAGGGAAGGAAAGGGAAGGAAAGGGAAGGAAAGGGAAGGAAAGGGAAGGAAAGGGAAGGAAAGGGAAGGAAAGGGAAGGAAAGGGAAGGAAAGGGAAGGAAAGGAAGGAAGGAAGGGAAGGAAAGGAAAGGGAAGGAAAGGGAAGGAAGGATAGGGAATTTGAGGACGTGAGAGGGTATTTGGAGGGTATTTGGGATTTGAGGGAAGGGAATTGAGGGAAAGGATTTGAGGGATTTGAGGAAAGGGATTTGAGGGAAGGGAAGGAAAGGGATTGCGATCGTGACGGGTACGAGAACAGGAATAAGAACAAGAATAAGGATAAGAACGAGAACGGGCGACGAGTACGGGCGACGAGATTAAGAACGGGCGACGAGTACGAGAATAAGAACGGGCGACGAGCTACGAGTACAAGCTACGAGTAAGGAATTCGATCTAATATTGAACGGGGGGAGTTGAGATTGAAGGGATTGGGATTGAGAGTGGACTTGAGAGTGGAATTGGAAGTGTATTTGAGATTGGGATTGGAAGGGAAACGCAAAGCGCAGAGAGCAAAGAGCAAAGAATACGGGTTGAGATACGGGATTAGTTAAGGCGACGAGGTTACTGGACTGCGAGATTGCGGGATTGCGAAGTTTTATAAAGGGAGAAAGGGAGAAAGGGAGATAGGCAAAGGGAAGAGGAAATCTACATCGAAAGAAACATCGAAAGAAACATCGAAAGAAACATCGAAAGAAACATCGAAAGAAACATCGAAAGAAACATCGAAAGAAACATCGAAAGAAACATCGAAAGAAACATCGAAAGAAACATCGAAAGAAACATCGAAAGAAAGACGAAACGAGAGGAGGAAAGGAAATAACGAGAAAAAATAACAAATATGCGCGTGCTTAATTGGTTGGCAATTGGGATGGGGATTTGGGGAGGAGGTGTGTTTGCGCTGGAGACGGAGAGGGGAGATAAAGGGTTGGAAGGGGTGGAGAAGGATGAGGAGAGGTTGCCTTTGCCGAGTTATCATTTTGGGGCGGGGATTGAGGTCGAGTGTATGGAGAGGGATGTGTAAGTTTTGGTTTTCTTCTTTTGTATGATTTGGGTTCTTGGGGAGAGGGAGGAAAGAAGGGGAGGGTGGAGGGTTTGTGCGAGGAGGATTGGAAATTTGAGTGGTAAAGAAAAGGGAAGAGGAGGGGAAGTCTTCGGCACACATACAGTTGCAACGATACGAACGCACGCGATTCGCAGAATATTATAATAGAATGGGTATTGGAGAGATGGAAAGGGGAAAAGGAGAAAAAGAGAAGGAAAGTAGGATATATGATCGGCATTCGAGCGCAGCGAGCTTGGGGGTTTGGGGGCTTGCCCCCATGAAGAGAAGTAGAGGATATGAAAAAAGAAGAAGAGCAGATGAGAGATTTAGAGAGTGGAGAGAGGAGAGGAAGGTATTGATGGATATGCGAGGATGAGGATGCAGCTCCGAAATGTGCGCGAATACGAATTATGTGTGTGCCGAAGACTGTGGTCGAAATACCGAATGGATTATGAGCAGATTCAAATATATGGATCTCGAGAGCTTTTTGAGGAATTTTGCATGAAGAGAAAGCAAAAGATTGAGGATGAGAATTCAAGAAATAAAAGCTAACTTTTCAATTAGCGATACAGGAGAACATGTTCAACTAGAGGACAATTCTTTAAAATACATACCATTTCCGATATGTAATGAAACGGGAAGACCATTGGAATTAAAATATGGAGTTGAAGAAGGTATGTTTTAATTCTCATTTCGTTTTATTAGAAAATGGATCACATACTGACTATTCCCTCAAATACAGAACTCAATTGTACAATTCCTTTAATAACAGATCCTTTCTTTCATCTTCTCGAATTTTATATTCATTCCGATGCACCTCTCTCCTGTCGAATTCCTTCTCGACCCGCACCCACTGTTCATCACATGAACAGCTATCCAAATTATAAACAAGAATATATTCCTCTCACCTTCGCTCTCTCAGGAACATTGCAACTCTCCCACCTTCATATCTCTACTCACTTAAATGTACTTCTTCATAGCGTCCCAAAACATCATCTTCAAAAACATGATTCGGGTGTAATCGATAGTGGAGTAGCATATAGTACGAGTCCTTTAAGTCACATTACGGGTCCAGCCGCTCTTACTAAAAAACTTATTATTGGAGATGAATTACCTCTTAAATTGAGTATTCGTTGGTTTCCAACCCCATTACTCCCGAGAGAAAATGGAAAGGTAGAATGGAATGGGCTAGGGGGTCATGTGAATTGGATGACGATCGGATATGTCATTGTAGCGTTTGGAGCCGGAGCTACGGTGATGGGGGCTTGGATGGTAGGGTGGGAGGTTCCGAGGAGGATGAGAGGGTGGAGTGGGAGGTTGGCGAGGGTGGGGGGGTTGGGAGGCGCGAATAGTAAGGGGTTGGGAGGGGCGACGCCGTTGGGGTATGGGGTTAAGGGGGTGGGTTTGGAGGTGGTGGTGGTGGTGGTGGAGCGGTGGGGAATGGATGGGGGTTTGTGGGGGGTGGGAGTGGGAGGGGGATGGGAAGAGAGATTAGGGATTTGGGGTTTGGGGAGGTTAGAGAAGGGGGATTAGGGGGAAGGGAAGGCATGGAGAGAGCGCTTGATGGGGTGGATTGGGTGGAGTTTATTTGTTTCACACTATGTTGTGATTTCTCTGAGAATAGAAGTTGGAGGTTATAGACTTGATTGTTGATATGTGTATGAGGAAGGGGGAGTCCGAATGAGAGAAGAGTTTTAATGAGGATTGGATTGGAAAGGAAAAGGAAGAAAAAGGAAGGGAAATAAATTATTTCTTTTTCTACTTTAATTAGGAATAAGAGTCTTTGTTTGATTAGTAGACTGTAATACTATTATTCTGTAATACTATTATTCTATAATAATTTATTATTTTACTATTATCTTTATATATATATATCTATTTCTAACTTTTTATATTATATTATATATCTTTCTTATATCTTTCTTATATCTTTCTTATATCTTTTTTATATTTTTCTTATATCTTTTTTATATTTTTCTTATATTTTTCTTATATTTTTCTTATATTTTTCTTATATTTTTCTTATATTTTTCTTATATCTTTCTTATATTTTTCTTATATCTTTTTTATATCTTTTTTATATCTTTTTTATATTTTTCTTATATTTTTCTTATTATCTTTCTTATATTTTTCTTATATCTTTTTTATATCTTTTTTATATCTTTTTTATATCTTTTTTATATCTTTTTTATATCTTTTTTATATCTTTCTTTCTTATATCTTTCTTATATATATTTTTAATTATATTCTTTAATTTAATATCTTTAATTTTATCTCTAATTTTATTTCTAATTTTATCTCTAATTCTATTTCTATTTCTATTTCTATTTCTATTTCTATTTCTATTTCTATTTCTATTTCTATTTCTATTTCTATTTCTATTTCTATTTCTATTTCTATTTCTATTTCTATTTCTATTTCTAATTCTAATTCTAATTCTAATTCTAATTCTAATTCTATCTCTAGCTCTAGCTCTATCTCTAAACATCAGATTCAAATACCTAAATAGATATCAACAGATCTTACTTTTTTATACAGAGTTATAATATACGATCGTTAATGGGGGCAAGCCCCCAAACCCCCGTGGCTCGCTGCGCTTGAGGGATTGGGTTGGGTTTGGTTGGGGGTGGAGTGTGGAGAAAGAGAGGGGGGAGAGAGAGAGAGTGTGTGTGTACGTGTGATGATGGGATAGAATGGATTGGAAGTTATAAAATGAGATGGGATAGACTATGGAGTAGAGTGGAGTGGAGTGTAGAGGGAAATAGAATAGATGATGGGTTGGTTGTTGAGTTTTTTTTTGGTTTACTGGGGTGGTTTGGTGGTGAGAGTGGGTAGGATGGGATGGGATGGGATGGGATAGGATAGAATAATATAGGATAGAATAGAATAAAATAGAATAAAATAAGATAGAATAAAATAGAATAGAATAGAATAGAATAAAATAAAATAGAATAAAATAAAATAGAATAAAATAGAATAAAATAGAATAAAATAGAATAAATTAGAATAAAATAGAATAAAATAGAATAAAATAGAATAAAATAGAATAAAATAGAATAGAATAAAATAGAATAGAATAGAATAAAATAGAATAGGATAGAATAGGATAGGATAGTAGTTTGAGAATTGGATTTGAGAATTGGGTTTAAGGAATGAGGAATTAGAAGGCGGGGGATCTGAGTAATTTTTAAATCGATATTTGAATTAGTATTTAAAAGAGCTAATCTGATATAAGAGGGGAGGAGAATGTGAATATGAGTATAAATATTAATATAGATATAAATAAGATAGATATATAAGGAAATACATAAATAAATACATAGTTAATATAATTAATCAAATTAGAACTAGAATTAGAACTTAGAAATCAACTTTAAAATTAGATTTAAATTTGAATTTAGATTTGAATTTGAATAATAGGTAAACTATAAATAGAATATAAGATATAATTATAATATAGATATTATTTGAATTGAGAGATTGAATAGTATTTAAATTGGGATTAGGAAGAGTTGATTTAGTAAAAAAGAAGGAGAGGGAGTATGAATATAGTAGGTGCTAGGTGATAGGTAATAGATGGGAAATAGATAGGATTCGGATAGGATTTGAGTAATATAGAATAGAATAAAGATTAAAAGGAATACAAGTAGATTGTAATATAAATAATATATGAGGTATAGTATAAATAATAAATAATTAGAATATAATATAATAGATAATAAATAGAAGATAATAGATAATAAAATTAATAAGAATAAAAAGAAAAAAATATAAGATTAAAAGATTAAAAGATTATTTGTTTATATTATATATTTTTTATATTAAGTTTAAGCTTTATATAATATATAATATTTAAAATAATACAATGAAATTATATTAATATAAAATAGATCAGTGATCGGTTTTGAGAACTAGATAGTCTTTAAAGTTAGTCTTATCTAGTACTTATTTATCCTAGTAATTAGTCTTAAAGCGCACTTTCGAAATTTGAACTTGAAATGAAATTTATTTTTGTAATTTTTATAATTGTTATTATTATCAATATGTTATTGAAAAGAAAAGAAGGGAATAAGAAGGGAGATAATAGTAGAATTTAAGAGAAATCTATAAAATAAACTCAGATCCAGAGGTATACTAGTGGTACGAGTAAAAAGATCCTCTATTTTATGTTCTAGGTGGATATTGGTTTGAGTGGTAGAGTAAAGAAAATGTAATAATAAGAGAGTCTTTTTCCAAGGGGGAGGGGAGCGGTGGAGGGAAAGGATTTGAGGGATTTGAGGGATTTGAGGTGAGGATGTATGGATGAGGCTTTAGGTTTGTTTGGGTCACCTACGTATTGAGTGATTGAGTCATATGGCTGGTGATGTTGTGATTCTTGATACTCGGGATTTTACGCGGATTGTTGTATATATAATTGTATGATTATAGGAACTCGGAGTTCAATATTCGCGGATTATTGGAGAGGAGGATCTGGTGGCGGTGGTGTAGAGAGGTGGTGCAGAGAGGTGGTGCAGAGATGTGGTGCAGAGATGTGGTGCAGAGATGTGGTGCAGAGATGTGGTATGGAGATGCAAATGAAGATTAGATGGGAGAAATGAGAGGTCAAGAAGAGGGAATCAGAAGGTTTGGGGAGTCCACGGGTTTATATATATATAGAGATCCGAGGCGTTGAGATTAGAAAGTTAGAATGAGCGCGGGGGAGGAGGCAAATAGCTAAATAGGAATGGAGGGCAGCTGCAGGTTGAATTGGACTGAATCATTTGGGATGAGGTTGAATGGGGCTTGGGATCTGGGAGGATGATGGGATATAATGAATGGGTTGGATTCGATTACTCATAATGAACTTCACATGTATATTGAGCTCACATAATCAATCTATCGATGACGATCAATATGTTATGATCATACAATTTGATCTGATGCACGTCTGTGTATGTATGTATATTTTTATATTCAGAATTCTAGAATACTATGTAATCTGATCTGAAATAAACTGATTCAACCTAACCTGGTTGAGGGTAGTTGATCCTAGACTAAAAATCTTCATAACCAATTCGCTTTGAAAAACTTTTCTTTTGGGGTATCATGCGCTGTTTTCGGTGAAATGGGAAATGAAGTTACTTTTGTTGAATTGCTGGAAGGTTTGTTGGCTGCAAGATTGATGGTTGAGACTTCGAGAAGAAAATATGTTTAGATATTCTTCTTTCCTCTCTTTGCGGCGGTGGAAGCGGAAACGATACGCCAAAGACGGACGAACATATCGATGGCCATTACGATTGCTGTATAGAGTTAATTCTTATGCTATTATTATTTGTTGAAGGGAGGGAGGGTGTTGGATCTCATCTATTCCATGTTTATAGAAGAAGAGAATACTTACACAACAAAATATAAGGACCATAAAGTTTAGTCAAATCAACCTTTTGATAGCGTGGAATGGGCCAGTAAGCGTATTCATGCATGCAGACGAGGGTGGTGAGGAAAGTTTCGAGGGCGTATGGAAGAAGGATTAGAGGGATGCGGGGAGAATCTAGAGGGAGAGGGTTAGTGTATGTTGTGAGAGTGGGTTCGGAGCGGGGAGGAAGAGGAGAGTAGACGTAGGAAAATGGAAAGGAAAAAGAGAGGAGAAAAGGAAGGGAAGACAAAGTTGGCTTGTTGGCTGTATGTGAAGGATAGGAGATAAGAGGAAAGAAACTAGACATTCGAATGTCCAAATATTGAACATTTCAAACAGCAGAAGAAACATTGGCCTGATTACTCCGACGACGCACAAATATCTTTGTTACACACTTATGTAAATAGACAGCATACCACATAGTAGCAGGTTTGTCTTGAGCATCGCAACCTTCTCTTTTCCTTCCCTCTTCTCCTACCATCTCACCAAACCCAGCCATCACAACCACCCAATGCAAGAGCACACACAAAAATAGAAAACAAAAAACATACTTCTCAACAATCCTCCAATAGCCCAAAAACTAACAGGTAAATGAATCAAACATTCCAACCAAACAAATAGATTGAAATAGATGGGTGGTGAAACGAAGAATAAATCGTTGTAATTGGCGATGTGGGAGTTTTTGATGGCGGTCAAGAATGCTGGGGTGAGGGAGGCGGGGTAGAGAGATTGGAGATCCATTACTAGAGGGGAAGAGGAGAGGTTAGTTTGTAGGTTTGAGAATGGGAGACCTGAGGGGAGGTGGTAGAGGGAAGGGGGATAGAGGGAAGGAGAGGAGAGGAGGAAAGAAGAGCAGAGGAGGGAGATGATGAGAAGACTCTTATATATTCGAATACTAGTTTAAGAATTGAAGGATTGAGAAAGAAATAGTAGATGAAAAGATATCTCCAAGGTACAATCCTTCGAAACTACCTCCTGCTTTCCAGAAAAGAAAAATCATAACTTACAGAACAAAACCGGGATATGCAAGCAGAAATAGATCAAATAGAGAAGATCCAATTTGCGGTCGACAATTGAAGATGCCATTTTGAATTGCGTGTAGAGTTTTTGATAGAATAGATGTGGAGGTATGATGGTGTGTAGCTTTTCTTCAAAAAGAGTCTAGAATCCAATGTGTTATTCTTTTGGAAGTTTGAAGGATTGAGAATTATCAATTTGATATTCGATCTTGTTGAGTGTTTTTAACAGCTCGAGAATTATTGGGGAAATCATCACGCGGGGTGCGGTATAATCACGTGATTTGATTAGTAGTGGAAATAAGGGTCATTCGGTGAAAGATTGGATTTTGGTGAGATTTGTGTGAATCTTCTTTTCTTCCATTTCACCAGAGATGAGTGAATGATTTCAATTGAATGTCAATTATTATAGTCAATGACTCCATCTTCTTTCATACAGAATTCATGTATGTTACATACAGATCTCATTACATTTGTATCTCAGTCATACAGATCTTATATGAGGTATCGCCCCGTCATTCTCTTGATATTCCTCTACTCTGGCATCATGCGCGAAAGATGGAGTGGACACACTCTTAGTCTAACCGTCGCAAAATTCGACGTAGTGATGAGACGAGGAAACCTCTGAATGGAGTGGACATGGCTCGGAGCCTAGAGTTTTTACAATCTTTCAGTGACATCTATGTTTTATGTTTATTGTGCGGAGGGTTTTTCGAGAGATAAGGTTACTGTGCGGAGGGTTTTCTTGAGAAATACTGTGGTTCTGGCCAGTCAATTATATATGTCTAAGTAGATATTCAATCATTTTGATAATGATTTATTTGATTACTATTCTTTTTTTGGCGTCATTATCCTCCGTCTTTGAATAACCTCAATTAATGATTACTGAACCAACCATATGCAAAATGAGTAATCATGTTGACCAAGATGTTTAGTAAACATTTTTTGACTTCATGGAAAGCATCAATCAGATCAATACCTAGTTAGTTATATTTCAATACAACAGTAAGGTTATCTGGATTTATCTATAAAGTCACAGCTGGCACTGAATATATCAAAATCAATACTCAAAAATCACACTTTTCTTCTCCTCTCCCCTCAAGCAAACCTTCTACACAACTAAATCCTCAAACACAATGTCATCTCATCAAACTTCAAAAATCTTCATCATTGGTGGTACAGGTGCTCAAGGTATTCCTGTCATCAAATCTCTCGTTGCCGATAAAAAGTATCAGGTGCGAGTTCTTACCCGCGACACCACTTCCACTCGAGCTCAACAACTTCTCGCTCTTGGAAATGTAGAACTCTTCGAAGGTACCTTTGCCGATGAAGAGATTCTGCGTGCCGGCTACAAAGGTTGCGATGGAGCATTTGTTAACATTGATGGATTCAACACGGGAGAAAAAACCGAAATGTTTTGGGCCATTCGTTCTTATGAAATTGCTATTCAGGAGGGCATCAAATTCTTCGTCTATGGAAATCTTGACTATGGCTTGAAGAAAGGTGGATGGCAGGAAAAATATCATGTTGGTCATTATGATGGGAAAGGAAGAATCGGTGAATGGATCTTGTGGCAAAATCAAAGTAACCCCAATGGAATGGGAGCCGCATTGTTTACCACGGGTCCGTATATCGAAATGGCCATCTCAGAACTTACAGTCATGACACCTAGTGTAGAGAATGGTGTTGTAACATGGAGAGTTCCATTGGGAGATGGCGCAGTACCTCACGTGAGTTTGGAAGATTGCGGACCCTATGTTCGATGGTTATTCGATCATCCAGAGCGTAGTAATGGTATGGATCTCCTTGTCGCCATTGCGAATATCCCATACTCTGAGATGGCCACCGCATTTGAGAAAGTTACGGGCCATCCGGCGCAATATATCGATACCGAATTCGATGCGTATTTCCAAAGATGGGGAGCACTGGCTGACACGCCAGCGGGATTTAATGCGGATCCAAAGGATAAGGCAACGATGAGTTTTAGAAGAAATTTCACGGGTTGGTGGATGCAGTTTCGAGATGGAGTGTTGGAGAGAGATTATAAATTGTTGGATGAGATTCACCCGGGAAGAATGAGAAGCGCGGAGGATTTCTTTAGGACGCAGGAGGAAAAATTGAGAAAGGAATCAGGAGGGAAGACTGGGTTGTGGGAGAGTGTGCAGAAGGAGAATATGAAATACATTTTGAAGCTTTCTGAGGATGGGAGAAAGGGGAAACTTTGAGGGAGGTGGTTGATCAAGCGTGGGCTTTTGCGATTATTTGGAAGACTTTGGTTTCGGGAACTGTTACAGTACTTTGTTTATGAGTTATTGATTGAGCGATTGGAGTCACATATGACAGGAGGAATAGTATGTGTTTTGTGAAATATAATTACTTCTAATCCTGTAATATTTACAGTCTGATGGATTATCTCTTTAAACATCTCTGGCCTCTGGATCATCGACATTCAAAAATTTACATAAACACACATCACATCACATCACATCATACATCCCTTTTCCCCTAGTAATCCCAAATACCATAAATGATTTACTCATCGTATTGTATTGTATTGTATCACTCTGTATACTATACTATATTTCCTAAACTAACTAATTAACTGATTAATTAACTAACTAACGAACTAACCAACTAATTCGCTCCAACAAGTCAAAATAACGAAACTTTCGCTTGAACAAAATAGCACCAACATAACAACATTGATAATGAAACTTTCAAATCGAAAACAAAAAAAAGAAATAAACAAACGATAGAATAAAAATGATTGAGTATCCTTGAGATAAATCGTTAAATTGTTTGTGTTATCCCGGCCCGGTGGTATGCTCTGCGATACGACGGCAAGATGTGGAGGATTGATGAACTTGTAATTCCCTCTTATGTTCCGTAAATTCATGGCATGCGACATTGTATTCCACAAGAACATCGCTACTGTTTCTTTGTCTGGCCTTGCTTTCCCACCTCCAATATAAATCTCCATCTCAATCTCAATTCCCCTCCTCCACCCCTCTCTCCCAAACCTAAACATTCGTAATCGGCGTCCACCACCCAGGCTGCCCCGCACAATTAGGATTCGCACAGCAGACGGGCGTCGCCTTCCCATCACCATTCGGCTTATTTCCAATCGGCATCGTGGAGCAATCGTCGGAATATGGATGCGGGATTGCGGTGTTGTTTTTGCAGAGGGTGCCGCCGGTGCCGAGGTTGCGTTCGCAGCAGAAGAAGTTGCACTGGGGGGGTTAGAAGGGGGGAGAGAAAGGGGGGGGAGAGAGAAGGGGGTGGAAAGGAAGGAGGAGAGGGGGATAAGTAAGATCTTACATTTCCTTGGACGCCGCCGCCGCCGCCGTTCATAGGTGGTCCTTGGGGGATGGAGAGGACGAGGGTGCTGAGGAGGGTGGTGGTGAAGAGGGCTTGGGTTGAGAAGTGCATTTTTTATTGATTTCCTTGTTTGGAATCTGAATGTTGGTTTGGGGAGTTGGGGAGTTGGATACTATTGAATAGTATATATGATATTGTGTGAGAATTAATTTAGTTCTATCTGAATGATGTGATTTTTGTTTAAATGATGCGAAGGAAGGAGGGATATCTATATATATACGTATGTACATATGTATCTTCTTTTCTGTACTTTCCCTCCTTTCTCATCGATTCTCTTCTCATCGGTTCGTTCTCCCTTGCCCCAGAATCCTACACATTCCACTCCTACCATCCCATCGACCCATCCACCCAACTTTCGCATCGCACCTCACAAAAACACCAGAAGCAGACCGACCCAGCCAGAGGCAGAAACAACACATGTTTCTCTCACATTCCGCGGCGAAAACCGAGAGTGATATTTTTCTTTCGGGTCAGATGAGGAAGTGTTTCTATTTCGCGCAGGCGAGGAATGCTACGGAATGTGGACATGCCAACATACATACATTCATTTGATCGGGGATCTATGTGAAAATTCAGCGCGCAGGAATGTGCATGATGGGATTCTAGAATATGAGAGATTCGATATCCTTGATTTTGGGAGAGGTGTTGCATTGCATTTCAAATGTATGGGGAAAATAAAGGGTACCAACGGCTCGGGTAAGTTGATCATATCGCTTTTTCTGGATTGATTGATTGATTGATTGATTGATTGATTGATTGATTGATTGATTGATTGATTGATTGATTGATTGATTGATTGATTGATTGATTGATTGATTGATTGATTGATTGATTGATTGATTGATTGATTGATGTAGATTTTTGAGACATGTGGGGAAATATGTATGGAAGGGATCAGGAGATTTGGGATGTCAATTGTTCTTTTTTGTATTTTGGGGAGGGTCTGGATCGGGGTCTCTCGATGTTTCATTTCTCGTTCTTGAGGTGTATGTGTATGTGGAGGAGAATGGTCTGTTCAGCTGGTTCTCTTCTCGACTTGGTGATGACCCCTTTTTGATTATGAAGATCGGGAATATCCCATGATGATATTGATACTGCGAGGATGGATTCTCGTGGGGATAGTCTGTGTGATGGTTGGATCTCATTTGTATTCAACTTGTTGTCTCTTTATGGATAGGACTTTCGTTTATTTTTCTCTAGATAGGTACCTATTTTGAGTTCCTTTGAAATTTAACTTGCCAGCTTCATTATCACTACCACTTCCTTGTTGGGAAAATATCTTTTACCGTTAAAAAGTACCCCGTCCTGTCACTGTAAGATTACCTTCCTCCTCACTAAATCTTCTTTATCTATGAAACCTCCTTTCTGAACTCCCCCCATCACAATCTACCCAATTACCCTCTCCTCACCACTACGACATTCTTGACTCTCGCAAATATCATGTTATTTCAAAATTTCTACCCGTATCCCTTCCATGGCTTTCCATACTCTCACAATCTCACAGGCCGCCAATAACCTCTCTCATCCCCATCTACCCCTTTCTCATATTTCCCAACTCATATTTTCTAAAAGAGAACCTCTTATTCCATCCTAGATCACCATACCAACATATATTCCCGCACCCCCATAACCTATTTACCTAACTGTATCATTATCCAAACACCCATCCTCGAACCATCCTGCTCATAACCAACTCATAACCAACTTACAACGATAATACAATTCCAAACAGCTTAGCCAATCCATACTCACACTTCAGTCACTACAGCCGTGTACTGTATAAATAAATAGACGAATAAACAAATAAACCATCGCAAACCACAGAGAAAGACGATTATACACTTAACCCACAATATATTATGTATAACACACCTCTCTATAAAAACACTCTGACATGTAAACAAAACATCCATCATCCAACTTCAGACTAATTTATAAATCATTCGCTCCGTCTATCATTCGCTCCGTCTAAGCTAAGCCAATCTGGCAAAATTACCGAGGTGGGTCGGTAAAGTGTTAATGTGATAATGTGATATCATCACTTTGAGATTTATATCGAATGGATGGAAAAAATAGAGTGACTTGGTTATTGGGAATTTGGGATTAGTCTACAAGTGAATACGATAATTTGTGAACTATGATGGGCGTTGATTAGATTGTCCTATGATTTATCCAGGGAGATAGGTACTTGTAGCTAGATTGTGAGTTGAGAAAACCCCTCAAAATTGATTTTACTCGGTGTTGAGTGCTCGCATCAGAATTATCGAGACGGCAGCTATGGCGAGCGTATGATTCAGTGATTTTGAGCTAATTGAAAAATGACAAAGGACAAAGCAAAGATGTTTTGGTTTGTATCTTGAGCATTCTGATTATTATTGAGCTGAGGAATAGAGAAGAGTCGTTATTATCCCAGTCAAGTCAACTTCAAATTCGGAAATAGATATGGATTAGATTGACTTTAATATTAATCTATCACATCTCCTAGGTATCATTGACGTGTTGGTTAGCCGTCGCTCAACTAACGTTACATGATTGAGGTAGTTATTCACTTTGATATCTGAATTACTAAGAGTGCACCTTGAGCGTGATACAACTCTGCATCCTGAGATATATCACAGCTAATTTTCATTTATCTAGATATCGAGCTGTCCAACATTTTGTGAGATATTTGGAGTCTGGAAAGCATCTCATGTACAGAATCCTTTGGTCTCTCTGTAGATGACATAATATCAAGCAGGCTGACCGGGAATGAGATTCGCTTCATCAGTATCGTCCATGTCATTATCCGTTGATATATCCTCCTCATCCATAGGATCATATTCATCCACCTCAATATCCTTTGTGGCCATAACCTTATCAAACAAGTCTGATGCAATCTTTCTCATCCTCTTAATCATATCATCCAGTGTCGATGTCCACGATTCGCAACGCTTGTTGTCTTCCCCATTCAACAAAAATATCAGTGTTTGTATCTTAGCTTCGATCTTATTGATCGTATCGAAAGCGTCTGCAGTCTCTCCAGTTAATATACTTGTAGCCAACTTTATAATATTCGCGCAAGTCCTGCAATACCGGGAACTTTTCCATCGAGCTTCCAAGACGTCCACCCCTTGAGAAATCACCTGTTTCATAAACTCAGGTTCAGTGTGGAATTGGTCGTAGGCGTTCATGATGATTGCAATCTCTCCAAATTCCTCATATTCAATTGCATATTTTTCGTTTCTTGCATCGGCAGGCGAATATAACATTTGTCGCAAAAATTCTAGCTTTTCATCTATATCTTCATAATCTTGAGATAATTCATCCGTCCAGTATTCGTGAGCGATCTGTCTGGCAAATCCTCTAAATCCTTGGTTGAACAGCAATAAATGATCTTTAATTTCGATGGGAGCATCTCCAGAAATCGCCATTTGAAAATAAGTGTTAACCGCTGCACGATGAGCCATTGTAGCACCCATAAGCATATTATATTGAGTCTGCATGGATGTCTTGATGATCTCCAACGGATCTAGCTGTCTTATTTCCTGTTCTGGAATAGAATAGTTTTCCGAAGTAATAGCTTTAAGTCTGTCCTTCAGACTTTTATTGAAATCGACAATAGCCTTCACTTGTTTGGATTGTTCTGAGCTTTCGATGAAAAACTCTTCATTCAATTCTGCTCTTTTAATTAAATCATCCCCAGCTTTGCAAGCTCGTCTTTCATCTGGACTCATATCCTGCTTTGATTTTAGAGTTAAATGCCTAGCTTTCCACTCAAAGTGTTCAACTTCGCCATCATCCGCACATAGTACATAGGTTTCAGGGAAATGCGGAAGTTGAGTAACCTGCATCCTCACCTTATTGGATCTAAGGCCAAGCATCTTAGTACCAAATGCTCTGACAGTATGAAGCCAGAAAGTCATCTGGTGAACGTCCTCAAAATGAGTTACTGGTATCGGGTAAAAATTGTATCGAGGATTGAGAGCGGGTGTTTTTAACATAAAATTAGACGTATAGCTCGCCCAATAAACCGTTGGCCACTCGGTCCAGAAAAGAGCGATTGTAGGGTATAAAGAGCCCTTTGGATTCCGCTCCCCACGAGTAACACCACCGAGGGCAACCTGCTCCATCAAAAAGCCGCACTCTTGAATCGAGTGATTCTCATAATATGGCTTGGCTAATTAGCAATGAGGGAATCCTTGAGATGTCCCAGTGACTTACCTCCGAGCCCAAGTTCCAAGTTGACAGAGTTTTATGTTTTTTTGCCCGAATAAAGTCGCTTATATTGAACATTGCATGAAAACTAAAGACGGGCATTAGAATATGTAATCATAGTATAGAGGAGGTGTCGCTTACCATTCATGAGTGAGTGTGACGGCCACTCTCCATTGATATGCCAGCTTCTCAGAAGCTGTGATGTCAGGTCGTAGTAAAGGCTCGAGGTTGGTGTGGTTTAAAATAATATGACAGTGAAGAAGTGGTGGACCATCTGGAATTCTCTGCAATCCACACTTGGTACAGCCATTGAAAGAGATCGTCTCGGAAACGTCTATGAATTTAAAGAAAACAAAACTTGACAGTGCATGTAAGAGCATCTTCTTGCTCTTCTGGAGAGCTGGATCATCTGGAGTTAATCCTCTCGGCTCTGTAGAAAAAAGCGCATTTACGAATTCTGGTGTGGCGTGCTCTGGTAGATTTTCAGGAATTCTTTCAGGATCGATTGGGATTCGTGTGCCACACAATAAAGTATCATACTATATATCAATTATTAGATAATTCGAAATCGGGTTTGAGTAAATTTACCAAGTCATTCTGAATGTTTATTAACAACATTGAGGCAAGTTGAAGAGTTGGTTGTAATAATTCCCACACAACATCATTTTTGGCAAACCACTTCCCGGGTCCTAATTGACCAAGAGCATGCGGCTCGCCATTTGTTTTCCATCGGTCTCTTACAAAGCAGGGGAGTAATGGAATGTTCAAATCGCTTGCTTTCAAAGATCTTGTCGATGTTATATTCGCATCCAAATCAAGCAATTGCTTTGCTGTGAAGTTATAAAACGCATTCCTCTGTTGCTGTTCTCTTCGTAATGTACTCGCATCGACTGTACCAACTCCGTCTCTTGTAATGTGCGGCACGATTGGCGTTAATCCGCTGTGTCTGTCGTTTGGTCTTCCCGGGTAAGGGCCATATTTCCCTTTGAGTACCGTATCAGGCTCCCGTTTAGAAGCTACAGGTCTACGAGAAGAAGATGATGATTTCCCGCCACGTCGGTTTGACATGACTTAGAGCAAGTTCGATATCGAGAAGTGCTATCTAGTATTTTGATAAGTGACCGGATATTGAATGTATCCATCCTGTGTTTCATGTGGATGATTGAGTCTTTGCACAGGTTCTGTCAAAGGAACAAATTGCTCAAAACTTTTGACAAAGGAAATCAACTGAAAGACACAAGACAAAAGAACTTGTAAAGAAAGAGAGACGAAAGAAGAGCAGATAGACATCATGAAGAGCTTAACTCCAAAAAGTATTGAACATCAATACATCAACATAATTGCCTCAAAGATTGACATGACAGATCGAGCATATATGATTTGGAAGTTAGACTATACAATCTTGTCTCTACTTGTTTCTGTTGATAAGTCAGAGGAAAGGAATGCGAAATTTCTTGGCTGTAATGCAAATAGAGTTGATTAGTCATCACATTCCGTGAGGTCACTTGGTGGGTGTCGAGGATGGATTGCTAACTTGATGTGGTTAGAATTTGACGCGGTTAGAGCTTCCGAAGATCTGGTTTAAGATCAGGTCCTAGACAGACAATATCATGATCATGGTGTAATTGTATGCCATCAACATCCCCTAACACTCAGCACACATGTCCAACTCCGATGTTCCCGCTTGAAACTTATGGATTCTATAGTCTAAGGGTGATTGAGCAATGGGATTCTTGAGTAGCTTTGGTTATTCCAATTTCCATTCTGAGGTTAGTGCTGGTTTTGATATCAACTTTGAACAATCGATATCAGTTGAAATCCTAAATAGGTGAGGTTGCTCCGCATTTTCCGTAGGTTTCTTGATTACATGTTCCGTGACTACATGTACAAAGAAATGGTTACGCATCTCACGATATAACAAGGAAATACTGAATCAAACAAGTGATTTCTATAATAATCTCCCAGTTCAACCAATACAAGTGTCTACCTAATATATCGCACAAATCAATACTAACATCCCCGATATCTCACTCAACGGGTTTTTCTGCACCTTTGGCGAGGTAATAGATAAATCTCATCTGTCACCCACAATATTTTTCTTTCGCTCCTTTCTTTGAAAGTACCGCTACGAAAACCCAGTGCCTTCTTGTCAATCACTCACGCATCTCCTCTCAAAATGAAACTTTCACCACCGGAATAGGTCTTAACCATCATAACCACCGTCACAATCGCCACTCGCATTATTGATATGATCGATCCCTCAAACACTATGAAAGAGTTCAGTATCAATAGTCCTGAGGCTGTACGATTAATTTGTAAGATCTCTTCACTTATCCCTTGTCTCTTGGTTTTCAATTTCATACCCCGCCCTCCGCCCCTTTTCAAACAATCCTTCCTAACACCAACAACCTTTCTCCTCGTCTCAATAAATATCTACGAGCTTATAGCTACTTTCCAAGATAATTCGGCGGTATGTAAGTTCGGAATTGTTTCTCGATTGGCGGCAGCGGGTGTATTTTAGAGTTTCGGGGGTGAATGGGTGAAGGGTTGTTTTTGTGGAGTTGGGAGGGAACTTTGATGTTATTAGCGGGGGCTATAGGGTTTGCTTGAGGAGCACACAGCTTGGTAATGATGCTGAATGGGGGAGATAAGTCAAGGGAGAGGGTGAGGGAGTAGGGGGGCGAAGCTAGAGTGCCAAGAAGTAAAGAGGGTGGGAGGAGGGCTGCTGAAGTTGAGATTTGGCGGCGTGGCGGGTTGAAGCGAGAGACTCATACCTTCTTGAATTAATGGAGGAGTCATTTGTAGATATGAAATGCACAATTAATCATAAAACAACACAATATTTTGTAAAGTCACGCATTCAATTCAACTAATTGTCGAATCTACTAAATCCATCACATATCAACAAGTTGTATGTGGCCAAACCGATTACCACCCCCCGGATACGATACCATATTTTCATTTCCATCCTTCCAGTTCCTTTGCTCCATCTCCATTTCCATTTCCGCCAAAACCAGTCCCAATCTCTCGCCTTAATGATACCCACCCGTACCATTTCTCGAGAAATTCACTCCGCCGGGTTAATCACGTTGAGCTCCTGGGTTTGACTGACGCGATGCATTACCACTGGACGTTCCAGCACCAGAGCCACTAGATGCTTGCGGAGCGGAAGAGGTGTTCTGACCACCACCTAACTTGATATCAGTAATGTTCCATGAGATAAATGTGAGTGACATACCACTTGTGCCATTTCCATCTTGTGGATTGACGGTAATAGCATGGCCACTCGTGCTACCATCTGCTTGAGGATCACTGGGCACATGAAAGCGTCTTGCTGAGTTACGTGTTGCATTTGCAAGATGTATATCAGGATGTACGCCCAACTCCCGAGCTTCGCGAGCAAGCCTGTCAAAGGATTGTGGCATAGTTTCATCTGGGAGACGAAGGGTAGGATATTTTTCGCCCTGAGCTTTGTTTGCATCGTTGCTGTTATTTTGGTTTGACATGGTGTATTGTTTTGTTGTTCTTAGAAAGTTATGGTATTGATTTGTGGATGTTGATAATGAAAGGAAGAAGAATAAAATGCAAGAGCTGGGGGATTTGGAACGAGTAAGTAAAACTTTCCTAGCATCTATGACTGCATTAAAATTCTTGGTAATGTTATATGAATATTTTTTGTAGACATGACATTCACGATTATTCATACAATGACACATTATCTTATAAAGTCACGCGTTCCATTTGACTAGTTCTCGAATCTACCAAGCCCATCGTATATCGACCAGAGACTGAGTAATCAGGCGCATTTAATAGTAGCCTGGAAGCCATATACTCATTTCCTTCATTTGGCTTGACCTTTTCCTAATTTAACAGCTTTCGGTCATCTTCTATTCCTAGTCTCTTCCCATCCTCTTGAAGAATAACTCCATTCTACATTTGTCGTGCCCGATTTGACACTAGAGCCGTTTTTCTCCCTGTCTCTTCGCCATTTTTCATGACCATCTATTCTATCAGCGCCTTCAATTGAATTATGATCTTCCTTCTCTGAAAAGTTCCAGGGCTCTCCATTGTTATCCCACGAACCAATTTGCGAAATCAGCAAGTCCCTCTCCGCTTTTACCCAGGTATTCTCTTGAGAACCAGAGTGGGATGATCCGGGCTGAGTAAAAGCAGGATGAGAGGATACTAGTTGATATCAGTGCGAATAAATGAGAAAAATGGGGAAGTACATACTGCCTGTGATAAACGTCTTCTGTGAGGTTTGTGCTCCGGCTGGCGAATTCATCGATGACCCATAAGCGGAAGTTTGCTTGTTTATCTTCGGCTCATGAGGGCGAGGTTGCCCAAATAAAGGAACAGGCGGTTTAACACCAGAACGTTGCTTTCTACTGCGTTCAAATTGTTCCTTGCTTGAAGTTCCACCTGTTCTTCTGTACTCTTGATATCGACGTGCTTTGAAAGCGTTGTAATCCTCAATATCTTGCAACGCTTTGGTTTGCATAGGCTCATATCGATTGTCAGTCTTTTTCTCAGGATCAAGAAGTGAATGTTTGAAGACTGGTTTCTTCCTTATTTGATTTGGGTTTGATGACATTATCATGACTGTATTAGAATTCTTGGTATTATCATATGAGTGTTCCAAAAACAACATTTGTGACTATTCCGACGCAAAATTCGGAATGAATCATTGTCCATGGATCTAGCAATGATTCGAAAACATGACTCCAAATATCTGACTGGCATGTTGATACAGAGGCCTTGGATTCGAGGTTGTCTGGATATTCACTGATAATTTATGCATGCTTGAGGAAGTAGAAAGAGCTGATACAGGGTAGACAGAACTTATTGTGAAATAATCACTTGAGAAAGGAACAATCATCCTTCGGCTGCTCAACTCGTTTGGCACAGTGGTAATTGGCTCTCTTGGAGGTTAGCTCTTATAATAAGAAGGAATAGTATTATTATAAGGATAGTGGAAGATCTAATCAATTTAAGCTGTAAAAATAAATCGAATATATAAAATAAAAATTGAATTGAAATCAATTTAGAAAAGCTAGATTGAGTTGAAATGAATTGCTTACTTTTTCCTAGATTTTTTTTAAAGAATATTCTAGGTTTATATAATTTATAATGAAATTTTAGTATATTCCATACTTATAAATAAAATCGATTTAAATTATATCTTATAGAATCACTTTAAATAATAAAAAGAAAATATAATCAATCAATTTAACAAGATTTTTTATATACTTCCATCTAGTTCCATTTCATTCTATTCCATTATAAATCAATTTAATAAAAGATACTATTATACAACTATATAATAATATGATTTTATAATATAAGATTATATCATATATATATTAGTTATCAATATATCCCTTATTTGATAAGATATTAATAAGTGATTTAATGGACTTATTATAAATCCTCACAGGCTCCTCATAAATATTTGGAAGAATGATAACCCATTGTTCAAGTGAGCTCGGAGAATGATTACTTAATATCAAATTCCATGGCAAGTATCAAAAAGCGACATTCATAAGATTTGAAATGGTGATGAAAGTTGGGGCAAGATTTGTGTTTGGATTATTAGAGATAGATGAAGAAAAAAATCAGAATACATGGAGTAAAGATAGACTGCAACCTAACTACCTCATCTTACTTGAAATCGGAAGAATATCTTCCAGTTCCTCAATAAAATTTCCACTAGTAGACTGATTTTTCAGAATAATATAAATCCACGAATAAAGATATCGCTTGCTTGAGATTATATCATAACTAGTGGCTAGTTTCTGATAAACACATAAGTCGGGTACCCTACTTTCGGGCCACCCCCCTTTTGAATCATTCTTTTATATCAAAAATTACTTTTTAGATTTATTAATATCTTTATTAATATTCAATATAATTCAATGAAAATTTGTATATATATAATTTAGATTGATTTAAGCTTATTCTGAAATTTTTAGATTTTTAGGATTTTTTTGTATTGAGAGTTAAAGTTTCAAAATATCGATTTTTAAATTTGTATGGGAATTATATACAAATTTAAATTTTTTATTAAATCTTTTATAACTTTTTAATAATATTAATTAAAAGAAAACTATATATATTTTTGAAATATTTAAACTTAAATCTATATAGAAATTCAAAAAAAAATTCAAAAAAATTAACAGATATAGAGATATAGTATATAATGAGTTTAGAGTAATATAAATAATTTCTGTCATTTTGAGGGTATTCTTATAAATATTTATTTATAAGAAATTTTTCATTTTTTTTGAATCTTTTATATTGAATATATCATAAATTTATAGTAAAATTTTATAGTTTATTTTTAGCAATTTTTATTAGAAAGTTATTAAAGATTTTATAAAAAGTTTAAATTTATATGTGATTCTTATATAAATTTGAAAATCGATATTTTGAAGTTTTAGATTTCAATATAGAAAAATCCTAAAAATCTGAAAATTTCAGATTAAGTTTAAATTAATTTAAATTATATATATATAAATTTTCATTAAATTTTATTTATAAATAAGAAAGTTATAAATTCCATTTTTAGTGTATTTTGGGTATAAAAAGTGGCCCAAAAGGGGGGTGGCCCGAAAGTAGGGTACCCGACTTACCAAATTGCGTTCCCTCTTCATGGCTGGATCGCTTTTTTTTTCGATCTGATAAATTTGAGATCTTCATCTATACAATTTACATTTGACTTGGGAGTCTCAGCTCCATAGTTATTAAAATTTGAGTGAAATGACTTTCGAAAAAAGATGACTGTACAATCATTCCGTGTCGCTGATCATGAGGATGATACAACGGCTTGAGAGTGCCAATGATTATAGAGGTGTGAGTTGAGATTCACTAGGCTATGTGCGATAGCTTTGTATGTGCTAATGTATGTTGATAGAATTTGTGTGCTCATGAACACTTGGAAGTGCTGACCAGGGATCTCGAGGTAATAATGTTTGGTAGAGGAGGTGGCGCTTATGACGGGGCGGAAGAGCAGAGCAGTTCTGATGATTGAAGAACATTGAAACATCTAACACTTGTATAAAGTACATCCATGAGTCGCAATCATCATCCCAAATTTCTTCACGGTGTCTGCTCATTTTTGGATTTGCTTGTAGAACTTCACCAGTCTGAAGAGAAGCATAAGCAGAAATACTATTATTTACCCCGCTGATAACATTTCGAAGGTCTAATCGTAACTCAAAAATGCGGTATGCCAATTTTATGAAGTCTGTATCCAGAAGAGTATCGAACATACGAAATGTACATACAAGGATGGGCTTGACAGCATGTCCTGTACCCCCTTTCTTCGCAATCCAAAGCAGAGGAGCAACCACAACGACAAATTCTCCAAATTTTCCTGATAATCACCTCAAACATGTTAAACCGTGCATGGAGGAGTCTTTCATCTTCATTTTCACAATGTCGGTCTCCATCAAATCTATAGCAACTCTAGTAGCCGGCGCTTGGCAAATGCAACGACGCCATAGAGGTAGCAATTGTACATCGAAGATTTTGAGAGTTTTCTTCGTCGCTTCTATACTTCTATTGTATTCCCACTGATAATACTCTATCAGAGTAGGACATCTCCTACTACGTAATCGTGGACAAATGATCAAATCCTTGGGGTTTTTCCATTTCCCATCGAAAACAAAATGATACTCTGGGGCTTTATCTTTTAGACCTATATGGGGATCGACCAATACTTCGCACTCTAATTCTATGAGGACCATCGTGAAAAAGAGTAGCGCTGTTTCTAATTGGCTCAAGTTTGCTGGAGTAGCTGTAATAGTCTGCCTAGTAGCATACATGCCGGGAAATTGCCATAAACTGGATGAGTTTTCATCGTGATGTTCGAACCGTAGGATATGTCCGTCTGTGATGTAGTGTAGTTCGACGGTTCTAACTAACAATTCTTCATCCTCCATCCTTATGGATATGACGGCTCTTAACTGAAATCACAAATTATCAAAATGACTAATGTCTCAATGAAGTCGTTTCGCCCAACTTACTTCTATCGTGTGCAAGGACTCCGACATCTTTTGTCGCACAATCGATATTTCCCACGCGACTTTCTCGTTATCGGGATGATTCCTCTTAATTTGGCACACAAACAATGAGCATCGGCGATTGAGAAATTGTTGCAGATATCGAGGGTCTTTTAACCAAAGAAAAGTGACGACCGCATCGAGTGGCGCCATGGTCTTTCGAGATAAATATACGTCTGGCCGACTTTCCACATACTTCTTGACGTCAACAAAATGAGGCGATGGCTCTAAAGTTTTGAGTGGGAGTTCTGAAACGTTTAGCGGACAATAAGGCATGGTAGTAATGTTTAACTATAGAACTAGGAATAGATTGATATGTGACGTATGATAAGCCTGTTTTTGAATGATCCAGAGGAATGATCCAAGTGACAAAAACAAAAAACAATGGGCGAGAACAAAATGTTCGATGAGAAACCGAGTATTGTCAGTATTTCTTTCCACATCGGTGCACGAGTTGCAAACTTGCGATAAACCAGTAAGGAAAGTAAAGTGAAAGAAAGAAAGCCTAAAATCAATCATCTTGAGGAAGGTACCATCCCCTGGATCATGCAGCCTTACAACTCCAGTTTTCTGGCGCATTGACGTCACCTGTGCCATCATATACAGCCTTACTTGGATACGCACACAGAGGCCTTTGTCGCAATACACCACCTTTGGGGTTCGTGTCATTCACGTATTTTGTAGCGATAATATCAGTCGGCACGGTATCACTTTCTTTCCATGCCATTACAGCGAGCATGACCGGCGGACCACCACCTGCATTATAATCGGCTGGAGAAGTGAATGTTACACCGGCATCATTGTGGGTGGCATAGAAAACAATAGATTTTGCCGGTAAAAGTGTCGCGATAGCACTAACTGAAAAATCGTATGCCACTGCAAAGTTTCCGGGTAAGCCAAAGATCGAGAGCGTAGATTTCATCTAGAATTTTTGGTAAATGAAGCAGACAGAAATGCCAGGGCATATAGTTCTCGTATCCAGCTCTCAAACCGAGATGCCAGCAGCGTTTTACCTTCCAAAATTTCATCTGCCAAATCGATGAAGTAGAGATCCCCACCGGTAGTATTAAGAAGGCTCTGGATTATTCGCAAGATTTGAGGTTTTCAAGCGTGCGGGGACAAAAACTCTCTCCTCCCTGTGCTCAATATCAAGAGTCTTGGAGTTTATCAATGAACAGTAATATGTAGGAACACACTCAATAATTATGCACTGCATATTGTAGCGACCAAAGAAGGAAAGAGGTGTGAAGAGGCACTTGCCTTTCGAAGCAAGTACATAATTTCGCCAAGTGAAAACACCGTCACAAGGATTGGCAACGTATCAATTATTCTCAACCGACCATCGGCGGACATATGAGGATGTCATGTCTTCACAAACCTCTGCTGAATACCCAAAGTACACTACTCTCTACAGATATACAATATTTCCGGTCCCCACAATACATCAATGGCGTCTAGCTTTTCCCCTGTGGAGATCTTCACGCGTATCTACGAGGACATTATCAGTGTGCTCAATGAACTCCGCCCCACAGAGGCAAAATACATTGAGCGACGTGAGAGATACCTGACGCGGATTACCTACGAGTCAGAAGTTGAGAGCCGAACAGATTCTTGGGCTTCAATGAAGTGACAGCTGGTGGAGAATACAATTGGTGTCGGTACGTCCAGCAAATCTAAGCAATGCACGTATCTATATTTCACGTGACGTCAAATCTTTTGGTTTTCAGAAAATCTAAAAAATCTTTTTTAGATGTGCAACAAAAAGATGTCAAGTACAAAGACACGTGATCACGGGGCCGTAATTGGGCGGAATCTTCCCAACATGCTGTTTATCTTATGTTAGCAAAACAAGCAGGCCACCAGGCAACTTTCAATTGTCATCTTAATTCCTCTTTGTCAGCTTTTACTCGACGTCCATCAGTAGTCTTTAATCCCTAATAATAATAATAAGCATCTTAGTAACTATCTAGTCACTAAGAACTTATCACCTCTGTTAATCTATAGTTATACGACTACCAGTCATATTTACTCGGTAGTGATTATTCGATTAGTTATAATATTTTCTACTTTAACTCGAATACTAATAAATCTATCCCTGTAATAGCAGAGTTAATATTTATGTATAAATAAAATGTTAATATAAATTCCTATATAAATATTTAATATATATATTATACAATTTCAACTTTTTTTATTCCTAACGAAATATATATTTTATTATCGATGAATCTTTCTAATTCAAAATGAATATTATTTATTATTGAATTTTAATAAATATAAAGAAAATAAGATCCTGAAGGGTTTTAGAGATTTCAAGTATTAAATAAGATAAATAAAAAGAAGTAAGTATAGGAACTAAAAGGAGGGAAGTAAGTATAAGAGCTAAGAGAAAAAAGAAAGGGAAGTAAGTATAAGAGTTAAAGAAAGAGGGGAATGAATAAGGAGGCTAAAGAGTGGAACAGGTATTAAGCGAAAGTTTAAAAAAGGATTTGTTTATAAAGTATTCATTTTATTTTCGATTTATTCTTTAATCAAAAGCTTTATTATTATATTATATAGTATAGAATGTATTGTTTAAACAAGAATATTATTCAACTCTAATCTATATAGTTTTGATTGAATAATTGATTATTAATCGATTATTAATCGAATTCAATATAAATAAACTTTTTCACTTCCAAATAATCTTAGACTAAAACTTTCGAAAATCAAAAAATTTCGAAAAATCAAAAAATTTTGAAAATTTCTTTAAGTCCTCTTAAAATAAAATTTTCTAATCATACCTTAGTAGGGGTTACTGGTTTTTTATTATAGTATCTAAACTGTATTTAAAAGAAAATATTATATATATAAAATAAAACTGTATATAGAAAACAAAACTGTGTATGAAAGCAAAACTGTATACACGAAGCAAAACTGTATATACGAAACAAAACTATATACGCGAAGCAAAACTATATAGAAAATTAAATTATAATTATAATAATACTATATTAAAAAGATAATACTATATTAGAAAGATAATACAAATTAGAAAGATAATACTATATTACAAAATTAGTATTGTATTAGGAAATTGATATTAATTTAGATGAGATATATATCAATAAAAATAAATTTGATTATATAATCTAATTTAATTGAGTTTAATTATCAAAAAGAAATTATATGGGATAGTGGCGCAGTGGTAGTAAGTCGGGTACCCTACTTTCGGGCCACCCCCCTTTTGGGCCACCCTTTTACACCAAAAATCACTTTTTAGGCCTATTAATATCTCTATCAATATTTAATATAATTTGATGAAAATTTGTATATATATAATTTAGATCGATTTAAGCCTATTCTGAAATTTTTAGATTTTTAGGATTTTTCTGTATTGAGAACTAGAGTTTCAAAATATCGATTTTCAAATTTGTATGGGAATCACATACAAAATTGAATTTTTTATAAAATCTTTAATAACTTTTTAATAATAATTATTAAAAGAAAACTATATATATTTTTGAGATATTTAAGCTTGAATCTATATAGAAATTCAAAAAAAAATTCAAAAAAATTAATAGATATAGAAATATAGTATACGGTGAGTTTAGAGTAGTATAAATAATCCCTGTCATTTTGAGGGTATTCTTATAAATATTTATTTATAAGAAATTTTTTATTTTTTCTGAATCTCTTATATTAAACATACTATAAATTTATAATAAAATTTTATAGTTTATTTTTAGCAATTTTTATTAGAAAGTTATTAAAGATTTTATAAAAAATTTAAATTTATATGTAATTCCCATATAAATTTAAAAATCGATATTTTGAAATTCTAGTTCTCAATACAGAAAAATCCTAAAAATCTAAAAATTTCAGAATAAGCTTAAATCGATCTAAATTATATATATATAAATTTTTATTGAATTCTATCCATAAATAAGAAAGTTATAAATTTCATTTTTAGTGTATTTTTGGTGTAAAAAGTGGCCCAAAAGGGGGGTGGCCCGAAAGTAGGGTACCCGACTTATATACTACTTATAATTTAAAAGAGAATAAAAAGAATAAAAAGATTAGAGAAGAAAGAATAAGAATAAGAATAAGAAGAAGAATAATACTAATATTTTTTAGGAAAAGAAAAGTGGGGATTATTTTATTTTTATTTATTTATATATAGTTTTATTTCGCGTACATAGTTTTGCTTTCGTATACAGTTTTATTTCGTATACACAGTTTTGCTTCTATATACAATTCGCTTCCCTATACAGTTTTATTTTCATATACAATATTTATTTTAATACAGTATTCGAATATATTATAATACTAAATATAACTCAGTGAATAGACCAAATTTCGCATATTACAGTTCTATAGTACTAACGCACTACTACTAGCCGCTCGTCAAAATCGCACCTAAAACAGCCATTTTACTACTTTTATTTTATAGTTTTAATATTTTTCAAATTAAATTTGTTTTATAAAAACTATATATTTTAATTTAAAATCAATTAAAATATATAAAAAATCATATATTTTATTTTTAATAATTTTATATATTATATAATATATAATCGAAATTAGAAAAAGAAAAAGTTATCAAAAGGATTTAAATTTACTAGTAAAATAAGCGAAAATCATAAACTTTTATAAATTCATTTTTCAACAATATAAATAACAACTTAAATCATTTCAAAAAGCTTTGAAAAATTGATTTTATTAAATATTAATATCGAAATAATATATATAGCGAAATTCAAATAAAATAATTTATTCAAAGTAATTGATTTTATATAAATCAAAAATAGTAAAACAGCTATTTTAGATGCGATTTTGATGAGCGGCTAGTAGCAGTGCTCGGTGACTGTAATAAATTTTCACAGTTTAGACACTATAATAAAAAACCAGCTACCCCCACTAAGGTATACATATATAAAAATCAATCACATTAATACTGTATAACCGATTTTTTCAATATAATATTAATTATTGAAATTTTTGATATAATTGACGAAATGATTTATTCGTTAACCACGGATTCTGCCACCACAGGGTATGATGTGATAGCCGAGTCCTGTCAATTTCACTGGTCCAATAAGGATACACCTGATTTTGGGACCAGAAATTATAAGGATTATAGCATATCCTTATTAAGAGACTTTACTGCAGTGTCACCCCCCTTTCCCCCTCCCCAAAGACCACTCGCATGTAAGACTAGTCGATCAGGAACGGGCGGAAGTAGGTAGGATTGATTCTATATCAATACTAGGAAAACCGACTTATAAATGAAGACCAAAGATCGCAAACAAAGCCTACTAACGTCACATCAGAAAGATTCGTTTCCCATTCGTAACTGTCTATGTCAGCTGATATCGCTCCTGGAGCAGGCCTATTTTTACTGTATAATCTGTCTGTGAGGCTGCCTACTGGTTTTTATTTGGTCCTCTCCTCCGGTCAACAAGAATGTGTGTGTGGTACGAGATGAAGACCAATATAATCTCTGTCACATGAACTCGCGGGTCGTTCCTTGGTTCACCCCCAGACACTACGAACTTCGTGTTGAACCAACTGACTAGATATTGCTATGAAATATGTGCCGGCAATTTGGCGACTTGGCATAAAGAGGAATTATGGGGAAGGGAAGAGCTGAATACTTAACCGTCTTGGCAAAGTCCAGATACAACACTGAAAGTATGTAGTCTGGCACATGATACCGCGAACTTCTCGTGTTCTTCTTGATTAAAAAGCTTTCTCTTCCAGGATTAGGGCCATGCTGAAATTGAGCTAGCTACCCCTAAAGTTAGGTCAAATGAAAATAGTCCACATTACGGTAAGACAAGAAAGGATAATACGAAGATAGCTGTGAGGATTCATAATAAATCCACTAAATCATTTACTAATATCTTATCAAATAAGGGATATATTGATAACTAATATATATATAATATAATCTTATATTATAAAATCATATTATTATATAATTATATAATAATATCTCTTATTAAATTGATTTATAATAGAATAAAATAAAATAAAACTAAATAGAAATATATAGAAAATCTCATTAAATTGATTAATTGTACTTTCTTTTTATTATCTAAAATAATTCTATAAGATATGATTTAAATCAATCTTATTTATAAATATAGAATATACTAGAATTTCATTATAAACTATATAAACCTAGAATATTTTTTAAAGAAATTTTAGGAAAAAATAAGCAATTTTATCTCAATTCAATTTAGCTCTTCTAAATTGATCTTAATTCAATTTTTATTCTATATATTCGATTTATTTTTATAATTTAAATTGACTAGATCTTCTATTATCCTTATAATAATACTATTCCTTTTTATTATAAAAGCTAACCTTTAAAAAATTATAAGCCTAACTAATTTAAATTAATTTAAAAAGGGAATTAACTTAATTTAAGATTATATATTATATATATACCACTATTAAACTATTAAATATCGAATTTTTTAAATCAATTTAATCGAATTTATATCAAAAACTATTATATATAGACTTTGAGATCTATATCCCTAAAACTAAATCTAATTAAGTATATAAAATTAGATCCCTAAATAATATATTTATACTATATTACTACCTATAACAGGTGATATATCAATTTTCTTTATATCAAGGTGCTTTAACTTATTTAATCTTTATTTTATATCAATTAAAATAAAAATCTAATTAAAAAAGTAGCTGGTTTATTCAATCCTCGAGATTAAAATCGATTTTAAATTAATTTATTCATTTAATCTATTCAAGCCTAAAACTAGCTAATCTATTTAGATTAGTATTTAATTAATATAAAATCAATTAGTCTATAAAGAACTTAAAATAACTTTTGATATCAATTTTAAATCTAATCCTCTAAAAAGCAAATCTAATTATATTAAATAAATTAACTGAACTAAACTCTTCCTCAAAATAAATAGCTTTATACTATATATCAATGATACAGAGATTCCATTTAATAAAAGTTTATATATAGATAAATCAAAACAATCTATTTTATTTGAATTAGCTATAAAATATAATAAAAGGTTTTCAGAATATTAGAAAAACAAAAAAAAATATTAAAAGTTATTAAATCTATAATTAGCTTTAAATTAATTAAAAGATTTAAGATTAAAACTATAATTAAAAATCTATAGAATTTTATTAATAAAATATTTAAAGAGTTTTTTATTGAATTAATAGGAAGATAGTTAAATAAACTAATAAAATCTAATTATACTAGCTTAAAAGGAATAAACAAATATACTAATTTAATTCAATCATTATATAATTATCTAAAATTAATAAATTTCGATATTCTGGATATTTTTATAGTATAATTTCTTTTTAAAAACCTACCTAGCTCTTTCAATAATTTTACCTTTCGAAAATATAAAGAATTAATTAAAAATATGACTAATATTAATCTGAATAAGCTCTTTTTCAGATTAATATTCAAAGAGGCTAGAATACAATCTAATATCGATTTAAATACTAATAAAATAAGTTTTAATAAAATTCTTTATTATAAATATTACTCTAAAAAGAAATATTTAGAATTAAAATACTTTATAAAATATTCTAAATTAAAGACTAATAAAGGGAATAATAAAAAGTAATTTAAATCAAATTTAAATAAAAATTTAAATAAAGATTCAAAAAAAGATTCAAATAAATCCATCTCTAGCAAGTAACTAATAGCTATAGATCATTATATAGACTTAACTAATTAATCCCTTAGATTTAAATATAAATTTATATTAAATTTGAATACTATAAAGTATTATTCATCTAATAAGAAATGGTTTATAAATTATAAACTATTAAATAACCATTCCATTATTATAACTAATAGAGAAAAGCTTTGTATTAATAATATAGAAAATATTCCTATTCTAATTAATAATAAATTAGAAGTATTATTATAAAGAATATATTATATTCCCAATATAGCCTTTAATCTTATCAGTTCAAATAAAATAGCTTAAAAAGAGTGATTTAGCTATATTATTTCTTTAGGAAATAAGATTGATATTATTTATAAAGAAACTAATATATGAACTACAGCTCCCTAATTAATTGATATATATTATCTTAACTTTAAAATGAATTCTAAATATTTTAAAAATATCAATACCTCTAAAATTGAAAAAGAATTAATTTAAAAATTAGATTTATTATTAAATAAAATCGATCTCAATTTAATCCATAAAAGATTAGATTATATAAATAAGAATTATATTATTAAATCCTTAAATATTCAATTAGATATAGCTAAATCTGATTTAGATATATATGAATTATATAAATTTAATAAATTCTATTAGAAAATAAGCAAGGAACTTTTTAAAATCTCTAAAATAAGTTTTAAATTCGAAAAATTCAGTTTAGATATAATTGGACCCTTTAGAAATATAGAAATTAAAAATGAAAAATACTTTCTAACATTCATCGATTGGGTTATTAAAGCTATTTGAATATATTCTATTAAATTCAAATTCTAGATCTATAATATTCTAATAAAGTTCTATAATTTAATTAAAAATTAGTTTAATATTAATATTAAAATATTAAGATTAGATAATACTTTTGAATTCCTTTTAAATAAATAATCTGATTTTATTCAAAATCATGGGATTATATACAAATATATTAGTTTGTATGCTCACTCCCAGAATAGAATAACCAAGATATTAAATAAATATATAGTTAAAAGATTAATCTATATAATTAAGGAAAAAGAGATTTCATTCTATTTATAGTTATATTTAATTAAAGTTATTACTCATATTAAGAATAGAATATATAATAGTTTTATTAATAATTCACTATTCAAATTAATATATAATAAGAAGTCTAATTTAAATTATATTAAAATTCTAGACTCTTTTATTTATATTATTAATAATAAAAAAATTCATAATAGAAAACTGAACTTTAAAGCTCGAAAAAGTATATTAGTAAACTTTGATTTGTTTAATAATTATTTGATCTATATTCTGGTTAATAAGAGAATGATTAGTTTGAAAAATATTAATATTCAAAAAGATCTTATATATTTTAATAAGTATAAAAACCAGAATCTAAAGTTATTAAAAAAAGAAGATTTCGAATTTCAATTTATTCAAGATAATATAGAGGATGAAGATATTACTAATACTAATAAATATCAAGCTAATCCCGAAATAGATAAAAATAGCGAAAGTAATAAAATAATCGACTATATAGAGGTTGATTCTGGTGAGCCTATTTTTGATGAACCTATGCTTGATAAGGCAATAAAACCTAATATACGGTAATCTAAGTGTATAAAAGGTCTAATTCCTAATAATAAAGGTCTTGATAATAATGGAAAACATGTGATTTCCTATTATAGACTTGCTTTTTCCAGGTATTTCAATTCAATCAATAAGGGGGTGAATATTGAAATAGATTAATAAGATCTTTAATTAGCTTTTAATACCAGACTTAAAAATAATAAAAAGATTATTATTAATAAGCTAAATCGCATATCAATTGAATCTAAGACCTACAAAGAAGCTATTAGCTCTTCGAAAAAGAATACTGGCTAAAAGCTATAGAATACAAAATAAATATTCTTAAATCTAATAAAACTTGGGATATTATTAATAATCCTAATAAGAAAACCCTAAGGACTAGATGGGTATATAAAATAAAGAATTCAGGTGAATTTATTGAATTTAAAGCTAGATTTATTGCTAAAGGATTCGAATAGCTATATGAATTAGACTATATTGATATATATACATTGATAGTTAAATTGATGGTATAAAAGCTCTTATTCGTATTAGCTCTCCAAAACGATTAGTTAATCCATAAAATCGATATGGTACTAGTGTTTGTATAAGGTAATATTGATATACCATTTTTATTAAATTTATCAGAAGGATTTAATGAATTAAAGAATAAAGCTTTAAAACTAAATAAAGCTTTATATAACCTAAAACAATCAGCCAGGATATAGTATCATACCCTAAAAGATATATTAAATAAATTAGGTTTTATAAATCTAATTTCTAAGAAATATATTTTTATTAATAAAAATAAGAATATAATTCTAAATATATACATTGATGATATTACTATAATAGCTTCAAATCAAGAGATTATTAATAAATTTATTAATAATTTAAAGGAACATTTTGATCTAAAGGACCTAGGTTCTATAAAGAATTATCTAGGTATTCAAATTGAAAGAACTAGTAATACACTAAAGCTATACTAATCAGAATATACTAAAAAGATACTAGCTAGATTTAATATACTAGATTCCAATCCTGTTTCTACTCTAATAGACCTAAAAATAAAATTAATTTATAATAAAGGAAAAACTAATAATAATAATATTAAACTATATCAAGAAATTATAGACTTCTTATTATATTTAGTTCTCGAAATTAAACTAAATATAGTATTTTCCATATCTAAATTAACTAATTTTTTGTCCAATTCTAGTATAGAATATATTCAAATTACTAAAAGAGTATTGAGATATTTAAAAGAAACTATAAATAAGGGTACAAATTATACTAAAATTAAAAATCCTTATATTCAAGAATTCTATAATGTTAACTACAAAAAGGAGATTAATATATATAAATCCATTAGCGGATATATATTTATACTAGGAAATGGGTCTATTAGTTGAAAATCTAAACTATAGCTAGTAGTAGCTCTTTCTATAACCGAATCTGAATTCATTGCTATAAATTTAACTGCTAAAGAAACTATTTATATTAAAAAGCTACTATTAGAACTTAATCTATATAAACAGAATAAATTTCCTTTATATATGGATAATCAGGCTATACTAGCTCTTACTAAAAACCCTATATTCCATGAAAGAAGCAAGCATATAATAATCAGATTCTACTATATTAGGAATATTATTAAATCAAGGGATTTAGATCTAATTTATATATCTACTAATAAACAAAAAGCTAATAGGTTTACTAAACTATTAGCTTAAATCAAATTAATCGAATTCACAAATTAGATCAATCTGAATTAGATTGATTTAGTACACCTATTAAGGGAGTATATAAGGATTTATAATAAGTTCATTAAATCATTTATTAATATTTTATCAAATAAGGGATATATTGATAACTAATACACATATAATATGATCTTATATTATAAAATTATATTATCATATAGTTGTATAATAGTATCTCTTATTAAATTGATTTATAATGGAATAGAATGAAATAAAACTAGATAAAAGTATATAGGAAATCTTGCTAAATTGATTGATTGTACTTTCTTTTTATTATCTAAAATGATTTTATAAGATATAATTTAAATCGATTTTATTTATAAGTATGGAATATACTGGAATTTCATTATAAATTATATAAACCTAGAATATTCTTTAAAGAAACTTTAGGAAAAAGCAAGCAATTTCATTTCAACTTAGCCTAGCTCTTCTAAATTGACCTCAATTCAATTCTTATTCTATATATTCGATTTATCCCTACAGCTTAAACTGACTAGATCTTCCACTATCCTTATAATAATACTATTCCTTCTTATTATAAGAGCTAACCTCCAAGAATAGCCTTACATCTTTTTGCCCTCAGATTTCTTAATGAGCTTGTTAAAGAAGAGGGTAATCTTACCGATAGCATCTTGACAAAGCGATATCAACAGAGGCGTCCTTCGTAGTGTTTCTACAGAGCCAAACTTTGTTTCGCCGTCTTTCTGCCGAACCTTGAACTATTTGAAGCCACTCTCAAGGGCTTCTATGACTCATAAGTGTTTCCATCATCGAGGCACATCTCATCTAACGAGACTGAGAACTTGCGGAAGAAGTCGTTCCACGACATACATAACGTGGGACAACAATCTATAGAACATATTGATGGCACAGCACAAAACGATCCAGTTCTTCATAAAGCCGAGAATCAGTCTTGCCACAATGGCCTCTTTCGATAAACGCGTCCACTCTCTTCGGCAGCGGTCTGAGCAAGATAGCTAGCCCCATCCAAAGTTTACATTCGGGGCCATCAACAGGGATGGTGTGTTTACAGCAATATCCTTTTGTTCTTTCTGTGTCTGCTCTTGCTAATCCTACGTGACCTAGGCTCCTTCCATTATGCTAAGGCTTTTGGAGATGAAGTTGACAAACCTCACGGCACCAATTCTGTGTATTGGCTCGCCTCTGTCACCAAGTTCATCACTACTATTGCTGTAATGCAGTGCGTCGAGAAGGGACAGTTAGACTTAGATGGTGATATAGCAAAAGTGTTACCAGAGTCCAAGGATCCGCAGATCTTGACGGGCTTCAATGAAAAGAATGAAGCTATCTTCAAGCCCTCCACAAAGCCTGTCACCCTTCGGCAAGTGATGCTCCTGTTTGACTAAGGCTGGCAAATTTTACTGGCATAAGATGTTAGCTAGGCACCTGTTGACTCACTCCAGCGGCATTGCTTATGTGTTCATGGATCCGCTTCTGATTCGCTACCAAGAGTTGAAGAAACACCAACTTTAGCCAATCGATCTATCGTGAGCTGACTCCCTCCAATCGTCATTATGATATCTTATGGAAGGTTGTAGGTAGAGAAATTTCCCCGCCAATTTCTTGTGTTCGGACCCGGTGAGCGATGGGTGTACTCCCTTGGCCTTGACTGGGCAGGCCTCGTTGTAAGTTTGGAAGTATCTAATATGGCAGGCTTTAACTAATTCGCATCGCGAACTGTAAAAATCGAGCGAGCCACCTCCATGAAGCTTGGCGGGTTTATGTAACGCTATATCTTTGACCTCGGTTATGTTGAGGATGCCACCTTCCATCCCGAACTGCGAGAAGATCTGCAAGCTCAAAAGGCCAGAAACTGGGAGCGAGACAGCCAAAGCCTGAAAGAGCAGCCGAAGCCTGTTTACGCGGAGAATACCTTGGACGATTTTGGAGGAGGCGGTTCATTTGCAACTGTGGAGGATCTGCTCAAGATCTACCAGAGCGTCCTGATAGCGAAGCTACTACGACCCGAGACTACTAAGGAGATGTTCCAGCCTCATCAGGAGAATATCGGGGGCCTCGATAAACCAGAGGAGTACTCGTCGTCCACCCGCAATGCAATCTGGAATCTCGTCCCAGATGACGTCCCTCTTAACTTTAGGATTGGAGTTTGATAAATACAGATGCAGTGCCGAAACGACGTGGAGTAGATTCGCTTACCTGGTCGGGTCATGCGAATTGCTACTGTGTAGGTCCTTTTCCTGGTGAATGTGAACTCCAGCTTACTGTTTTTTTATAGTGAATCGACCTTAACAACGGTGTCGCCGGCGTATACCTTTCTCAGATTTTACCTCCCGGAGATGAGAAGGCTATCGATATCCTGGCTGAGTTTGAGGAGTTTGTATACTCGAGTTTGGATAAGTCTTGATCGTGAGACCAAACGGGAAAGTACACCTCGTACTAAGGGCGATACGGATATACGTAATATCACATCCCCGTATCTCCATTTTGATCCAATCTTGTTATGTCTATCTTATAAGTTCCTTGAATTCCATCGTATTTATCATCCGATGTTTCTGGCAGCGCCTTCAACACTCTCCGGAGCCAGCGTATTACTTATAACCAAGCAGAGGAGATTCATGAATCTGCAAATCTTCAAATAATATATTGTATAGATGTACAATTTTATAACATGAAGTAAAATTCGGTCTTGTTTGATTCTACGAATATATCAATAGCTTACATGTATTACACGTGATGCGGGGGTTTCTGTGACAGATAAGAATATTCATTTTGTTTTATTGTGTTCACGGAACAGATTTTTTATTATTAATTATATTTCCTCCTCTCTTTGAACATCAGATAGCCAATTTGTATCTGTATGCAATACTTTTTCACCCGATGCTCATCTAAGGGCAATCGAACGCACATCTACATCCCCAGAAATTGGTTCCTTCTCCTGTTCCGCAGGCACATCCGTCTTTTCCACCCCAGGTCTTACCTCTATAATTAAATTTTGGGATTGCTTGGGTAAATAATTGCGGAGGTTGAGCCCAGCCGTTTATCGAAACGGTCATGGGAGGGTTGGCAGATGTAACTGTCACAAATTGGTCAATATTAGGGCTTATAAGACCTCCTTTTTGAATGCATTTGTGATCGTAGATTCTGGCCTCAGAGGAAAAGTCTCCATTGAAATTTGTATATTCTTGCCACCCGAAGGTACATGTACCCGGGCCTTGAGTAACACAAAATTTGTTGTCGCGCTTCGTGAGAGCCTCTGTTGGAAGGGCGACGGCAAGGGTTCCCGCTAAAATTGGGAGGTATGTTGAAAGCTTCATAGCTATTCTTTGATTGATTTTCTTCTTTGGGGTTCGATTTGATTGTTTGAGAATTGTTCTTTTGTTTTGTATGAAGAAAGAAATCCAAACTTATGCACGCGGACCATACTGATTCTCATATGAAAACTTCTTACTGTTGTTCTTACTACACAAAGACTTCCATCATAAAGGAAGTGGTTGATGAAGAAATCTTAACAACTATTTCTAGCCCAGTCATTACAAAAGGATATCAGGAATGCCTCAAGGGCCGTCACACAGATCAAAGAAACGGAAACTGCAAGGTTGAACAATTAGTTGTGCTCAATCTTACCCAAAGAAGTTTTTTGTGAATTCTATTTTCAAGAATCCAGGTTAGCTAGCACAGGTGGCACATTATTGTAAGGCAACGATCTGAATTTCCATTATATCTCTTGCATGCTTTGCACAAGCCCTAGATCTGACAAACATATTCTCCCAATAACTCCATGCGACCTCCCCTTAATCCATCCCCGTTCCGCTTCAACAGGGGCATTCAAATGGACAAATCCATGCATACCTTGCTCCTTTGTCAGGGAGATCGTTATACTTCAAAGTACAATCCTCTCTCTTATTGCCGTGGCCATTCTCTGATGGACCACGCTGGCGGCCTTTTGATACCTGCCCATCACTCTGATAGAGAGGCATGAGATACTCTGCATTTGTAGGTTCCCACTTTTGCTTGATGACTTCATTCAGTTTGACAATATTGCATGTTCTAAACTGATAACCCCAATTTGAAGTGGACGCTTGAATTGGAGCTTCGCCCGATTGCAGTATAACACAATTGGTGTCGATGATGAAGGATCTGGCTCTGGCATTGTCTCCGTTATCGTCACTGCTAAACTGATAGACGTAAGTGCAGGTCTTGTCGCCGAAAGCTAGTTGCTTTTGAGCGCAGAGTTGTGGTATTGGTGTCCTTGTTGGTGCTGACTTAAAACCGGTGTGACCACCGACTATTCTATCGGGAAGTGGGTCGGCATAAGAGACTAATGCTGAGATGGCTACGATAAATGCGAAAGCGAGGTACTTCATATTTGTTGATTTGAATGTTGTATTGGTAGTCAATGTTGAGAAGTGTGGAACTGCGTGTGAAAATTATGTTGTTCGAATTCAGGTGATTGTTGGATTTTGGAAAAGGTTTCTGCGAAGTAGTTGATAGAAGGAAGTATCGAAGATATTTATGATGGGGTTATTAAATGATATTATCAGTCTCTGTTGATTATACTTAGTAGTGATTCACTTGATTGAAATGATTCGTGGACGCAAGTATTGCAAAAAGTTTGAGTCATGTCAGTGACTGCCAGTCATAGGAGGCGTTTATGACTGTTCCTGTAAAATTCCATGAGTCTTGTTGAGTAGTTTCGATTTGTTTTTGATTTAGTATGATTGCACTCACAAACTCCGGCTTCACGGTTTTAATCTTTCTACTCGACGGAGAAAACAATTCGCTAGATTTCAAGTTATTGTTATGTTTACAGTTCATATATTTCCAGGCAATTCTTCTCTCTGGTACCATCCAACGCATCCACCACAAAGCTCTCCATTAATACCTAACATTTCATATTGCTGTCACTCCGATCATGTAGCCTCAGTGCGGTTTGCGTCAGATGGAGCAATCCACCATTTCGCTTTCGGTCCCTCGCACGCAAAGGTACAACTATGTACATTGTAATAAACTCCATCGTATTTCATAGTTTGAAACCCGCAATGCTCACCACCCTCAGTATTCGATCCATATGTGAACTCCGGATGCTTGTTTGCATCTTCTCCGAATATCGAGAAATTGGAAAGTAGCTTTGGCGACGTGAGATTAATGGGATACTTCCCCACGCTGTGTTGTGTGATGTTGGGTTTTGAAATGAAGGTGCAATTTTTGTTGAATACTCTAGCGCGGACCGGTGGATATGGGAGTCCTTTCGAGGTGTTTTGCCACATCATTGCTAGACTGCAGGTGCATCCGTTACTGTTGCAGAGGGGACTTATATCTGGAGGACGTACGCCTTTGGCTTGGCAAAAGAAGAGGATGATTGCGAAAAGTGTGATGATGGGGAAATGCATGATGATGTGAATCTGAGGGTTGTCTTTGTGTTGCGATTTCATACGCTACGATACGTAGAGTTCCGTGATCTGTCGAAAACTTTGTGGTACAATAGTGTTGATGTTTTTCGAAGAAAGGTCTCGAGAATATTGAGCTCAGCCCCAAATTGAGATGGTCAAGCTAAGTGTCATACATAGTGTATCAAAGGGCTCGAGTCATCATTATGACTGCTTTTATAACCTCACCACAGTCAAGATTCACTAAATGAGTCTATTGGTAGAGAGGGGAGTCATTTCTCATTCATGGTCATCTATCTAAATCACTCCCCTTGAGCAATGATCAGCCACTACATGGGAGACAGTCACCATTTCTGATCCGCGATATTTGATGTTTTTCAAAGTCACGTATTTGTTATTCTATCTGTCCAGCAGATGCAATGCCCATCATATCTATAACCATTCCATATTACCACCAATCCAATCCAGCTCTCTCAGTATCTCTTGGGGATGTTGAAACACTGAGAAAAGTCCATCCCCGGTCAGTCGTCAAAGAGAAATAAACAATTGTATGAAGACCAATCAGGTCCAGTTTTCCATCCGCAATGCTCCCTACCATATTCTCCATTATTATACGTGAACACGGGTCTAAAACGTTTATCACTCCCAGTAATGATCAAATCACTAGGATTTTTTCCCTCCATTTTAACAGTGATTGCTCCGTTGGGGTCGGGTTGTTTCATAGAAGTTTTAACAATATTGCAGTCTTTGTCGACAATCTCGAGATCCTTGGGTTGCCTCATAAGGGTCTTCGCGAAATTTTCGGCTTTAGGATCCATATCCCAGCGCATGTATAAGCTCCAGCAATTCACTGGAGCCGTGCAGTTGACAGCTTTAGCTCGTGGATCAAGTTGATTTACGGGCCCGCTTGCTACGAGAGAGGCGAGGAGGGAGACGGCAAGAAGTGTAGTCGCGAGGAAATGCATGATTTCAGTATTTGATGTAGAGATTTGTTTCTTTTGGGCGAGTCTGTATGTCTTTAGTAACTACACTTTATTGTTTAACAGGCTTTACTTACCAAGCCTTGTTTCTTTGAAGATGTTTCGAAAGTTGGTTGTGATTTTCTTTAAGATGTTGGAATGTATGAGATGTTTTGTGTTTGTTCTGCGTTTTGAAATGGTCAAGCTGGGGATTTGGAACCCTTTTTGTTATTGATGCCTCGCTCTAACCGAACGATTATTGGCAAGGGTCTTTGACTGTAGATTTCACTGTATGACACTTATTATGAGTAAACTATAGTGGTTACTCATTACAATTAAGTACAGTCATCGGTGTTAACCAGAAATACTCATACTGGGCTTTGAATTATCATTATCGATGGGCGATGAGTTGAGAACTGTTGCAACAGTTTCTTAAGATATTTTGTTTCAGGTCAGATATGATATATGTAATAAGAACAAGACTAGAAATTGACAGCCAATGATGATAATATCCTGTGCCTTTACGATTCAATAGAGCTAGTTTTGACCCTCGACTCTGGAGCGGTGCCGATGGAACTGCCATTGAGTCAGAACAAGGGATCGCATCCAGTCAATCATTCGGACTCACACTTCAAAGAATCACTGCATTTCGAAATAGGAAATTCGTCATACTCGTTGCAATTATATAGTCATACTTGATCCGCCTCTTGAACAAAACCTGATTGATATCCAACTCGACCAATTCAAAATCTTGCAACCACAAAACTCATACATCTCGAATCTTCAACAATTTTACAAGCTGAATTTCGAACATTACTGCACATATCATTGAACGATACAACCTTCGGTAAGTAAGACCTAAAATAAAGAAGATGGAGTTGTTAACTAGCTACTTAGATTACATCCCTCAAAACCTCATTTTTAACACGACAATCATGCAACTCTTCACCACAACCTTTTTCGCCATCTTCACCATCCTCATATCCATTGTCAATGGCATTAAAGGAAACGATAAATGCCTCGGTGGCAATAAATGTACCTTATACATGAAATGGTCGGCAGGCTCACCCGGCCTCAAACCCGGCACTATGGCAATGCCCAAAGATCTCATACTCTCCGGAAAAGATTGTAAAGTCATTGAATCAAAAATGACACAAGCCGAAGCGAAAGGCCCAATCGAAATCAAATCTTCTTTACCCGAAACCATAACTCTTACTGGGCAGGCTGCCGTTTTTCTCATGCCTCTCTTCACATATGGCAAGAATAAAGAAGGTGGGCAGAACCATTGCGGACAAGGCACAGACATGTGGATCTGTGACTTTCCATGTTAGGGGGTGGATTAAAGTGACCTGTTGAACTGATCCTGTCGATCATTCGACAAGGAGAAGAGTGAATAACTGGGTTGGGCGGTTTCTGTAGCGAAATGGGAGAGGGGACAATTTCTAGTTTATGATGATTCCTGGCAGTCATCTGCTGAAATGATGGAATAGCAAATGCGAGACTTTTTTAAAAAAGAGAGAAAACAATGCTTGACTTGAGAAACTAATCTCCAGAATCTTCACTCGAAGAGGTGATGCGGTGCCTGATTGAGAAGAAACTTACTCCCAATCTTTTCATATCTGTCTGACACAAAAAATTGACAACTAAACATTATTATACTCCCTCAGCTTGTGGTAGACATATATAATAAGCTGAAAGAGAATGCTCCTTTCACCATTCCAAAAAAGTACAACTCGTACCATAGCACCCATACTAATCCCACCCCTCTACACCAACAGTTATTCCAATCCAATCTACATTAAACGTACCAGAACCCCTCCAAATCCATCACAAAACATCCGCATCTCAAAGTCCCATCAACCACCCCCTCGCACATAATTTCCCAGAACTGAAACCACCTCAGTACGACTAAAATATCACGTGTCTCAAGCGTACACAGCTACGGCTGTAGTACATTACACCAAAATCGCGCCGATAGGAGAATTTTCACGTCGCCACTTGCTTCAAAATTTCCGATGCTTGTGGTTCGAGAATAGATAAGAGTGAAGAAGGCCGAGAGAATAGGTCGTTTTATGCATAAGTGAAGTCGTGTGTCGGAGATTGGGATTGGTACTGTCAAATACCGCTGGCACTTGGGAAATGCGGGATATAATGTGGGTGTGTTGATCCCCAAATCTTTCATTTCGCTAGGAGAAAAAACCGAGGGGTTTTGCAGGCACACAGAATATTTATATACGTGTTTCCAAAATACGTCTTGTAGGTTGTATTGTGCACTGTGTTACATTTATTCGTGGAAAGATCCTTGAACTGCTAGATAACATACAGAACTTGAAGCAAAAAACATATAAGGATTAAGTGTACATGGCCTAGTCCTTAGCTTACATATAAACTTTCTATTGCATATCAATAACAAAAAAAACTTGGATCGTGAATGTGTTGAGAACATGATCCTGGTATCGACAAAAGTTAACCTAGAGCCACAAATTTCCATATAGCCTTTCTTCTCCCTAAGCTTTTCATCAGCTGTCGTTGTTCCCTTTGTATGGCAGGTCTCATTGATGTGTGTAGACATGGTATTGAGACTATTCTATGCCATTTGTTCCTTTGACTTTTCTCGCTCACTGGCTCCCTTGATCAAAGTGCTCAGATCGCCCACTGGGATTTGGAACGGAAAGTCTAGAGCCGCCAGCATGATAGCAAAAAAGATCCACCAACCGGCCAGTGATGTTACGAAAAGAGTCGCACCAGCCGCAATCTGCAATCGATTTGCCAACGCCAGTTGAGTCGCATCTTTATTGCCAATACCGTTTGCCGTGTGCCAATACACGGAGGTCAAAAGTGAAAAGGCAACAACCAATGTAAAAAATATAATAACAAAGACGACATTTGTGCGCAGAGAACACACCAGGTATATGAGACACAGGACCGCCATAAAAATAAGAAAGAATCCGAAAGAGGCGTTGAATCCAACTGTTTTCAGGCCGTCGACAGGAGTACCGCCGGGAGGAGCGTAGAGCCCATAGGCGTAGTAGAAGGGTTGAAGTGTGGAGGCGAACGTAAGCCAGAAAGCACCGAAAGAGATGAATACCACAAATGGGAAAGTGTTACCTAGAACGAATTCGAGAAAACCGCCGACAATCATGAGGAGTCCACCAAAGAAGAAATAGGAACCACTAAAAACTTGTTAGTGAATATTGAGACACATTGAATAAGAATTGAAACACTTACATTCCAGCTGCACCGTTGTTACCCGCCCCACGCCAGCCCATAAGATCACACGATAATGGTGATAAGGTAATTAGAAACCCAACTATTGCTCTACATGCTCAGTTAGCATGGAGAGATCTCAAGACTGTAAGACATGAACCTACACCGGAGTAGGGTTTCCAAAAGTTTTTCTCAGATCACCTTTCACTGCGTTTTGGGGAGAGAGATATATCTTTTCAAACAATTCCGGACTGATACTGATGCTACCAGCAGTCTTGATTCTTTTTAATGCATCTTCCGAACCAATTGACATGTCATTCATCTCATATGAATTGCTGCTATCTCCGTGATGATTGTTATTATGCGAGAAATCCTTTTCCTGTGGGACACCACCTGAGTTTGTCTGGGCTTTCTCCGTCGCCATTTTGCATGTAGTTCAAAATCACAGACAATAACTGATAAAGTAGAAGCTAATGACAGTTCATTGACGTAGGAAAGACAATGAGACGATATAGAAACATTTCGCGAACGTGGGAAGTCGGGCATTATGTACATATTTTGACATGTACTAAGTTTTCCCGCAATCTTTGAGGATTCTGCCCTTGGTTCCCCAGACTTTGAAGATCAGCGCACAAGAAGGGCTCAAACTATAGAGCTCTTACGGACTCTTGGATAAGCTATCTAGGTCTGGCTTAGTGAGTGAACACCAAAGCCCTTGGGTTTGTTGAGTGGGAGGCAAGTCTAGAATAGATGTTTTGAGCTAGAATATAGCTAGTATGGGAACATCCAACATACAAGCGCTGAGATCCATATTAGTACAGCAACTTGCTTCTACCACACATCCGAAGAAGGAAATATTCCTCCGAAATGTATCAAAGATCTGATTGCCACCTAGCCCGGCTGTTTTAATCGTGGGCTTTCTATTTTCCTTTAGTGATTAACAAGATAACGAGATAATCGTGAGAGTTGTGCTGCCTCTTAAAATTTTCGTTTTACAAAGGGAAGTATGGCATGTGCAAATCGTCTCACTTTTGTTGATATGGTAGATTGAAACGTGGTACGATTTGCTTTCCAGTCAAGTTTAGGCACGTTTGGGGAACACATAAACCTATGCCTTTAATACGATAAGTTAGAAGTCCGGGGAAAAACTCGCAACTTAACCTAGCTTTTGAGTCACCCGGGAAAGTAGGCGATTGACCATTTGTTCTCAAGGAAAGCGACTCAGGATACACGCTGCAGGGAATATTATTGACTGATACCACATATCATTTATGTCGGAAATTGGATCATCAAGGTGACAGAGATCGATACAAAGTTCCTCAATATTTCCTCAAGGCTCGTGTTCTTGCCGAAGAAATGGCTCACGAGAGTTCTTCTCATTATTTCCAGAGAAACGCTGTTCTCAGTTGTTCATGTGTCCGCAAGTCTTGTCATTGGCCAAACTTCCCAGTATTTTACTAGAAATATCGAGTAATGTAGCATGGAGCGTCTTCACATCCAGCTTCTTTCTTGCTCGCATCAAGGTTCGAATTTTCTCCTTTTTATCATTCTGAGGAATTCATTCGATGCCACAGAATTTCCGAAAGCACACAATCATCAATACAATGTGTACCGGGGCTCGGAGTTGGGACACTTCCCACAAGCTGACAGCGGCAATCTGACAATTTTGATATGTAGTTTAGACTAGGAAATATCGCACGCCACTCCGAATATTCACATGAAGGGGACGAAACTTGGGCTGAACAGCCTACTTATGGCGTAGATCCAGTACACTATTCCTACTTGTGAGATAGGAACGACAAGCTGCCGCCTCCGTTAACTAAGTCGATTGTACCACGTCTTCATGATAATAATGGCGATTGAACATACAAAATATTCAGACGGCCTTTGGAAATTAAGTAGTATACGTACGACAAGTGGCGGGGCTTGTCATACGTGAGCTGTGCTGTGTACTCTAATATGACCAAAATCGCCATATAATTTAGCCTCCCCAAATTTCACAATGGGTTTCCAGTCCATCATTCGAGACCTCAGACGAGATTGCCCCTTTATTCGATCCAGTACGATATGATAGATGATAAGAGAGGTATGATTCGGCTTAAGAGTTATTGAATATCCGTCTGGCTTTTCGGAAAGTTGTGGTTTTTTTTAGCATGTCTAGTATTATTAAAGTTTGATGCGTGTGTTGATCAGTTCAGGTGCCGCTTTGACAACGCGTTGTTCCATCTATCCAGCGAGTCTCGTGATCAGAACAAAACAGAGGCTTCTTTTATATTGTACTATTAATCATCAATTAATATGCTCTTTAGGAACCTTTCTTCAAAGTTGATGATTTGACTTATAAGATAAAATAAATAAAGAGCGACGTTGTAAGAGCGCGTCACGTGGAAGATCATCAACTATATCACATGGGTGCAATAATCCCTGATCAGACAACAGATCTTCATTCGAATAATTATGGGTATCCAAGCACTTCTCCTCAGGCCCATTTCCAAAGTCTAGAATCATTTAAACTGTATGATCTACTTGCAGAATATTGGGATTGGCCCGTACACTAGGAAAATTAAACATTGATGTCAATATGGAGCTGAAGAAGTTTTCGTGCTATATCGTAGAATTCCTACGTAGTAAAGCCTGGCGAGAAGTTTAAGTTTGATCTACTCTGAAGGTTTGACCTGCAGATACGAATCAAACGCGAAAAAAAGAGACAATAAAATCACTCGGCCGCTTCCCTAGTACTCCGCTGTCCCAACAGTTGAGATGATTACACCATTCTCAATCAAGACTACCTGATGGGCCTAACACTTCACAAAGCATCCCTGTTACTCTCATCGCCGCTTCGCAATCTAAACTCCACCATTGGACCTTCATGCCAACTCACAAATCTGTCCCAAGTCTGAAACTCTTGCTTCCTCTCCCTGCCCCAGCCCATTCCCTTCTTACCCTCCCCAAGTCCTACTCCCTCCTGAACACTCAATCTCATATCAAATTCCCAGATCAATCGTGCCAATACCACTCCCATCTCCTGATACGCTAGATATTTACCTATGCAGCTTGTTCTCCCAGTGCCAAATGGGGTGAATGCTTTCGGTTCAAAGACTTTGGAGTCTCGGGCATTTCCTTTTGATGACTCATTTTCACCCTCTCCATCAAGCCAACGCTCAGGCCTATAAACGAACGGATCTTCGAAATACCTTTCCTCGTGATGAATACTGTAGGCGGAGACCCCAACTGTAACTCCAGCTGGAATGGCGCAACCATCGATGACAGCTCCGCCTTTCACTACCTCCCTTGGTATATTGGCCCCAACACCGGGTGAAAGTCGCATGGCCTCGTCAATACATGCCGTAAGATATTTGTAGTCGTTCAGCTTTCCCCCAACTTTGATTTCACTTACCTTAGCCCATGTCTCTCTAATTTCCCTTTTCAATCGTTCATAGACGAGTGGGTAGTGAAGAAGATAAAAGATGGTTGCCGTTAGCCCTGTTGCAGTGGTATCCATGCCGGCTATTATCAAGACACCGGCTTCAGAAATCAATTGTTCTTGAGTATAGGTCTGTCCACCTTCTTGATCCTGTGTAGCAAGAAGGGCAGAGAAAATATCTTTGTTAGCTAAATCATCTCTGTGATTTATCCGCCAATCTGTCTGAGATTTGCTGAGAGCGAAAAGCTTCTTGGCACCATGCATGAAAGATGGTGGGATCAATTTGAATAGACCGAGTTTCTCAATTGTACGCATATGCCCTAGCTGTTGTTCGCCAAATTATTAGTATCTGTCTGGTTTCGGTAGCCGAAGGGTTATTTTACCGTGTTCATAGCAAGAGCCGAATCAGACATGAGGCCAACCATATGACGATTTTCCTCGTCATTTAACATACCCCAATTACGACTGAAAGTTACATCACCCATAATGTCTGCTTGTAGGTATGTCAAAGCTTTTGAAATATCGTGAGCGTGCGTCCATTCGCCCGCTGACACCAGCCCATCTTTGCCTTCTCGAAGATATTCGGAGAAGCGTTGAGTGTTTTGATAGACCAAATTCTGTAGCTCTTGCACCGCCTGCGGATTCAGAGCTTTAACCAGAATACGTCTCTTTAGTGCGTGAATCTTTTTGTCGATAGTGGTGAGGATAGATGGAACTTTGAAAAAATAGTGATATATTGTATAAAAGTCGGACTTCTGCGTGTTGGAGACAGAGCTATATATATCTTGAAGAGCGGTGGTACTATTGAAAGATAATCGATTCGGCCCAATTCGTACAATCGGTCCTGGGAATATCGTTAATGGTTAGTTTCAGAGTGTCCAGCAGTACGGATTAGCGGACTAGATGCGAGTTCTCAAGATCTGAAAATGATTCAGGCAATAACCTTATTGTAGTAGCCCGGTCCGTATTATTGAAAGTAGTATATTGCTTACCATAGATTTGATGGAGTCGATATTCATTCAAATGACGGTCGCCCTTAAGACAATGATGAACATTGTACCAGTCGGTAACGGAAGCCAAAATCGGACCAGGATATGCCGCCAAAGGATGAAAATACAGGCGATAGAAGACGAACCAATGGAGCACCAGCGACAACAACCACAACGAAGCGTGTGGTCCGAACCCGTCAAGATTAGCCTCTTTCATGAGTATTGAGAGACCCCTCAAGATCTTATAACCCACTACACATGTCGTCAGTCCGAGCAAGAATATTCTATGCAATTTCTGTGTTTTACGATCCACAGGAATCCCCGAGATTTTACTACTCTCCATTATATAACTGTCTTTCGAACAGTCAGACAGCTTGATGAAATCAATTAGATTCGGACAATTATGTCGATTGAATAGATAGAATGAAGTTGAATGTTGACAAAGTGAGAGCGAGGTCAAATTGATTACCCCGCACTTGTCCTTCTTGCAAAAATCTTCAGAAATGGAAGGTGTGGTTACATTTTGTCACATGCGTCGAAATGTAACACAAAACTCTCAACGGTCCACCATATTATTGGATTATCGCGAATTTTATACTTACACTGTATAACAAATTGGACACGCCGTAAATCAAAAGGATAAGTAACTTCAGACAAGGATTCAAACTCGTGATTGAGTACCATCTCAACATCATCCGTCCATACATAGTACATTATTCATCTTATAACGGCGTTAATAATCCTATGACTCTCAGACAAAGGAAAGTTATTGGAATATTCGAATGTGTAATGGTGAGCAATGACTGGTACCAAGTATTCTTTTGCACCCCGGCAGGAACAAAACTAAAAGAAAGAGTATGATACAGACACAACAATCTCGAAGTAATTCTCTTGCGGCACGTAATTTACGCTTGAGCAGCTTTATAAACAAACCCAATCCCAAACTACAAAAGCCATTAGCCATCTGCCGACTCCATGCTATAAGCGATGCACATAATCGACCATCACCTTTCATCTGGCTCCATGTCTATTGTATCTTATCCTTGAAGATGATAAAGCATTATCGGGCCCAATATTACTATTCATAGTATTGTTCACACTGACTAACTCTTCAATCGCATAAACCTAAACAGATAACTTGTCAACGATATGAAGCCTAATGTGGCCATATCAGACCGGAATATCTGCCACTCCAGTGGATGACCCAGAGCTAACATGCTTCTCGGGTGTTATTAATGAATGCATCTTCCTTCACTAAAAGCTAGCAGACTGCAGAAGATGCGATTTCAGGCACCCCACACATTGAACAGATACCCCTATTTGAAAAAACAGATACGATCTATCCAGTTCATACCCAAGAACATATGGATCATTTCATTAAGCTGTATGTGTCATGTTGAATTGATCTTCCATAGACTTATGCTCTCCTGCTAGTCTCATCTAGGGATTTCGGAGTCACAGTAATGCTATCAACAACTGATTTTTAGCCGTAATGCTTTTGCTGCGTCCACTAGGAAAAAAAAGGTGAAATGATCACCGGTCACTTGACTCCATGGCTGATCCCTCCACAAGACACAAGAATGCAAGAGTAAGGATGAATTGCGATTTGAAGCACTTCACCCTGGAAGATAAGACATCTTTATCCATTCTAGACCGATCCGGGGTTTCTTTCTTGGAGTGGGGGCCAGAATTCAGGATCGAATTGCAGTACTCCACATATCAAGGTCGCGTATTTGTCGAATGCGAAATCGTGTTGGGAGCTGTCCTGCCACGATGAACATGTACATCGCCTTGGAAACATGTCGATCAAGACCTCGAAGTCTTAACGCAATCCTTTTGGGCGACCCCTTGATGAGATACAGGAGAGAAGACGCCGGATTTCCTGCCAGTGCAGATTGCAGTTTCTAGACGAATTTCTTTTGGTTCTATGTTATTTAGTAGATCCCCACGCTTTAGATGAGATTAAAAGTATTCAATAAACTTCGTTGCAAACTGGATTTAAATATAATCTTACCGTATCAATGCAACATTGCAAACTTAGCCGGGGATCAAATGTCTTGCGTCGCTTGCAGCCTCGACCTTAAATTACTAGCATGTAGAAAGCATTGAAAGAAAAGAAAGAAAGAAATGTTGTCTGCCTTGTATGGAGCCCGAAGGAGCTGCATAAATTAATATGAAGAGTGGAAAATAGGCGCCAGGCTTGAGAAAGTGATGATCATACTCTTAAAGCCCCATGCGCCAATGCACAAGATCTCGCACGAGCAGTCCCAAAGGAACTCGCGTAACATTTTCGAAGTGGATGTGGTTGAAGAAATGTTGGATTTGATCCGCGGAACGAAGATAAGAAAAAAGATAGATCACGCGTCTGATCTCCAAGAAAGGTCGACGCGTGTATCTCATCATTTCGCAAGGCCCGCCTGAAAGAGGATGAGTTGAGAACCGTTTGCAGGATGCCATGGCCACACCGTCTGTGGCATACATGGTGAGCAGCTATACGGACGTAGTGTATGACTTGTCTTTATCTGTAAGCTTTTATTCGTTGAGAATTGCTTGAGATCTTTTGGTACATATCCCACTCTTCTAGAGATGACGGTTTTAGAAAACGTCTTGTAAAGCCATGTGGAATGGACGTGAAAATAGAATTCCGCATATGGAGTATTTCACCGGGGAAGTTACCCGTAGCAAAAGTGTCTAGTGCTGACATGCCATCCTGCTGTTCATTTCCAATTCACAAACTCAGGTCCTTTTGATCCATGTGCAGATCGGAAGCACTTTATTTGGATATCCCACTTATCATGATTTGATGCCTCAGATAAAAGGAGTAACATTCGAGATTTTAGATTTTGTTAAGAGAGGAAAAGAGTGTAGTAGGACAGAAAATGTGAAAAAAAGAAAAAAGGGGATACAATAGATTAAATCTCCAAAACGACACCTGAGTGATTCGAACACTCGCTCCCGAAGGAAATGCCTGACTTTGAATCACTCAGTAGCAGGGCATCGCGTTAACCACTCCGCCAAAGTGCCTAATCATGTGACAATGTCCGCGTAAAATTAATATATATTCAAGACTTGATTGGACACCCGAAAAACAAAGAGCTCATTTCTCTTGTGCAAGGCTGTGAGGAATGACAACTTCACGTAAATTCCTAAGATGATGATATTGACCATTTTTGGAAGGTACAATCGACGTGTCTTTCATTACCTACCTTGGTATGACGCGCCATACCAGACTATTCCTAATAACCGAAGTTCTACCGAATATCATAATTTCAGGCACTCAACTACCCAATCCAAAGGGAACCTGAACACACAAAATATTCTCTAACGCCACCATATCGCGCACGCATGAATCCGTAGATCCTATGAAGACCACGATCGCAATGCAGTCGCGCTATTTGAGTACTGTCGACTCTGTATAAGCAATGGTGTGGTTATAGAGATCATCACCCGCAAATATTACACAAAATTGAAGCGCTTCGGCGTCCTAATTCCAACATAACGCGCGATCCCCCATCCAGATAGACCTTTTCCATGCGTTCAAAGGGTCGAAGTAACATCTTTGAGTGTTCAAGTTTCCCACTGGGTAGTTGGATGAACACAAAATAAACGCAAGATACAATCTGCCTTGTTCGCAGCCATTTGTATCCGTCGTCTTAAGCGCCAGCAATATGCGAAATCATGTCCGAATCCTTTGAAGAGAAGAATGGAAAGTTCCAACACAGACCATCAGGTGTTCCCTGAGTCCCCTGCCAATCTTGTTCCGCAATAGCCACATTACCATGCTGCCATGTGTTATCTGGAACATGCCTGGAATATTTCTGTATGTTGAATAGGTGGGGGTTAATTTTCAATATGATGATCAGAAGGTGCGAGAAGTTATGAGGCACGATCTATTGAGGCTTATGAAAAGCACAGGATCCATTCCTACTTCACACGCAAGGGCAGAGGCCCAGGATACCAAGATATTACTATGCTTTTGAGTTTGAGCTTGAGCTTAAGCTCAAAATTGGTGCTAATAAGCTTACCTCAAACTCATTTGGAGCCCGTCTGATACAATCATTGTAAGTATATTCCCACTGTCATGACTTAAGTGGGGCTATACAATTTCTGGGGTTCGTCCGCGTCGACTACCATGTTCTAGGAGTTTATTATCCAAGATTAATTATGGAGGCTCAAGCAAAGATGGGCATCGGCAGGATTTTGATACGGGTCTACCTGGTCTTGTACTGTCGACCAGGTTGAATCTTTTTGAAGGGAGACAACCACATTCAAAACGTTTATTAACCAACCCGCCTTTAGTGGAGATTGCTTTTTCACGTCTCTATAGTTCTGGCCTTTCTTAACTTAATTACCTTGCTCGATTTAAAGTTTGTGACTATTCCAACCACACTTCTTCAAATATGATAAACTTCGGAACAACACTACTTGAAATGGAACTGCCTCGAACTTCCCACTGGACCCAATCATCAAATTCTATTGTCCACTTTCAACCAAGATCATATTCACCAAAGATGTCGCTAAGCCCTCCTGGAAGTCCAAGTAGTGTGGAGTCTGGTGGTATTAGACGATATCGCAGGACTACGGCTTGTACAACATGCCGCGATAGAAGAGTTGGTTTTTACTTCTCGGTCCATACTTATACAATGTACTGATTCGACAACTCTAGGTAAAATGTAGCCGCGACAGGCCATCCTGCACCCAATGTAAGAAGGGGGGACGACTTTGTAAATACTTGAACAGCGAAATACCCGAATTTGAGTTTATTGAGGTGAATGTATCAAGGAGTCCGGCTGGGAAATCGCCATCGCCAGTTATGTCAAATCCAATCACCGAAAGGAAATCCGGTATCAAGTCAAAAGCAAGTAGTCGATCGGTGGCTAAAGCGTCCCAAATACCACCATCTCGATTTCCCCCAAAGACGCTGGTGAATAATATCGATACTCAATTCCATCAACCCATCAAAAATACAGCGATTCCCCTTGGTGCACTCGGCGAAGATTTCGTTTCCTGTTTTCGGACGAAAGTTCCAGCGCGAGAAGTTTGTGATCATTTCTTGAACAACTTCATAGGACTACAATCTGCAGTGCCCATATGTCATATTGATACTCTTATAGATGAGTATACAAGCTTCTGGGCCAACCTTTCTCCTAAGACCTCGGTTGAATCTACCTTACTCATCTTAGCTGTCCTATATTGTGGGGCAGCCAATTCTACCATAAATATTTCACAATCAACAACATTACACGATCTATACGAACAGCTATTAGATATAGTTAATCTTCCAACATATCATTGCACACGCCGAGGATCATCTGCGATCCAGCTTCTGCAGGCTTACCTTCTTGTAAACACATTTCAAGCTAGCACATCATCCTCACAATTCCGGTACGGATTTTTACCCCACGCAATTAGACTCGCTCAATCATTACAACTCCATTTCGACAAACCATATCAAAGTAATGGTGTGCAAGCTGAACTTGAAAAGAGAATCTGGTGGCATTTGTTGTTTTTAGATCTCCAGTCGACTATCACGACTGGCGCACCTTCGCTGATAACTAGAAACGGATACAAAAACGATGTTTCGTTACCCATGGTGTTGAATCATGCCTCTAGCCAAGATTCAACTTCACCGATGATGATCGCCTTTTACGGCCAGTGCCAGTGGGTGCGTTGTATGCGCGAATGGGTCATGGAGATGCCAACGCAGGGAGATGCAGTTCATCTCGTCGAAAGCATCGAAAATCTCCTGGAATTATTACCGGGAGCAAAAGCAGAAAACTTGGGACCGCGGGCGTACCTGAAGTTATTGATTGATAGTGCATATTGCCTTCTCGGCTTGAACTTCTGTCAAGCAAAACAGTTGCAGGACATTGGATGGCGAAGTGATATTGTCCGGTTTGTTATCACCAAATTCGACAGTCCTACTCTTTATCACTAATATGTTCAATCCAGGGCTGCAAGTTCGTTCCTGCAAAATTACCTTTTTCTATCCGACACGACCTCCATAACACCATTGAAGTGTATTCTTCCTGGTCTCATACAGCCTCACCACGCTGTCTTTATCCTCCTCATGCACCTTAGTTTGTGCACTTCCTTGGATTCCAATGCTGAATCACTGAAAATTCTTGTGGACAAAGTCTTTAATGCCGAACTATCTAGCCCCAGACTTGGTGCCAGTTGTACCGCTTATAGATCGCCCAAGTTCATACACTCTAGCCCTACTTCTCGGATCTCGCGCAAGTCATATGGTTACCCTCGTCAAGATGTCCTCATCCTACTCTATAGAAAAGTACAAGCTAAACTAGGCCGGAACACACCAAAATTCACAGCCGTGTCTTGCTCTGCTTCCCCCAATATCGGGGTTTTACCCCAGCTTGAAGGCTTGGTCTCGCGAGACGCAAATAGCAGCATTGTCTCCAGTGAGAATTCCGCAAGTGGACATGCAGGAACTAAATGGATGGAATTGGCTATGGAGATGAACACTGAGGACTATATGATGGATAGGGAGTTAGACGATGTCTTTAGAGGCGGACGAGATGTATGGAACAAATGGGAAAGACTGATAGGTGCGATTTTCAAGTGCTGAAAACCGGACTATGAGAGATTTGGGTATGACGAAGAGCTTTTAGTAATTAGCTTATAACTAATAAAGTATCTTGTAAAATAGCAAAAACAGCATCTTCAAAATTTGGCCATAAAAATGCTTGGTCTTCTCAGGTGTATCTCGACTGATTTAAAGCATATTTCAGTCTAACTTACTTCTTGAACTCTATTATAAGTATAATATACTAAATCACTCACTAACTTCAAGTGAATAAGTGATATCACAACTGTATAATATATTTGAAACATGATTTCATAAGATGAAACTCTGTCATTGTATAGAAGTTAAATGATCTATCTTATTGAATTGGAATGGAATGGAAGTATATGATACGTTACATTTAAATTCACAGAGTCTGATTGAAATTATTCCCTCTTGTTCTATGAAATGTTTTCATAAGTAATGATTCAAATTAGTCTCATCCATAGGTATGAGACTACAAGAACTCGATATAAATATACCTACCTAGGCTGGGGTACCTAGATATGGATCTTCTTTCAAAGACGGGAAAAAAACGAAGCGGATTAGTCTAATTCGGTTGGCATACACTATTCTGACTTCAATACCTACTTTAACAATCATATATTCCATTTATTTCTCACCAGAACAACCAAAAGTCTTCCACTCTTACTGTTATAATCAATTATATTATTTGCTATGATCTAATCGTACCCTCCAAGATATTATAATTCAATTTAGACTGGAAGTATATGTACATAGATGATATTTATATTACCGCATTGACCTCAAACAAACACACGATCGCAAAGTCAAAAGATTTAAACCTGTTCAGTGGACTCCTGAGTTTTAACACTCTTCCATTCCAGAAATAGAGAAGAAACAAACGCCAATCCAGTAACAGGAATCGCTGCGATAAAAACTTTCTGCAAAGCACCATTGTATACTTCCAATAGTGCAGGCAATTGATCAGCATCAACTACAGATCTGAAGCCAGTGGCACCAGCATCTAAAACTGCCTGGATATCGATTCCTGGTAGTTGTCCACTGTCATATGAAGTTTTCAATTGGTTCTGAAGAATTGTATTTCCAACAGAAACAAAAACTGCGCCACCGAAAGACTGCGATGCAACCACTGCAGCGGTGCCGATAGGGATTTTCTCCAATGGCAAGACGGTTTGGACAGCGGTAAATCCTTGTTGGATTGCAATTCCGAAACCCGTCGCACTGAGAATTTCGTAGCCGATCCACTCAGCCGTTGTGGTATCAGTTCTGAATGTGCCGATGAATCCACAGCCTATCGTAGCGATTGCTGTACCGATGATAGCAGGTGGTGTGAAGTATCCGGATTTGGAGACGAGAACACCGGCTACGAGTGAGAAGAAAGCATTGCAGAGGATATATGGAATCATGTCGACACCAGATGCAATGGCAGATGTATTCTTGATCGCTTGAAACCACTGAGGGAGATAATAGCCGTGAATTATCAAGGCTGAATAGAGGAAGAACGAGAAAAGGCAGCTTGCTAGTACGGTTCGTTGCTGGAGTATTTCAAGTGGAACCAAAGCTTTGTCGCCTCTGTACCAGAACCACAGTCCTAACAAAATCATGGTTACCCCGAAGCCGACGAGAAGGCCAATAACCATTGCGCTGGACCAAGAACTACCCTAATGAATAGTCAATGCCTAGTAGTTGTAGACGCCAAACCACAAAAATGGAACTTACCTCTTCAGTATGTTGGAAAGCTATGAAAAGCATAACGCATGCACCGAGCAAAAGAATGTTTCCCAGGATGTCGAGATCCAGGACTCGTGAGCCGAACGATCGTTTTGTGACCGTGTTATTCTTCGGATTGAAGAATAAGATCATGGCCAAGATGGTTACTCCACCGACCGGAAGATTGAAATAGAAACACCATCTCCATGATACTTTGTCTGTGAACACCCCTCCCATTAATGGTCCCACTGTAGCTCCTAATCCGAACCTGCAATTGAATTAGTCTAGGGACGAGTAGCCAAGTTGCAATACTCACATCAAACCCACAGCCGCGGTGAAGACGGGACGTCTTTGTATCGGAACACTATGAGCGACCACAACAAAAGAACCAGTCAAAATACCCGCACTCCCAACTCCTGCAATTGCGCGCCCTATAATCAATGTGAGAGAATTCGGAGCTACACCACAAATCAATGATCCTATCTCAAATAGCGCATTTGCGCCTAGATATGACCATTTGATACTGAAAATAGTAAAGATCCTTCCATACATCGGTTGGAACGCGCATGCCGTAAGTAGGTATGCACTTCCATACCACCCCACGTCCGCGTATGAATGGAATTCTCCACTAATATAGGGAATTGCCTAGAAGTAGGTAATATTAGTAATGCGTGCAACGGCGGAACGGGGAATGACAGGCATACAGTTGTAATAATTGTTCTATCCAAAGAAATCAAAAGCACCGACAAACAAAGCCCAATCGTGAGGATCGTTAGAGCAAGAGTTCCAGGATACTCAATTTCTGCATCCAATTCCTGTGGCTCTAGTGGCGCAACAGCTTCTTCGTTTTTCTCGTTTTTTTCGTTTTTTGCGCGAGTCCCGAAAGCATCCAGATTATTGGTAGAGGCTAACGATATTGCATTCACCTCCTTGGTTTCCCAATCCACCATCTCATCTATGTTCTTCATGAATTGATCACTCCACAATCCTGGTTTTCCGGGGTGTCTCTGCTCTTCCACAGGAGTGGATAATCGATGTGGTCGCTCATAGGTCCTACTTCTCTTGGCGCTAGATACGGATTCACCAAGCGTGCTTTGAGATGCCAGATGTCGAAGTGATGGAGCTGCAGATGCTATGATATCTGTGAACAGTTCATTGAGGGCGGCATTATTTCGGGGTGCTTTGTTCGGATCAATGTCCGAAGATTTTCGTGTCCCACGAGATGTGGTGGGTTGTAATATCCGAGTATTTCCTTCGAGTGACGGTTTTTCCAACTCCATGATAGATTCAAATCCTGCATAATCAGAGCCTGCTTTCGTACTCTCCATGGTAGAGGGACGCGAAGCATTGCGCGACTTTTCTTTGAGGTTTTTAAATGAATCGTGGGAGACCCTTGGCTTATGTTCTTCTGGCTGTTGAGGACTTCGTTGAGAATTCAACCTCTCTGTCGGTATTTCCTTGTTGCGACCCAACTGTGATTCTGCTTCTTCAAACGTACTTTCTGCGGGCTGAGGTTTAGTTCCATCTTTGTTCGCTTCCACATTATCTTTAGAGCCTTCTTGTCTACCAGATCCTGTATCTACTGCTTGTTGATTTTTATCAGTATCTGAATGATGAGAGAGTCCATTGGCCTCATTTAGAACCGTTTGGTCTCCTCTGTCATCCGGAGTAGTTTCAGATGACGGTTGTACATGGAAAATTTGACGCGAAAAGTCAAGTTCTTCCACTAAATCTGTATTTGGTGCTGCATTTTCAATTGGAGAGCTCGCTTCACCGTCTGAACCCATATTTGCATCTCCAGGGGATGCCTTCGTGGTATTTTTTGATATTAATGTCGATGTAAAGTTGTTTCAACTCCTTTGTTCACCACAATCCAAATTACGATGTGAGATATTGGGCATAGTTGATTACGTAGGTGAACCATTAGTTGCAGATACGGGATTGCCGATCAACAATATATACTATTGTAGATATGCGGGCTACGAACTAGTACAGATATCCGGCACCATTCGGGAGGAGAACTGGGTTTTTCGATGTAGATCTTCACCGGAGGAATTGGTCTGTGACATCTCAGCCAGCTAAACATTTTAGGTTATTTGAATCACGACCCGAATCTTCGATGGGCCGACGCTGTGACAAAAGCTTCTTTTGTGCGTATGGACTGATCTCCAACAGACAAAAATTCATTCAACGTGTGAAGATGAAGTCATTTCAACACCATGTGACAAATGCGCTGCAATTGTTGTCTATGTACGCGGCAGATTAAAAATTATAATATGTACAGACAGCAATTAAAACCTTATATCCAGAACACATGAGCGCTGGTAGCTCATAAGATTTGGGTTTTCTTCAGCCCCGCCAATTGAGCAAGAGTAGATAAAACACCAACTAAGCCAGTACCATCAGTATGTCTTCCTAATGCCTCAGATTCACCAGTGAATGATGCCTCCAACTCCTGCTGGCTCTCTACAGACAAAGTGTCTGCAATTTTCTTTCCCCGCAATCTCTCTTCCTCGATCTTTGCATGCGTCCATTTTCCAAAGTTGCCTGATTTGATTTCTTCATTCAATTGCGCATCCATTTCATTCTTCTGAAGATCATCCGGAAGTAGTCCAGAAGCCTTCATCATAAATTCAGGACTGATTGTTTTGCGACCTTGCTTGAAAACACATTTGCCAAGCGAGGATGCTACGACACCAGCTCTTGGATCCAATTCCTTGCATTTTTCATCTTCTTCATCCGATTTCTGTTGTGGATAAAGGGTATATGACTTTGGTTTTGATGCATCTTTTCGAACAAAATGTGTGACAGTCCATATCCATTTTTCGTCCCACGATAGAATTCTTGTCCACATCTCATATGATTCGTAAGGCTTGAGTTCCTTCTTAAAATTGCAATTTACTGCTCCCAAAGCAATGCCGAAAACTGGTCCCTTCGATCCTGTGACTGCCTCTGTTCCACCTCTCATCTGTTCGATAGCTTCGGAGAATAGCGTACAAAACAAGTGTGTTCGAGCTACATCGGCATCTGAAAAGTAGGAACTGTTACTTTCTAAGGGGAGTCAGTGACTATACACCTGGAAAAATAGTAGAATCCACAACTTACTGTGGAGGTTCAAGTCAATCTCCATCAAGGGAGCATGTGACTCAGTGATCAAGGGCTGAAAAATTTGATGTGGTCCACATTTTACTTTTGGTCGCTGTGAGCGAAGACAGAATCGAAAGGCGTTGACGATACGTAAATGCCAAATTAATGGCAGAGTCTTGAAATTCCCAATCGCTAGTAAGATAACGGCGAGCTTCCAAACTGTCATTGATGTATAAACATAATCTAAACATCTCAGAAGAATGTGTAAAGAGTACGTAACGATGGTCCAGAGAAGAGTTTTGCTGGGGAAGAAAGGTTGAGTTGTAAACCCGGTGTACAGGTGCGTGGTATGCGTACCACTGACTGTAAAGTTGTTCATTTTGAAGTCTGATAGTGAAAGAGGTGCTGAAGATGAAGATTTCTGCGATGCAGAATATTATTCTAGAATATTTGACATGTGTAAAGAAAATGAGATCATAGAAAAGAGAAAGAAGAAATCATTTCTGTTTTCTGTTACTGAAATGCTTGATTTCACCGCCATGACTACAAATGGCAAGAGCTAGCCTGAACTTCTATTTTTACATGTCGTAGATGGCGCTCAGATAGACCCAATATTCGTGAGATTTGTGATCTTTAAAGTTCACCAAAACTTCGTGAAAATTGGGCACGATGGCCTTCCATGCAGAGATCTTCTTCGCAATGTCTATTACCAAAATCAAAGATCTACCTTGCCAGGTTGATCTCAATACACACTAGTTAATTGAAGACGGCTGGGTGAGGATGCATCATTCCAGTTTCCTGCGGCTCTTGCATTAGCTTAAACTCGAATACACTAGTGCTGATCTCTTCCATTTCCCATTTGGGATCCCGCGTGAAACCACTATGTGTTAATAGTATAAAGATCTACATAGAAAACCTGGACGTGGCCGAAAAAGTTAATCTATCAAAGGTCCGAATCGATTACTGGCTCGATAGCGGGTATAAAAAAGACTAAATTGACTACGGTGTAACCGACATTGGGCCGGCCATACCTCTTTGGGAATCAAAAGACATCATATTTGATTCATATACCCTTTCTGGGCTAGGGCGTTCCTCTGAGATCCACCGGCATGGTTGCTTTGATTTAGGGCTGACAAGATTGCGAAAGCTGGCGGTTCTTTAGAGTCAGTGCAAATGATTGTTGCCAAGACCTGTATCAACCGCTCGAGCATGTGGATATATATTCCCGGAACCAGGTAGAGGGTGTTAAAGCTAGCCCAAGAACTAGTTATTGTCAACTTGGACAATGATATTACCCCATTATCTAATCGGATTACAAAAAAAATGTATTTCACATGTGACTACGATGCAAAATTCCAGAGATTAAAATTGTTTTCTATTCTTACATTCGAAGCTCTCACAGGGAGAATATACATTATGCTACAAAATAAAACTTATCAAATACAAACTTCACCATCCAATCCCCATTAGAGCTGCTTCTCGACTTTATTCCCCTAAACCCCTCCTGAAACGTGCCTTCTGAAAAGATCCCCAAAAGCCCAAGAAGAAAAGCTCCTCAGTCGATGCCTTTGTGGTTCAAAACTTCAGTATTTATGACTTTACTACAGTCTTAATGTCCTGGGCCTTGATGGCGGTTCTCTTCACTGTAGTCTTCTTGTATGTAGCAAGATAGAAAGAGATGAAGAGAAAGAGGTAGGAGCTTAAAATGGTACATCCAGCGAAAGCAGCAAATGGCTCACCAGCACATGTTCCGACGTGGGGGAGATGCTTGTAGTAGGCGCTAGCGTAGTAATTATATGTGGCAAACTGGAGAAAGGTCAGTAAGAGTTTTGTTTCCTGATTTTGAGACTTACGTAAACTGCGAAAAGATCAATGACAAATTGGGTGATTTGCATGCGGGTGATCCATTCCTTCCAGGTGATGCGGATTCCACGTGCACTCTGGAAGTAGTACCAATACATCACAACGTGAACGGAAAGATTCAACGTGATTGGGACCCAGGATACTGGAGTGTGTCCAACAAGTTGAGTGTAACACAAGAGAGCTGTTGCTGGGTGGTGATAGCAGTGAAGGAAAGCTAGTATAACAATAAGCACTGCAAAAGTTCAGGTTCAGTTATGACTTACTCAAAGGCTTCTTCTTGAGGAACAAGAAAACGGTGTCAAGCAACTCCACATATTTGGTGATGTAGTTCAACTGTGTGTCTTCATTAGTATGATCTTCTTTCAAGTCTTGGGAATATGAACATACGTAGTAGAGAGTAACCAATGGCTTGGTCCATCCAGTTCCACCGCAGATACCATCAAACAAGCCATTTTTCCACAGACTTGGAATGAGCTGCTGCGCGAACAGAACAAGCAACGAACCGCTTACGACAGTCAACATCAAGTTGTGTGCCATGAACAAACCATTCAGTTTATATGCTGGACGGTTCTTCATCCATGCTTGACCACCGAAGATGATTACGTAGTAAAGAGCTATTGTAACAAGAGTTCCTTTCAACGTAGCCATTGGCGTCTTTCCTGGAATGAACTCAAAGTCTTCAGCAGGATATCCTGCGACCGACGTCCAGAGTTTATCGAAGGCTTCCCATGGGGAGAACTTGATGGCCCCATCCAGCGGCAAAAGAAGTGTACTGCTTGACATATTGGCTGATGCTGTCGCAACTCGTGAGAAAAGAATGTGTGAGATAAGAATGAGATTCAAGATGGGATTCTGATGTCAAAAAGAATTTTGTTATTTTAGGGGTTAACGATTATATCTTAAAGAATTTTGCTTCTTTCGAAAGATAGGGAGGAAGGTGCTAATCCTAGTTGAAATGCCGTTTCTCATACATCGAAAACTTTGAAAACTTCTATGGACTAGTGACGACGATCACAATCAAGGCTAGAATTTGTAGTAGTGATGATCTGAGGCAAAATCTCGAGCTGAGTGATTGAGAGTTTGAAAACTACTTTCAGTTCCATGGGTCTGCAAAGTCTACTTCCTGGCTAACTTTCGCCATGAAGTGGAGCTTTGTCACTATGATGAATGACCGCTATCAGGGGCGACGGCAAGTGTAACGACAGATTTGGGGAAACAAACTGAGCTTCCGGACGTTTCAAGCATCGAATTATTGCTACCACTTGGCGTGCATAGAAATGAACGAATGGATGAATTTCTCCGAAGTACACGGACTAGCTCCGCATTGGTTATTAGTGAGGATCCATAAATGATGTGTCGTAGGGGGCTTCGTTGGGGACGTCTAAGTAAAGATAAGCTTTTTGCGGGTACCTTTCGCCTATCTCGAATCTTGATGATCGCGCAATTACCCCTTCCGGCTGTCTGCTTCCCGCTCACGTTAAAATGCCTACTAGTGCTTGTAGATCAGCAACAACAGTGGGGATGATACTAATCCATTTCTCACAAGCGGGACGGCTGTTTCACGTTATTCTTTTCTCGAAAATTTTAAGTTTATTTTTTGAGTCAATTAGAATCATTTCGATAAACTCATATTAATAGAATGCTTCTCGCATATCTCCACAGAGAAGTCTCTGATCCACACTCTGCGAGATTCGATCACGCCGAGTAATTAGTTAAGACAGCAATTTTGGCGTGTCAAGCAAGGATGCGTACATACCGTGCTGGCATTGTTCGACCTGTTAGCCGGATATTTCGTTTACCGTCTATTGAAAGTTATTAGTAGTTGATACATTCTTGGGAATGCACTTCTGCAAGATTTGTGGAGAATTTTAGATAGATTCGATCGTAAATGTGTGATGACGATCAATGAGATCAACATTTTCGAGCATTCTGGCTAAAAAACACCAAGTGTTGTTAAGATTACGATCCACAAGTATGGACGGTGAATAATTTCATTAGCATTTCCAATTCATTCATCAGTGTCATAATTCCGGTCTTTGTCTTGTCGTTTCCTTCTCAACTCAGTAACATTTTGCTTTGAGCAACGATATGGCTATCGAAGTATCTTTCGCCTCCCTTTCTGGGGCAGCGACATTGATTGCACTCCTGATATCAAAGAACTCCTCGTGGAGCACTATATACTCACTTCAAATTGTCTTTGGAGTCTTCATACCATCATATGTCTTTTATCTCAGTTACATTTTCCCATTCTATATTTCCGAGCTGCGACATGTTCCTACCGTACCTGGTTTCCCTCTCTGGGGTCAATTCTTTGACATTATCAGCACTGAGATTGGTGTTCGACAGCGTGAATGGCATCAAACCCACGGCCCAATCATCAGATACTTTTTTCCCTTTGGAGCTGAACGTCTATCAGTCGTAGATGATGATGCAATCAAGCAGGTATGATAGATCAGTATAACCTTTTTGTACAATCTTTAACATGAACTCGTAGATGACAACCAGAAATCCATACAACTATCCAAAGCCAGTGCGCGCGAAGTTATGGATGGTCAGAATTCTTGGGGAAGGTGTACTACTTGCTGAGGGAGATGAGCACATCCATCAACGAAAGTCCTTAGCACCCGGTTTCTCTATCCAATCGATTCGAGCGCTCTACCCAGTATTCTGGCAGAAGTCATTGCTTCTCACCAAGCTGTGGAAGGAAGAAATGGACGCTGACTCGGTAAAGAGTAAGCCTTTTGAGGTTTTGGAATGGTTGAACCGCACTACTCTTGACATCATTGGTGCCGCTGGCTTTGGTGTGGATATCAACTCGCTCGAAAATCCCGAAGCTCCAATTCGTGAGGCCTACCGACTTGTCTTTGCTTTCGACATTGGCTCCCGTATCTTGCACGGTCTTCAAGCCTTTATTCCATCTACCAAGTACATTCCCGCCAAGATGAACCGTGATATGGAGAGTTCGCGAAAGATCATTCTCAAGACTGCAACAGATATCATTGACGAGAAGCAAGAACAAGCTGCTCAGAGAACTAACCATAAGGACATCATCGCATTGATTGCCAAGGACAACTTGAAGATGAAGGAAGCTGGTGAAGAAGGTTTATCTTTCGAGACTATGCGTGATCAAATCATGGTAAGCAGAAATCTTAAATAGCTCCTCGTAATATTGCGGAAGACTAATATACATTGTCCACAGACTTTCCTTGGAGCAGGCCACGACACAACAGCAACAGGTTTGGCATGGACAATTCATCTTCTCTCAACTCATTCGGAAATTCAAGAGAAGCTCAGAACCGAGATCCGCGAGCACATGCCTTTCCTATTCGATCAAAAAGCCCGTTATGAAGGAAGTGTTGAAAAGACTGATGCGGATCTTCTACCATACCTCGACAACGTCTGCCGTGAATCTCTCCGCTTCATTCCACCCATCCCAATGACAGTCCGACAATCTCTCAAAGACGATAAATTGGGCCCATACACAGTTCCAGGCGGCACGGTCATCTATATTCTCGCAAACACTGTTAACCATCTTCCTATGTACTGGGGTCCCACAGCCAATGTTTTTGATCCTGATCGTTGGGACAAATTGCCTTCTACTTTCACGGCCAATGCTTTCATGACTTTCTTGCAAGGCCCGAGAGGTTGTATTGGACGCAAATTTGCAGAGACTGAGATGAAGGTTTTGATATGTTGTTTATTGAGCATGTACAAGTTTGAGCGTGATGAGAGCGTGGAGAATCCCGAAGACTTGAAGATGTGGAGATTGGTTTTGAGACCAAGAGACGGTCTTCAAGTCAAAGTTACTGCCATCTAAAGTTGTTTTATAATTGATACGATGTCAATGTCAGTCGGCATGAAGGAAAATTGGGAGATGGTACAGAATCATTTTAATTTTTACATAGATTTTTTCACAAAGACTCTTGCATGTAAGAGTTCTGGTCATAGTTTACGTACCGTATCCTTTCTGTAATATAATTCTTACAAAATACTTATTTTCTTATATAAATTGAAGTGCTGAATGCCCGCTCAAGAAGCTAACCGATTCCACTGAAATTTAGACATGTAGAAGTGTCTCTGATCTCAATTTTGAAAACAACGCAAATATCTTGTCTTGAATTCGGATTGATTGTACTAAATCTAATGAGCAAATATGATTCTGCATATCATCTGTCAACAATCTAATATTGATATGTTGGGAAGATTAAAGATTGGAGAGATGGAGGGTCTTGGGCTCATAACTCATCACACTCTCAGCGAAGACACAACAACTTTTACAGTAGTCTCGATACTGTCGAACAGACTTCAAAGGGTGTGCACACATGAATCATACATAGAAGTCAAAGCCGGACAGAAGCTATAGAGGGGCAGGAGTCAAAGAGGGGCTGCATCCATTCTGCCCGCCCTCTTCGTATGAGCAGGGAATATTAAATATGGTACCTCCATTCCACGTTATGTGGGACGCCATCACACACGTCATCTAAGCACGAGAGTGGGGAGAAAGTGGGTTATAGATACATCAGTCCGACAGCTACGCTTTGTTGAAGGATTGAGAGCACGGTTCTTCCTATCTTCAATGATAGAAGACAAAGTCGAGTGCCTAGCACATTCTGCCTATTATGAAAAACGTCCCTATTTCTGCAAATTCGAAGACTTCGTTATTTTCACTTTGCAATACAAACAATTCACATGCTTGAACTCATTGGAAGTTCATGAAATCAAAAATTCAGGGCAATGGATAGAAGCAAATTTAGAAGGGTAAAAAGTATATATATTAGAATTAAAAATCTCCACAAAAATCATCTCGCCAAAAAGTTTTCTCCCCAAATTTCAACTATCATCTCAAAAGACATGCACGCTCAATTTACTGCTACATATTTCCAAGGATCTTTGCATCATCCTCCCCCGCCCCAATGAAGCACGATCAATGTATAGCCGTGCCAGCTTATGCACTGGTGCTTCCCTCTCTGTTGACTGTAACCGGGTTGCAGACAGCGATTCCTACGCAGTCGAGATCAATAGGAATAAGAACCTGGGGGTCGACATCGATCAAAGAATTTCCATGGTTGTTCTGTACCTGCTCCGCTTGGTTGATGGTAGGGTGAAATCCGGTTTGTTCAATGTTGGCAGGGTCGACATCGGCGGGTTGGACATCAGCGGGTTGGACATCGGCGGTTTGGGCATCACCGGGCTGAACAGTACCTGGGTGGACTGGAGCTGGGTGGACTGCAGCTGGGTGAACTGGAGTTGGGTGAATCACAACTGGTTGGACTGGAGCTGGGTGGATCTCAGTTGGGTGGGCTGGGGCCAATGGACCCTCTCCTGCTTGAGCAGCCTCGTATCCGGGGTTTCCTGCATGGCGAGGGATCATCTGTCGATCAATCTGTTAGAAACAATTTCTCAATAATTCGATTTGAAATTTTACTCACTTTGGCGGCATCTGCTGGGACTAATTGGCCTAAAGCGGCAATCGATGAGTCCTTGCCGACGGGGAGAGCAATGCTGAAGTCCGCAAGGACAACGACGAGGGCAAGGGCAGAGATACGTGAGAATTGCATGTTTTCGGTTTGGGGTTTTGAGTAAACAAATTGTTTTGATGATTGATTGTGGTAGGTTGAATGAATGAGTGGATAGTTTGCTAAATGAGTGTGATTGATGAATGAATGTGAAGTGTTTGATGGATTATTCGATTTCCAATGTAATGAGAATGAAGATATATACCACAATCCTGGCGACTGACCGATTATTCGACCAGGATTCCCGAGATCTGCTGATCATACCGATCTACCATTTCTGAGACAGCAAGAGACCCCGAAAGGGGATCTGGTGTTCCCAAGAAGGCCGCTGAGCGAGTAGAGTTTTCCCTACCGCCGGATCTTAGATGCGAAAGGGAGATCGGCAGATCAGGATCAAGCAATTGTGGATATAACGGAGCAAACATTAAGCTCGCCTTCATTTAAGAACCTTTCCAATCTAACATTAATGAACTCCTTGTCGACCGCTTGGAACGCCACAAAAGTTACTTTAGTGTAATTGACAACGATCTCAATGCGGTCACGTGAGACGATCTCATTCGGACATTTTAAGCTTGGCGATGTAAGGCCAAGCGAAATCTGGTCAAGTCAGGGACAGCGAAGCTAGCGCTCCCTCAGCTGCCCCACCAAAGCACTGACAGAGATTCGTCGTCACCGCTAAAGACCCACCAATTCGGAAAGTTCTATGCAATAGCAAAGGACCACACATAAGACATACTGTACCAGAACGAGAGAGACTCTGCAAATCGCAATCTTGGTGACTCTGCTTGAGTCAAATTTGATTACTATACTCTGTAGTTCACGTTATAGAACAGTTGTTGTCTAGATCGAATCGTCCTGTCTGAACTAATTATCTTGCGGAAAGTCGGAATCCGAGGTGTCGATGAACTTTAAACGCCACCATCTCGTCCGCATGTTGAATTTCCTTTCTCAGACGACAATGATACTGGTACAGTGACTGATATTGAGGATCTCTCGATCCTTTTCCCCGCTAAAAAAGGTTATATCATATTTGTGGATAGTTGAGTGGACCCAAGTGATCGTCAGCTAACTCATCGAAGGATCCTTACTGTCGATTGTCAATCTGCATCTGAATTACCCCCATAGGACATCACAAACGCAATTAGGCGATAGACTATCCGTAGCTCGTCTAACTCCAGGAAAAAGTTTTTAGAAAGTTATATTGTGTTGGGAGAATAATTTTATATCCACTTCAACGGGATATGAATGTGCATTTCGCGAAGTAAGTTATCGTGTTGGTGGATTCTGTACTTCGTAGAAGTCGCCAGCATCAACTCTATAATCAATAATTTCAAGATGTACATCATTTCAAATTAGATTGCTGAACATCACAACCTGATAAAAAAAATGGATGACGATGATATGCCCAAAGCCTGACCCTCAAGAGCACCTCCACTGTGCAAATTGGCCAAAAACCTTGTCCTCTCTCAATGCCAGCAAACATTCTCTCCGTAAGCCCATGCAAATCTCCAAACCTCCCTCTTCAGCATTCTCTCCTTCCCCCTCGGGAATTCTCGGGAAAATGACAAAGACTCCATCAGTCTTCAAACTTCTCCACCTAAACCTTTTGCATTTACCACCGAGGTTGTTCCCCCAATCCAAGGCGTAATATGGTTGTCCCGACCAAGATGAGCACCCAGCATTACGTTGGTGAGATTCAAAGCCGCTTGGCTCTAGTCGGTTAAGATCCGACACTTTCTGGATTGCTTTGATTACGTCTTTAACCCTCGCCTCATCAACGTCACGCACTGATTGGCGAACGAGGCGTGCGATGGCTCCAATATCTGTAGTATTTGAGGACATTGATATCAGATCAGAGAACGTGCTATTGGATTTGGCAATCAATACAACATTTCCAGTGAAAGTAGGGGACATGGCAGGTTGAATGCGGTTGCGTCCGTTGACCGTCATGACGAGCAGTGAAGGAGTAGATGACTCGACGGAGTTTGAAGTAGCTGAACGTGCCGAAGTTATCCTAGACCAAACGAGTGCAACCAAAGCATCGTTTGTAGAAACCCAAGATAAATCGTTCGAGCCCTCATTAGCCAGCTCTTTCAGACGTCGCAAAGAATCGTCTGAGAAGAAAAATACACCCGTTCCCACTACATCTGAAGAAACCGAAACGTATGGCGTGGAAGATAAATCCTCTGGCAACAATTTGTATTCTGGATAATCCTCCAATCTACCCGACCCCTGTCCTTGCAACAGAGCAGAGTTATCAATCCATTCATCAGTCACCAATTCATGACCATTTCCCCCATGACAGAATGTAGACCACAATTTCAAAACGTTAAACATTCCCGCCTCATCCATAACACAATGATGCACGGCGCAGACCAAAATAATGCCACCCCGGATAATGTTTGCTTGTGCAAGAAACACTTGAGCGTTATTTCTTACCAAATCTGGTAACACATCTCCGTCAACTGCATCGGTAGGAAATTTGTTGGCTTGAATACTTTCAAAGTCATATTTGGAACTGAGATCCTTCACCGAAAGAATATCATTGACGCTGAAATAAGGAGCTTGCACGGCAAGTGAGCCTTTTTGACAATTTAGTTCTCGGGATGGCCCAACTGATGCGGCAAGAATAGGGAATGCTGATATAGTTTTTGAAAGGCCATCTTTGAGAGTTTGAATGATGTCTTGGGACTTTGAATTGGAGGAGAAATAGAGGAGCTTAGGGACGTGAACGTGTGGTGATAGGTGGTCGAGTGGGGAGAGTGAGTATGGTTCTTTGTTCATGATTTCGATGCAGAGTACAGATATAAATTGTGGAAGCAAGTTTTTGATCAATAAGATGACATGTAATTTATTTCAATTGAACATGAATGCTCTGGGTGATTCTTGGTTTTATTACAACTACAATCGGGGCATTCGACGATGAACTGGCACAACGAATATTGACAACGCACACCACTTCATCGGGCATCTCACTTGTAGAAACACGTATAACCATATTCCTTGATAGTTCCTACTTAGCTCAGCACAACCCTCTTTTCAATAATTGATGTACTAGTAATAAACCAGGTTATAGTATTGTGGACCGCTGTACCGAGGATATGATCTACACGCACTAGCGGTACCCTGACTAGGCCTTTCGATGAAGCTTATCCAAGTTCCGAAATATTATATTTGTCAATAATGCCACTGTAAAGGCGTTATAGCAACGCTCATGTATTATGCAAAGTCTAAGGTATATCACAATTAGCCCGCTCTATTTTGTTTTTTGAAGATCTTCGCAATGTCCAGTTGATGTATGTAGCTACTCACTCTTCCTTTGATCCCTGTTCTAATCGAAGTTCCTCTCAACAAGACTTTACTTACCATTCTATTATGCTCCATTGACAAGTACCATTTGAATTGATAAGATTCTCGAACACCTGAGATCATCAAAATATCATCAATTCATTAATTCATGTATATCTTTTCTCTTTCTTTGTACATTGGCGTTTTTGCCGTTCTTTCGAAATGCATTTCCATCTTCCTAACCCAGCGAAGACGTCTACAAGAGTCCGAACGGCATGGCTGCGCGCCCCCTCCAACAGTGTCTGGATCTGATCCCTTGGGAATCATGAGTGTTATTGCAGCGGCGAGAGCAAATCGCGAAGGGAGAAGCCCGATTTGGTTCATGGAACTTATGGATAAGATATCACCGAATACTTTGACGGTGAGGGGAATGGTTTTGGACACTGAGATTATTATTACAAGAGATCCAAGCTTGGTACAGTTCATTCTACAGACTGAGGCAAACAAATGGGATATTGGACCACAAAGAAGGGAGATTTGGAGTCCCCTTCTTGGCGATGCTATCTTCACTGCTCAGGGTATGTTACTTTCACTTGATGATGATGAACATGCAGTTAGTTCTTATGTATCACGAACGCTAATTTCAGGAACACAGGCGATGCATGGAAACACTCCAGACAACTTGTACGACCACAATTTTCGAGAGATAGAGTATCGGATCTCGATCTCGAAGAACGACACGTCCAGGCACTATTTGCTCGGCATGAACTTCAAAGCACTCAAGATGGCTGGACCGGAAAAGTTGATCTAGCCCCTCTGTTCTACAATTTGACTTTGGACGTCTCAACTGAGTTCCTCTATGGAAAATCTGTACATTCTCAAGAAGCGGGTAATACAGCCAGTCCAAACCCCATACAGAGCACAGAAGATACGGATTTTCGTACTTTCGGACGTCATCTTGATGCAGGAAAAGAAACATTGTTCATGAAAGGTATTGCTGGTCGGTGGAATGGATTTGTCAAAGGCCGCAACTTTGATTATCACCGCGACGAGGTGCATCGAATGGTCGACAAATTTGTGGAAGGATGCCTCCGTCAAACCCAAGACGAGAAAAGGCCAGAACTCGATTCGGAGAAAAAGCCATTTTCGCTTTTGGATGAATTGGCGAAGGTAAATCAGGACCCAGTTCAGCTTCGCCACGAAACGCTGCAGGTACTTAACGCTGGACGCGATACAACTGGCTCATTGCTCGGCTGGATATTTTATTTCCTTGCACGTAATCCAGATGTCTACTCCAAACTCCGAAGCATCATTCTCTCTGACTTTGGACCATCCGGTTCAGAAATCTCATTTCAATCTTTGCGATCTTGTAAATATCTACAATATGTGATTGATGAGTCGCTAAGGGTTGGTGCACCCGTTCCATTGAACGATCGCACTTGTAATCAAGATACTATTTTACCACGCGGAGGAGGCCCTGACGGTACACAGCCTATGTTTCTACCAGCTGGGTCAAGAGTATTGGTATCAACATACGCGATGCAATATAGGAAAGATATCTGGGGTGAGGATGCCGAAAAGTTCAGGCCTGAGAGATGGGAAGGGAGAAGGGCCGGATGGGAATTTATTCCCTTCGGTGGAGGTCCAAGGAAATGTATCGGTCGTAAGTTTCCCCGTCTTTGAGATGCCAAATCTATAGATAGCTAATTTGTATTGGCAGAACAATTTTCGTTGACTGAGACTTCATATATTATTATAAGATTTCTTCAAAAGTATGATCAAATTGAGAATCTAGAGAAACCAGGCCCAGTACTATATCACCATACTGTCACAAATCGAAGTATGAACGGGGTACAGGTTAGATTGCATAAGGCAGATCCTTTGAGTATTGTTTGATTTATGGGGTTTAATTGGGACGTTCGGGGTGTATACCATTGTTCCATTGTTTTATTATTTTTAATTAATCTTCTATACTATTGCTATGAGCACAGTGTCCAAGAGCCAAGGACACTTGTGCCGTTGCCATATTACCAACAAACTACATCACTAAACTTCGTGACCATGGCGATCAAAATGTGAATCGAATCTGGTAATCATTATGTTATCCATGAATGCATAAAGAAATGCGATGTTACACCTCTACAAACTTGCATACTATTAAGCATCGCAATGGAATTCACGAAGTTGCTCTAGATCTACTCATGCTAAACCATGACTTCAAGCTAGGCTGCCAGACTAAGATTTGAGTAAGCTATTAATATCAGAAAAAAAGAGTCGAACTTCGACATGAAACCAGTATTGCAAATCCTCAAATTGTTTCAATTGACTTCAAGGCTTGACAATTTCTGACTGGCAGACTCCAGCCAAGAAAGCCATTGAATGTAGGCTATCACTTCATATGTGATCTGGCAACTCTTGTTTTCCAACTGAGCCAATCTTGATGAGTTTGACGTTTCTTTTGACTGTCAATAACCAAGGAATCCATTACTTCGATGAGAGGAATTACTGACTCCACGTATTCTGACAAAAAGAATATGGGGAAGCGACGATGGTCACTCATTTCACCACGTACAAAATAAGGTAATAATTCTATTAATGGCATCTGTATCTCCAATGTTCAGGTTACAGATGTATACTTCTTTTATCGTTCACCTTCTCTCCTGACGACTCCATACATTTTCGTAGAGGCCAAAGGAAATTGTACTTGAGCTTGTTCAGTGGTGTTTCATCGTGATCTATGGTTATTATCGCAGCACTTGGACGCAGTCACCGATAAATATCTCGAAGGTAACAATGAAAATTGATCTTCCAATCTCACAGCTTTTCTATAGCATTGTTGAGAAAACGGCTTTTCTTGAGTCTGGCAATAACTTTTGACCGAACGCCAAAAGGATTCAAGTGATCAGAAACACCTTTGAATACCAAGCCATACCATTTTGGAAGTATATGCTAAATGATCCGAGTCATGCTACAGTTATTAAATGTGCACCACTTTCAGTGTATTTATAGTATGAGGTTGCTATTCGTACCATGCTTGACTTGAAGCATTTCAATATACGCATGAAACCGGGCTCAAAACGAAAATGGGGTAAATGTCAGAGATTTGACCAGTCAATCAACTCCAATTAAGTATGGATTGACATTGACCAGTGGCCATTAAATCCATCTCAGTCCTTCAGTCCTGATATGCTTTTGAAGTTCGCATGATCAAGATTCTTCGCCACCTTTGGCTTTGCAAGAAAGCTCAATCTTAGCTGTTCATTGCACAACTGAATCAAATGAGATGTGAACTGCAATAGAATTCTGCTGGTGAATGCCTGGTCCAAAATTTGATGCCACCACGATTCAACTGATGAGTGTGATTAACGGCTTGTTCATATCCCACGCTTCCAAGTTCATTCTCAACTTTCCGGATACTTCCGAAGATTAGGAGATTTGTGACTTGATCCTTTGCCAGCTCAGGGAAATTCTGAATGCTTGCTTTCAAACCTTGACCTAGTTCATCAGGAACCGTGTAAAGAATCTGTACAAAGAATGATATTCTTAATTTCAGCACAATCGATCTTGCAAGAATCTTCTGCCACGGTTGAAAAGAGTTCAAAGAATCTAAAACTCAAACGCTAATCGTATCACTCCCTCGCTATCAAATCAATAAACATCAAGTGAAACCAGTCAAAAAAATCAATTCGCCATTCATTCCTCTAATCATCCATGGATCTCTTCGCCGCCTCTTCATTTCATACGCCACTAGCCTTCAATTATTAGAAAACTCGTATCAAAGTCGCTGATTCCTTGACATATAAGTGTATCAACACCTTTCTGGAAAACTATATCAGGAAATGTGACATTTATGCTACTTTTCAATGAAAAGCTCATTATCTAGAGACGGATGGAGAGGAAGACTTCTTCCTGTGTGATTGCCACCCAAGTTCTGTCCACGGCGACTCCAAACATTGAGCGGCCATTGACTGCCACAATCATCTCAATTTCAAAACTTTGAAACATTCAGGGTTGTCAAGATGTAATAAGAATATCACAACAAACTGTCTATGGATGCGTTTGTACAGAGAACCTGGATTTTTCGTGCGGGGTTGGAAGTGTGGCTAGTGCAAGTCTAGGTGGCGCCACAAGTGAAGCTCGAAACGACGACCGCCCAACTATTTTGATATCTTCGATATCGCCTGAAAAATCTCATGGCACATTTCGATTATCCCTAGGATTTATGCGGCATTAGTGAATTCTGGCGCCGGTCAACATCTTCATGATGCAATGTAAGATTCTAAAGAGCAGAATCCCATTGAAACCCCGCCTTCGGGACAACGCGTGAGCGGAAAGGAAGTGGGCTCTATTAACATCCATGCGTCTTCATCTGTTACATAACTGCTCAGTACATAGGAACATCTACCACGGAGGTTCCTGCGGATATTTTTGATATGGCTTAACAGACACATGCAAACACATTACGATGTAACAACTCCCTTCGGCAATTTCTGGTTGAATCAGTCGATGAGCTCGTTAGTAGACTCCCCGGAAATGATTTCAGAGGCGGGATATGAACTGCTTTGTGCACGAACAATCGCGACCCTTCAATCCAACACACCGAATTGCGCGAAGACGGTGACAACCAGGACTGATTGAACCGATATCCTTATCGACATGCAACCGCCGTCCTCCGCGAGTAGATGAACAAATTCAAGTTATTTGAATCGATACCATGTGGCCGTCCAAGTGGAATATACGAAAGCTATTGATATGCACGTCTTCACGTGGAAAATAACTAGCCGGAAGGTTTCAAGTCGGAATCTTACGAGAAGGCTCGCACAAAATGGAAGCGGATCAGGAAAAGAAGTGGTATGATGAAGGCATGTTTGCAGAAGCGACAGGCACATATTGAGACATTAAGGGGAGAATTATGCGATTGATAAGTCGCCGAAATCTTGAAGATGGACAAAGGAGGAAGAACTAGGGAACAAGAGGAATCAACCAAGCACGGGAGGGAAATGGAGGACGTTTTCAAGATTGGCGTGAGATACTGAATGGCTACGAGCGGAGTTGCTAGTCTGGGAAATGGTTGATGCTGATCCCACAGTAGAAAAGATTAGAGGGGAAAATATTGGAGTATGGCTCTTGAATTTGGGGTTCCGACAAAAGGGAGCAAGTGAGGTAAAGCTCAAGTGAAGCATATGGTCTTCCCAAGTATATCTTGCATGCAACAGTCGTACTATTCAAATCCCACACAGTTTGTCCCACGCTTTCCCCTTCGTTCTTTCATTTGTTCGTTGCCCTCCGAGGGTATCGATAGATTGGTAGGGGGTACTAAGGATTATGATCGAACAGTGGATCTAGGAGCCTTTCAAGACTGCCAATTTTCAGCCAGGATACACATGGCCTGCATGCAAAAGCTCGACGCTCGGGGGCTGGGTGCCACTACACACATGTGGCATAAAAGATGGTCCCAAGAGAATCTTTGAAATTCAATGGACACGACCACCGGGATGTTTTCATCTAAACGATATCAGAGAAGGGTTATAGTAGTATTGCTTTCGATGATAAGCAGTCATTCCATCAAAAACGAATGGTAAGACAAGAAGCAAGAGTGACAAAAACAAAAAGTCTAGAAAATTTCAAAAAAACATACAACAGTAGGGATTCGCTGGTGGTCACCCACCCAACTACTAATCTACCGATCTGAAGCTTGTGTATGGCAGAGCGGACGGGATGCCCAATTCTCTTCAGTCTATGGTCGTATGTGGCAGGATGGTCCTTTTTAAAAACTATACATGGTTCACAAAACTCTATATTTCCCTACAAGCTGACGCCGATTGGAGATAAATGAACTTGAATTCAAACCATCGTCTTTCTAGAGACAGAGTTTAGTGTACATCAAAGAGTTTCCAGGATTCAGGAGATCCCCTCGTCCAAACAACATGCCATATGGATTAGATTGACGTGTTGCTTCAAAGGTTTCATTGGTTGCCGACGAAAAGTTCACCTAGATCATACGGTTGGAATATCTCTGGTCTCCAACATCCACTTTTTGTTCGGTATACAATTTTTAATTATACGTCGCAAAAAGTGGCTACTTGTGCTTTGGAAGCGGCTGTGGCTCCACAATCTCCCCATCCACAGGTCTTCTCGCAATGATATATTGCTGCATTTCCGGCTCGCATTTCTCATTATCCGGCTGAAATTGATCAATCGTCTCACTCACGATCTCCAATCCCATACTTGTCAAAAAGTTTCTTTGTCCTTGCTCGCTCATCATGAAAGTCGGAAGTGGTTCTCCCATAAATGGCGCATCGTAATCCTCCACATACGTTCTCGTTTCATCATATGCTGCGTTGCCTTCGTCCTTAACGTACGAATCACTCGGCATCTGGCCGAGAACAAATATTCCCCCTGGCTTCAGTGCACTGACGTATTTGTAAACCGCCGCATGAACGGCTGCATACGAGAGTTGCAGATGAGCAAATATCATAAAGACTCCCGAAAACGTGTCTTCAACCTGAAATTGCACCATATCCGACACGGAAAAGGTACCCTTGACTCTCGTTTGAGCAAATTCAACCATCTTGGGTGCGATATCGAAACCAACCACTTCCAGTCCAGCTCCAGCCAATAGTTCTGAAACTGGTACTCCAGTACCGCATCCCACGTCGAGAACCTTCGATCCGGGGTCTAATAAAGTTATTGCTTTCTTAATGGCGGCAATCTTGAAGGGGTTGTCGCGATAAGCTTTTTCGTACTCGATGTTGAGTGCATCGAAGGTGTCATGGCCGGCTTGAGACCCTGCCGCTACAGTTGCCATGGTTTAAGATTTTGTCAAGGTGTTATTGTAGCCGTTTCGATATGTGTAGGATAGTACTGAGTGGCGTGCTTGTTCTCAGAATCTCAGGGTTCAAGGGCTGGACCGTTCTAGCAAGACGTGCGGAAAATCAAGGGTTTGATGTAAATTTCGATAAGGATCTAGTTCAATGTGCTACAGAATTCGAAATCAGGCGTTAAAAATGACAGGATCTGAGCTTGAGTTTAGCTAAAGTGTCTCATCTCAAGTGGTACAAAACCAGTTCCGCAAGTTCTGGATGAAACCACAAAACAATTTGTTGGAAGATTGGGTATCAGGGAAGGAATTAGTATCCCGCTGCATGTCATCTAGAAGAATCGGTTGCAGCTGCTAGCAGCTCCAACGCGAAGAACCCCCATTTCCATGTGATTCGAAATTGGATCAATTTGATTACTCCTTGGTGGCGGGCAAATAGATGAAAAGGAGTTAAAACGTACATAATCACGGGATATCCCATATAATGTCTTCGAATCCTAAAGTCCTATAGAACACATCGGAGAAGTCTTCATCGCGCTTAGGGAAAGTCCTCCGTGGATACTCGGTTCTTCAATCAAAGTTAATATATCCTCGGGCCAGGGGATTCAAGGTTAATCTCTTCCAGGATCCGAGTCCGAATTAGCGAGGATAAAGTTTCTGAGGAGCCGCGTCAACAAGGATGAAAGTGGGGGCCAGAGAAAATCTTATAATGTACCGAGGCCGATAACATATATTTGAATAATACACCAAAAATAGATTTTCGCTTAATAAAAAAAGAAATTTTAGAATCTATATAGTGTATTTATAGAAATCTATTAAAGAAAAATAGAATTCAATTTTATTAAAGACTTTTTATAAAACAAATTATATCATTAAATAGCTTTTAGGGTTAACTCTATTTATTCAATTTTAGATTTTATTTCGAAATTTTCTATAAGAAGAATATTAATATTTAAAATCTATTTTCAAATAGTTTTCCTTATAGTATATAAACTACTCTAGAATAAGTGAGATAAGCTTAATAAGAATTTTTATCTAAAGCTCAGACCGAAGCTTATTTTGCTTAAATTATATAATTAATATAGCTTTAATTAGATTTTATAATATTAAAAAAAAAAAAGTTGAACTCAATATATAATCTTAAAGAGATTTATAAAATAAAAAAGAAAATAATATAATTACTAATTAGAATTCAAAGAATTGATTAATATAATTACTTTTAAATTATTTTAAAAATTAAATTTTGTATTTAATTCTAACTATTTTTATTATATTCAAGTTCAAATTAGAAATTTGTTTTATATTAATATCTTAATTATTAAAATAAATAACTAATCAAACCTCAAATAATATTATCAATACCAAATAGAATTCTTTAATCCAATATATAACCTTCAAGGAATTAATAAAATAAAAAGAAAAAATACATAATTATTAATTAAAATTCAAGAAATCGATTGATATAATTACTTTTGGAATATTTCAAAAATAGAAATTTATATTCAATTTAATAATATTCAAAGAATCAAAAAGTAAATATCAAAATTCAATCTTTTTCAAATTTATTAGAATATTTCTATATTGAATATAAATTTCAATTTTTGAAATATTCCAAAAGTAATTATACCAATCGATTCCTTGAATTTTAATTAATAATTATATCTCTTTTCTTTTTATTTCATTAATTCCTTAAAGATTATATACTGAATTAAAGAATCTTATTCTTAAATATATACTACTAAATTCTAAATATGGTTTTAGTTTAAGCGAAAATCTATTTTTGAAGTATTGTTCAAATGCGTGTTATCGGCCTCGGTAATTAGCGAGGATAAAGTTTCTGAGGAGCCACGTCAACAAGGATGAAAGTGGGGGCCAGAGAAAATCTTATAGTGGAGAGGAAGTTTTTCCTGGATTATTTTGCGACTGTCCTTGTGGGAATGGGTGATATAAACATGCGAAAATGTCTTTAGCCATGCCCTACGCTCGAGACCAATATGTGTCATTAGCAGAAATATCTCGTGTCTCCGTCAGAGCCAATTCTTTTTAAATTGTGCATCGAATGTTATTAGGATTAGATGTCTGAAATTGTCTGGTCCAGAATCAAGATAATTCCATTGGATGTGATCATCAATACTGAATGACGGAATTCCCCGACCCCTACTTGCCATGATCATATCTTATGCAGGAACAGGAAATGTTGAAACATTAAGTAGTCTTCAGTTTTTAGCAGGATTGGAAATTTCATACCTTTGTCTATTCATCCATCTATCGAAACCATCAAGGTTGAGAATGCGGACTATTCTACCACAAAGCATATATGTAGTCACACTGTAAATACTGTTATGAAGCAGGTGTACAGGAAATCAAGGCTCCAAGACTATCTGCTCCACATCCCCTCTAAACTGTGACCGAGAATGGTGAATTTGGACATTCAGGTATCAGGTATCTCTTGAAAGACAGATGAAGCTTAGAATAAAGCAGAAAGTTACCCATGTATGGGTTTCTAATGATATTTTTAATCACCATAACTAGATATCTGGCAAAAGCCATACATCAAAAAGATGTAATACAAACAACCACCCGAGAATGTCTAGAATTCGACGCTTCTATCCCTGACTCCATTGACGACGCCATATCATTGCAATACAGATGGCCTCCCATTACCCTTATCCATGGCCATGTCTATCATTGATCAATCCATCTGTACCGTCCATGTAGTATCCTTCTTGATGATCATCCGCTGAGAATCACTGCTCCCCACACTCAATCCATCTGTTCCTTCTTCCCCGGCCTTGTTCCATAACTTCGAGCCTCCCTCTCCCGGATTCTTGCCTTTCCTCGCACCTCGTTCTGGCTCGTTTGCCCAAACTCGAAATTTATAATCGTCTGGATCCACATCTTCTCGAATTCTGCTCTCTCTGTGGTGGCTTTCATTTCGCATGGCGGAGCCTAGGTTGGAAAGTTGATAGTTCTCTGAATCCTCCAATGTATATCCCGATCTTCCTCCCAGCTCCTGGCCGTAATATGTAGAAAGATTTTTGACAAAAGGTCGAAGACTTGGTATAATGGCGGCAATGACGGAATAGTTCATTTCACTCTGTGTCCATATAATAAACTCATCCTCGAGAAACATTGGGTTCGTAGTCAATCCATTTACATCAAATCTGGCTAGTCGGTAGGCAATGGCGATGATCACACTGAATAGATGTTAGCATGCGCTCCTGTATTGAAGAAGTCCCAAAAAAACGCACGGAAGACGAAACCCAAATGCCACAACGACAATAGTTTTATTTGATTTGCTTGTCCGAAGACTCCATACTAGGTAAAACGATAATGCAACATATGCGAGCTCGAAAACGATATCAAAAGCAGATATGACCTGCCATCTTAAAGACTACAATCTCGGATTAGATTCATGCCTTGAGCCAAATTTGATTCCAAGATAATGCTTACCACGTTATCACAGCGCTGTCCTATGGTTTTCCACGGATGAGCCAAATTGCACTGTAAAGCCACCGCAAACAGACTAGCAACTGTCCAAGCAGCCGTCAAGCCAATCACACTGCGGAAGATTTTCTTGTGTTTCTGATCTGGTGTCAAACTGCCCAATAGGACGACTACTGAAGTTTTGGACAATCCGAGGGATATGACAAACAACAGCAAGCTCGTATACCACATCTGAAAAGTGAAAAAGTTAGCCCTTTGCGGGATTTAATGCGCGCTGCGTAGATGACTCGAACTTACTTGCTCTATCTGGGCTTGATTCTTGACTGATACAAGTTCGATGGATTTGCCTAAGCCTTTGGCGCAGGCTCCCAACACTACCGATGATTGAATAGCTGCCAGCAGCTACGTTATTTGTCAGCTAAATTCATGATGCTTTCGGGATGTCATCAACTGCGCGAAGTGACCATCATGAGTGATAGTTCAAGCAACTAACCGTTGAAGCCAAAAGACATATTTCATCATAACTAACGCCTTTTCCCATCGAAGTCCTAGCGAAAGACTTGATCCCACTGAATACCAAGAGGCAAGAGAGCCCCAATGCCGTTGCGATGATGATCCACGCCGAATGATCAGTACTCGTCACAACAGCGAATGGTGGTGATTGACCCGGTGGCACCACCAAGCCAGTCGTCGGCATTGACATAGCACAGGTTCTCGTATCGTTAGTCCAAACAGAATCAGATACCGGACATCCGCCACGTTATAATTATGTCAAAGTGGAGGGGTTCAAACATTCAGACTCGAGCATTGTAGATCAAAGTGCCGGATGCCGATGGTTCATAAAGGATACAGCGAAAGAAGCATTATCCTGGGATTCCTCAAGTAGCTATATTCAGTAGAACGGACATAAACGGTGCCTTGAGCACAGGAAGAAAGTAAAAGTATTGTTACATGGTGCCTCCGTGCCACGCCCTACAACAGGTGATAACGAACCGCCCCTTGTGGGCTCCTCCGGGAGCGGAAAGGTGGCATCCAGAATAGTTCGTCGAAAACCTGCACGAGAGGTCTCGGCTCGCTTGAAAGGCACGGAAGGAATGAGCTGAAATCAGCGTCGGGAGTGATGGTCAAGCTTTTGGGGAACCCATTCCGGGATTCCAGTAAATTGGTTGTGGAAGGGCCATCCTCGCAAATCTCGCATGTCGCAAGGTGTCTTCGTGACGCAAATCTGAATGATTTGCTAATTTGGAAGTGGGCGTTGTGGATTTTCACCTGAAGAGTGGGGTGACAGAGCCTGATTTTCTGTCTGGACTAGGGTCATTCGGTATTTGCTGGGGTATATGGTGGATGTGGATGTATAGGTCGATCCTTTGTAGGGTTGCAGAATTTGGTATCGTACAATTTTTACATGAATGCAGAATAACTTTGAGCTAGGGTTGGGCGATTTGATGATATATAATATCGTATATCGCTCAGTCAAATATAATATATAATATCGCTCAAATTGCATTATATTATTACTAATTATAAAATCCTATAAACCCCTATAAAAATCCTATAAAAGGCTATTTTGAAGTTATTTTGAAAAGAAAATAAATAGTGTATAAATCACATGATTAGCACATGACTAGTACCTGACTTTTGAATCTAATTATATACTAAATTGAAAATTAGAACCCATCAAAAACTTTTTCTAAAAACAACCCACTTTCATTCATCCTGATAGTCTTATTGGCCCGAAAAACACGTGCATAAACTTGGCATAATATTTTATATGCCTTAAAAAGTGTTATAATATGAAATTATATAATCATGCCTAAGATTATATAATTCGCCCAACCCTACTTTGAGCACCCTTAAAAGTGCTTTAAAAACTTCCTTGGATTTCAAATTGAGAAGCAAACTAATAGGAAGATTACATAATGTTCCAATTGAAGTATATTACTGAGTTAAAAATTAATAGTAATTTTTGGGTCTTCTTTGATTAAAACAAAATCGACCTAGATTTTTAACTTTAGATGAGTCTTTTAATTCAAAACACATAGGTATGTATGATTTTGGTATAACGTTTTATACCACTTACGCGATGTAACCATATAGAAATATAGAATTATTCCTAAAACAAGCGAATCCCGTAACTCCGCAATGCCGTAATCCCGTAATTCTAATTCTTTCGCTTGCGATTCGATATTTTGAAATAAAGGCCAAAAAATATTGAGACATTTATTAGGAATACGCACGGAGTGTGAAGAAGTCATCGTTTATTTTTTGCCTCGGTTGGTATGAAAACACCAATTCAAAATCTTGTGAGTACACGTAATAGTTGGCCAATTCTCAAATATCGATCGCGCATGGATCGATATGGAGAACCATGAGAGTGCTTTGCTAAGCAATAGTCCCCTGAAAGGCTCAAATAAACGTTTTTGCTTCGTTCCCTATGGTGGCCACTGACCAGAAGCTTCCCGGTAAAATTCATGAGTGAATAAGATTTGCACATTCATCCTGACAATTGTTCTTTACAATTAAGCGAGGTATACTGCGCAGATCGCTATGTTATTGTGCCAGGGCTTTCCCCATCTCCAACACCTTGGGTGGTCTGATTCTGAGAACAGGACATCCACCGAAACTTTTGCTGCACGCATGCTTAATATATCGAAGATTAATCGAAAACAGAACTTCCTTCACACTGTAGACAGCAAAAGAGTAAGCCTGAGATGCGAGATTTCCTGCCCGTATCGCCTAAATCATACGAGTATCAAAAAACGGTAATCGCGTACACTTCTCCACTCATACGGGCCCGTCAATCTTTCTTCCATGCGGCAGTGGGAACCTCATATCCCTGGATCCCCACCTTCCCAAATAAACACGGACATCCCTCTAAATCGGTGGGATGGCCCGCCCCTGAACGTTGTGGCGTTACCTGTATCATCCAATTGGTGTGAAAACAGAAGGATTCACCAATCCTTGAACTAGCTGATACAAATGCCTTGAAGAAATCAATATGGGCTGTTGAACTTGCATGATTTATTGGATAGATGTCGTTAGATGGTTGTTATTGGGTTAAGATTGTAAATCGTCCGCTGACTTCATATATTTAAGTTTTCGACTGCATCCGTATTTCGGATGAAGATGAGAAAAGAACATGGGGAGAGTTTGAAACGATAGCTTTATAGGTCTGGACTTGGTTCTTATATGAAGTAATAATACACAGGTACGGCTTGTCGGCAAGACTGAATTGGGAATAATTTCAGGGCACAAATAGAGTGGGTAATGCAATGCTGGATTGATCGCAATTTGCATCTACCTTGCATCATGCATTGATCTTATCTTGATATCCATTGTGCAAAAGTTCGTTCTCTTGTCTTAGAACCATATCTTTGCGACCTCAATCTCTTCATTCCATGCGTATTCTCGAGTCGTGAAATTGAGCTGCGCGGGTTCCAGCTTTCCATCTCATTGTCAACATAGCCGCCCTCGAATTTTCCTTGTTAGTCACCATGACCCCAGAGATTCAGAAGGACGGAGAAGTGATATTTGCAAGTCGAGAATCAGGTGGCGCTGCTTCGAACAGTCAAGATGTTGAGAAGGAGGATTTCGAAGACGAGATTCCAGGTCAGGTCGCAAAGAAATGGCGTGGAACGAGAGCCGATCAACAGGACATGGCGGTGTTAGGAAAGAAGCAGGTTCTACGTGTAGGCTCCGCCATTATCAATGGGTAGAATGAGTAATGGCTGACTGGATTCCATATAGCGAAACTTTAAATTTATAACGATGCTGGGATTTGCTAGTACAGCTATGGCGTCTTGGGAACTTTTACTTCCCCTCTTCACATTCGTCATGGTTGATGGAGGGACGGCCGATCTGTTTTGGGGGTTCATTGTTGCTGCTTGTGGCATGTCTTTGGTATATGCTAGTATTGCTGAAATGGCTTCTATGTGCGTGCCATCATACCTAAACTCTGAATTCAGCTCATTCTCGTTCTGGTAACTAACGTGTCGAGAATACAGATCGCCAACGGCAGGTGGACAATACCATTGGGTTTCAGAATTTGCTCCTCCCAGGATACAGAGGCTGCTCAGTTACATCGTGGGCTGGCTTTCTGCTATTGGATGGCAAGTATATCTTGCGGGTGTCTGCTTTATAATCGGTGGGATTCTTCAAGGTCTTATTGCCCTCAATAAAGCCGACTATGTCTACGAGCCATTCCATGCGACTTTGCTCGCCATCGGAGTTGTAACGTTTTCCGTTGTGTTCAACACTTCCTTGGCCGAACGTCTACCATTGATTGAGGGTATCGTCTTGATTCTTCACTTGATCGGTTTCTTCGTTATTATCATTCCGTTATGGGTCATGGGACCTCGTGGCGATCCAAATACTGTTCTTTTGAACTTTACCAACGATGGCGGATGGTCTTCCAAGGGATTGGCAGCCATGATCGGACTGGTCAGTCCAATGAGTGTGTTGATTGGTTATGACTGCTCTGTGCATTTATGTAAGTTTTCACCATTGAGAGACATCGTCTGGATAGAATACTAACATACTATGTGTGTAGCCGAAGAGATTCAAGACGCATCCTGGGTAGTTCCGAGAGCCATCATGTGGTCAGTAGGACCCAACGCTACTATGGGATTCCTTATGGCAGTGACTTTAATCTTCACCCTCGGGGATCTCGACGCCGTTCTTGAAACTGTGACTGGCCAGCCTTTCATGCAAGTATTTTTCAATGCAACGCAGAGCTACGCCGCCACAAACGTTATGTGCATGGTCGTAGTTATCCTCCTATTATCTTGCTGTATTAGTGAAGTGGCTGCCGCCTCACGCCAGATTTGGTCATTTGCTCGAGACGGAGGATTGCCAGGTTCGCTTTGGTTGTCCCAAGTGTCGCCCGGTTGGAACATTCCACTTCGCAGTGTCTGCGTTTCAATTGCCGTCTCATCCCTACTCTCACTCATCAACCTTGGATCATCCGTTGCCCTCAACGCAATCAATTCTCTTGGCGGTGTTTCAATTCTATGTTCTTACTTCATCACAATCAGCTGTTTGGTCTGGCGCCGTTTACAAGGTCCCCTTCCTCCACATCGATGGTCTCTCGGCAAATACGGCATGGCTATCAACATTGCTTCATTGTGTTTCTTAGCACCCATTGCTTTCTTCTCGTTTTGGCCTCTCAAAACACCCGTTACCGCCCAAAATATGAATTGGTCGAGTGTGATGTTTGTAGCCACGTTATCTGTAGCGTTGATTTATTATTATTTTAGGGCAAGGCACGTATATACCGCACCTGTGCTTGCGATGAAGAGACGGGAATAAATGATGCATATAAAACTCATCCGGCGTTATTGAACTAAAAGGTTCACTAGTTTATTAGAAGCATCCATTTGATGCAAAGAAAAATATACAAATCTTCATTTAGACGTTTAAAACATTTCAAACAGTAAATATGCGTGTCCTCGGCAAATCCAGGTATTCGGTGTTGAAAGATTGGAAATTGCACCTGGGATATGCTATCTATGTTAGTATCCAGTTAAAGGACTCTATTATTCACCGTATTTAGTAAGAAGTATACGGTCTTTAACATACTACTCACATATCCGATATCAATGAAGCCATGATCAAGCTCTAAGGAACAACCCATCGCGTCAAGAATGCACACAAAAATTATCGATGTGCAATGCGGGGATATCCACTTCAATGAATTATGATCATCATCATTTCGGAGCATAACTTATGGGACCGAACTCGAGCCGAACTAACTTGAGTTTTCAATTGGAGATCATCGACACCCGTGGACCGTCATGTTTAAATCGAAAGAGATGTTGCAAGGATTTTGAAGCAATGGACACTTAGCATCCTCTCGCAAGCACATCACCTCGATGTATACTGAGGTCGATAACGCGTATTTGAATAATACATCAAAAATAGATTTTCGCCTAATGAAAAAAGAAATTTTAGAATTTGTATAATGTGTTTATAGAAATCTAATAAAGAAAAATAGAATTTAACCTTATTGAGGACTTTTTGTGAAACAAATTATATCATTAAATAGCCTTTAGGATTAGTTCTATTTATCTATTTTTAAAATTCATTTCAAAACTTTCTATAAAAAGTATATTAATATTTAAAATCTATTTTCAAATAGTTTTTTGTATAATATATAAACCACTTCAGAATAAGCGAAATAAGCTTAATAAGAATTCCTTACAGAAAAACTTGGCTATACCGGACTGGGATATACCGGAAACTTGGATATACCGGACTTTTTTTCCATTTTTTCCTGAATTTATATGAGAATACCGGAATTTCGACGAAAACCGGTATACCGGACTAAATTGACTAAATTCCGGTATAAGTTTTGGTGGTAGATTTGGCTGAATAAGCTAATAAAATTTTGGATGAGTAAGCTCGATTTTGAATGAGTAAGCTTTATTGGCTATTATCACATGATTTTTTTAAAAAATATCGGGGTTTGGAACTGAAATCGGATATAAATTTTGGTTAGGAAGCTTGGACCACCATTTTTTATACCGGAATCATGGATATACCGGATTTGATTGGTCGAAAATTTCAGTCCGGTATAACCAAGTTTATCTGTATCTCAATCTTATCTCGCTTAAATAATATAACTAATATAGCTTTAGTTAAATTCTATAATATTAAAAAAAAACATTTAATTCAATATACAACCCTAAAGGAGCTTATAAAATAAAAAATAAAGTAGTACAATTATCGATTAAAGTTTAAGGAATCGATTTATATAATTACTTTTAAATTATTTCAAAAATTGAAATTTATATTTAATATAATATAATTTCAATCAATAAATCCATTGATTATAAATACCTCAAATATTAGGGTTAATGATTTATTAAATCTCTAATAGATTGATAACTAATTAAACCTTAAATGATATCATTAATATTAAAAAAAACATTCAATTCAATATACAACCTTAAAGGAATTAATAAAATGAAAAAAAAAGAACTACAATTATTAATTAGAATTTGAGAAATCGATTAATATATTTCTTTTTGAATTATATCAAAAATTGAAATTTATATTTAATTTAAAAATATTTAAAGAATAAAAGATTCAATTCTAAAAATTGATTATTATTCAAATTTATTAGAATACTTTTAAATTGAATAAAAATTTTAATTTTTGAGATAATTCAAAAAGAAATATATCAATCGATTTCTTATATTCTAATTAATAATTATATTTCTTTTCTTTTCATTTTATTAATTTCTTTAAGATTATATATTGAATTGAATACTTTTTTTGTATAAAAGTATATTACTAAATTCTAAATACGGTTTTAGTTTAAGCGAAAATCTATTTTTGGTGTATTATTCAAATGCGCGTTATCGGCCTCAGTATGTGGACGATGTGGACGAAATATATGGGACACCAAAATCAAAACAAAGTTGGGGGGGTTTTTTTTGATAATTAATCAATTAATCAACAAATTAATATTCTCCTTTGAAATTTGGATGGAAATATATGCAAGTTGAGACTTAACCGAGAATTCCAATCTTATCAGATCATGTACCGAATTGATATCGTAGTATAGCATCGAAAAACAGGTGTTGTGGAAGATTCTATGATGTTGGTGGGGGTGCCCCTCTTTTCCGGCCACACCGACATCACCTAAAGCCGAGACATTATATAGAAGATCTTCTCCTTACTGTGTCCTGCAAGAAACGTATACTGCATAATCCACAACGTAGATAACAGACACAGTTTGCTATTACACGAAAAATGGAGGATCGAGTAGAAGTGAGATCGACGTCTCAGGGGCCCAAGTTAGAAACCGAGGTAGCTCAAGCCTCAAGGGATTCTTACTCTCCGAGGCGGCGTAATGAATAAACCCATGCAACGATACAATCATGTCCGAGTCATTTGACGACGGATTTGTGACCAGACATGACAACAGTGATGATCCTGATAGGGGAAACTTCGTCGCCCAAAGAAGCAGGGACGTAATGATGCTGACATTTGATGGGATACTTCCACCACATCATCCACCACATCGTTCGTACATGACTCCGAAATTAGGACTTTTTATTTCGCACAAAGACGAAAAGCAGTTTTGCTTTGAAGCATGCTGTAAATGATTGCGTAGACGTAATCCAGGCCCAACTTGGGATTATCTTCACTAAGTGAAAACCAATTCGAGATATCTTGCCCCCATGAGGACGCTCCAGCGTATAGCCATATCTCTCAACCTCAATTCGTCTTTTTATCTTCAGTATTCACTTTCTCCGTCTTTCCAATCGTTGGGCTATTGATGGTTAGCCAATATCCACGGACTCGATTCCAAAGGTTGAAGAAAGGTCACTTACACAGCACTTATAATTGGCTTTTCTTCATGCCCATGAGTGGTCTCGTTCATCTCATTCCTTTCAAGCAGCATCAATACCCATAGCATCCCCTCGAATAGTATCAATGACAACATCCCTAACCCCGCGCCAAGTAAATTGGTCTCCCAAATCCATTCTTTGTATCCCTCTTCCCATAACACGAAACCCCCCACTAATTCCGCTATCACCATAAAGAATCCAGCGACCAAACCAATCGCGATCCTAAATCCTGGCACGCGCGGTATTTCATAATATACAATCACAGTCCTCGCCCACAACGCCACCGTAAGAATATATATTGGAAAGGCGATAAGTTCTCTGGCTGGAGCCGTGAGATGGTTATATGGTATGACTTGATTCAGAACAATGAACGATGAGAAGAGAGACGATAGATATGTGAGGATAAAATATATGAATGCGATGCGGACAATAAAGAATGCCAGGGCGAGATCCCATAGCAGTTCAAAAACCGAGGTATCTGTTTCAAATAATATCATTTTGTACTTTCTTCGTAGTTTGTAGGATGGTATGTGGCTTTTCGATGTTTGGATTGATTGCGGTGATGATAGTCGTTGTCGCTGATGCTTCAATTGTGGTTTGATAGATGCAGGAAGAAGATTTGACTATGGTTTAGCATTCTTGAAAATGATATAGCTTTGTTCTTATATCTTGAGCACAAAGATCTGCCTCCCAATTCCTCCCTTTCATGATACTCACCTGTTTCTTTGCGTCTCTACTTACCTGCAACAAGTGGTCTGATTTGTGGTGAGATAAGTAACCAGTTTTATCTGTTTACCCATTCTGCCGATGCCGAGGTATGCATCCATCTTATGAATGCGCAAAAGGCCAGAGGAGGCGAGTTTGGATATGTACCTATTCTTTCTATAGGGAAATACATCAGACTTGATGAAGTCGTTGCCAGACTTGAGGTTGATTGTTTTAGGATCGAAGGTAAACAATTGATGTTCATTGAAGCTCGGAGGCCAAGATTCTGCAACGGCCGCTAGCTCTGCAAGCCGCCAGCCACACATACACATGTCTTGGATTCAAAGCAACCTAACCGTTCCTTCTCCCAACCACAAACATTCAAGAATACTAGGTATATCCAACCACAAACGACTTTTATTGGGTTGAGAATTCTCGATTTTGTTTGCTAATACCTGCTCATTCTTTCTGTGAGGTCTTTCTTGCAATAATAGCAACTTATCATATCAACTCGTCACAAGTGTGATAAAATATATACTTTATCCCTCTGAGGTCTCCCATTCTCTTGTGCTGCTTCATGATTTTAAAATTCAGCTGAGGATGGCATATAGTTTATGGGAGAGTTAGGCTCCTCATGAGGCATGATTATAGTTGATGCTTGAAGGCAGATGCCTATCTTGATCACTTTTGACCTGGTCGACTGGTCCTCCCTTTCTTGCAAATCCGCACTCCTGATAGAGAAGTCGCCCACGAATCTTTCATTCGACCAAGTACCAATACTTTAATGGGATGCAAGACCTGCTCGCTCTCATATCTAAACGGGATGTCATCTCGAGAGCTTTTGAAATATACTCGGTGCTGCGTACAAGATATGGCTACAGGTTTCATCCAAGCAGATTTGCAGCCCAGATTGTTTTTCAGGCCATTCTAGTTTAATAGTAAGTACCGAAATTTCAAAGTCTGATCGCACTTTCCTCTGATACGCAATCGTATTACATCACTATGGCTACCATGTTGAGACCTTCCCATATCGACCTTCCTTCACATTCATGGTCTTCATACTCATAGATACCTTCAATTCGTGTTTAAACCTCTCTTCTCATTCAACATCTTCACATCGAAAACACGTCTGCAAGCAATCAACCTTCACTATTGATTCACCTAGTTACATTGACCGATTGAATATTCATCTTAAACGGAAACATGGCTATCAATGTAGAAACTCTCGAAGATCTCCGAAAAGAGATCGAACAACTACGCTCCCAGCAACCTTCATTAAATTCCCACGAAATCTGGGAACATCTAGCCAAAAATTCGGACAGGCAGAAACCACTGGAAGAAATTACGGTGGAAACTTGTCTGGTAGCGTATTTCGATTACCCTGAAGAAGAGACTGTCAAAATAAAGGCCAGGAAAGCCGAATCTGAATATTTAGACGGCGAGAATAAAGTTCTCATGGAATTACTTAAGACTAAATCCACTAGCACCAAACCTATACTGCCGGTTACAAAAAATACACAGTCTGAGTCCGAAGATATACAGTCTGACTCCAACGATACACAGTCTGAATCAGAAGATATACAGTCTGAATCTAAAGAGATACACCCCGGTGCTGAAGATACAGAATTGGGTTCCAGACCTACACCGTTGGAGATCGAACAGTTTGTTACAACACGCGGAAATATGGTTCTCCAACTACTTAAAGATATGAATCCTGGACGAACATATGAGACTTTAAACCACAAATTATTGTTTCGACGCATTGCCGAGCTACGCTCAGGGAATCCTAAATTAACCCCTCGTCAAATTTGGCGACGTCTTAAAGAGGAGCTGGATAGTCAGAATTCATTGGAAGAAGTCGTTGTAGAGGCTTGGATGGTAGTGGGGTTTGATTATCCTTTAGAGAAAACAGTTCAAATGAAGGCTCATGAGAGCCAGGTGCGGCAGAGCGAAAGAGATCGAGTGGAAAAGGAACTAGCTGCTTCTGCATTTATTAAAAGTAAGCCATCATTCATGGAAGACACGGTCTGATCTTAAAGATGCACATTTTGACTTGCTAACCGGGATTACAGAGTGGTACGAGTATCTCGTGTCCAATCCTAACTTTCAAAAAAGAGTCGAGGATTTAGAAAGAGGGGTTCTTGGAGAGATCCATGACCTGTGGTCTCAAAACCCTGATTCAAGCTCTCGTTGGATCTGGGGAGAGCTGAATAGAAACCCAAATGGACTGATGCCATTGAAAGAAATAGTTGTGGAGGCTTGTTTGGTAGCAAATGGGTATCCTTTGGCAGACACTATCCAGTTGAAGAATGAAGAAAACCGGTGGTGGAAGGAAACCGAAATTCTACGATATGATACCCAAGATAGCACTTTTCTAGCCTCGAAATTAGGTGAAGGAATGGAGTCTATAGTGCTAATCAACAACAAGCTGAACCTTAGAAAGGTTGTTCAAGACATCAAAGAGCTACGACATAGTCAACCTACATTAAGTCCTCGTCAGATCTGGGTCGATCTCGACAAACCAAACTATTGGCCGGCACCATTGCTAGAAATCGCGGTGGAAGCTTGCTTGATCAAATTTTTTGGCGTTCGTCCTGAAGATACCACACAACTTGAAACGTTAGATTATGACGAAGTGCCTGGGAAGAGGTTCCTCGATAGGATCCTGGATTATTGTTTTGGCTCGCATAAGCTCGGAAACCTTAGCTGTGCATGCTGTGGCTCTGCAAAAATCGTAGAGAAGTGTGAAATCGAACATTTTCGAAAGAATGGAAGAGTGAAGGTGGACCCTAAGAACACTCGAGCAGTTGGTTTATTAAGGATTATGCTCGATACAAAACATACTATCAAGAGCTTCTTGCCAATAAACACACCCACCGCGTTGGCTCTGATGCCATATCGCGAGATGAACGCTAGTCAACGAGTTTACGCCCTTTTTTATGCAGAGTGGGATGCATGGATGGGACCATCACGTCCAATCCATCCTCCAATTGATTATGTCGCAGGTGCTGAGAGAACTGCTATTCTTGATTCGGAAGACTATCTTGATTGTGTAGATGAACTTCCAACATGGACTCCAGAAAACATTGAGAGTTTTGAGGTACATGTACAATGCGCATTAATAACTCCATGTTGGGGATACCGCGGTTCACTTGAATGGCTGATGTACGTTTTAAAACGAACACGAGACCCAGAAACCATCAAAATGGTTAATAGTGTGAGTCATCTTAGAACCTGTTTTGTCTTTATATTTTTCATCGGATACTAACTGTCCCGTAGGTTGTCGCCGGATTCTACGGCCTGAAAATGTATCATATGGGAGGTGGCTTTATCGAATATCACAACTGGCATAATGATTGGTTCCATTCCTTTCGAGTTTCCCATGGAATCGTTGCATTTGTGAGAGAGAAAGAGAATTCTCCAGAGGTCATGTGGGCGGAGAGAGATGAAGAGGGGAAGTATACACCACATTATGGGGCCTGTCTATTTCCAGTAGGAGTATCGACACCGGTGCTCAAAGCAAGGGATCCAGAAGGATCGCCCCTCTGGGATTTTGGAACGTTTGATCATGGACATTATGCATCCAAGGATTAAGATTCTGACGTTGAATTTGATCCAATTTTTGCAAAACAGTTGAGGTGTGTACAAAATCGGCTCGCTGTTTATATTTCTTACGCTCTCTTTGTAGTACATTGTTTTCAAGGGGTTCTATATAAATATAAGAAACCTCGATTAATAAATGAAACTTAACAATTACACGTCGCCTTTATTGCGTGCGATGGAATTTGTGTACGTGGGAATAGCTTCAATTCATAATACCTATTGTATTAATTAATTCATGCATTAGCGTTATGTCCCATGACGTCAATCTTTCTATAATTTGCTTCCAACCCTTTTTCAGCCATGCAGCCTTCATATCAGCTTCTCGTAACCAGATTCATATATGATACATACATAGGTACTTAGTATCTATCGAGGACTCAATATATCATTCCATCCATTCCACCCTTCAAAGTTCAAGATTCATTCCCAAAGACAAGTCGTCCCAATAAATCCACCCACCCCACTCACCAATTTCCCCAGCTGAAAAATATGGATAAGTCACATGCCACCTATCTCTCTCCACAAGATCTCTTGAAAAGTTATCAACCCGCTGAAGTACCTTTCTCCGTACCATCAGAAGAGGAGATTGGCGAGCGGGAAAACGATGTATTGCTCATTCCGATCGATGTCCCAGATTCATCTGGAGAATTGTATTCCGCGCCTGTGGAATTAGAGGGGGAGGAAATAATTGGGCCGGAAGAAGAAATCTCAATCATCCCAATCAACATCCCAGAAGCATCATCAATATCCTACTCCGCACCCTTCGAAGAAGCCCCAACCGAGGAACCAAACTCACCCCACAAAATCCGACTCAACGCGCCCGCCTCCTCACCCCAATCCCACACTCCCTACTCCATCCGCTACGAACTCCCCTCTCCCCGCTCCACAATCATCACCCAGAAAGACATCGGATTCCTCTCCGACGCCGGAGTCCGCGGTTCCGTATCCACCGTCTGCCACGGGACATTCCACTCCCAACCCGCTACCCTCATCCTCTTCACATTCATCTTCCGCTCAGGCGACCATGGATTCCGCTTCAAAAACGCAAGTGTAAAGATGAATTTCTCCTCTTACTCTCCCCCCTCCTCCTCTCCCCCCAAACAACCCACGCAGACCCCCTCCATCCGTGCGCTCGCCCCCCGCAAAATCTACGGCCTCCCCAGCACCACCCACCAAACACGCAAACTCACAGGGGAAATCTCCCTCCAGGTTCCTCTTGGCGCTACAACCCTCGGGCCCTCCACCTCCTTGTCACACGAATCCTCTTTCGCGCTCACGCATCGCTACGCGCTCGTGGGAAATCTCTGGTCGCGTCCTCGCTCTTCCACCTGGGATGCAGCGTACTGGGATGTGCGCGAGAATAAGCTGACGAAGGGCGGGATTCCGGATCGGGTGGATGTGGGGGTGGTGGTTTGTAGAGAGGGAGGGGGGTTGATGGGGGAGGTGAGGGTGGAGGTTGATACGCCGGTGATGAGGGGCGTGTGGGGGTGGCCGTGGGGAAGGGGGAGTCCGGTGGTTTTTGTGGAGGGGTGGAGACCGGGGGGAGAGGGTGCGCACGAAGAGGTTTGAGGAGTTGGGGGCGGGGGATTGGAGGGGCTTGGTGGGGTGGGAGGGGAGTGGGTGGATGTTGTTGTAGGGGGGGAGAGAGGGGGGGAGAGTGGAGAGGGGGAGGAGAAGGTTTGAAGCTGTGTGTAGGTAAATAAATATCACGAGAACAGGATGCCAGAACGAAACGCAAGATCAAATAAACACAACCAATCCAATCACACCTATCCTTACTTACTCCCCTACCTACCCACTTCCAATCCGATCCCCTATATATCAACCCACGAACCAATTTCCACCTCCATCTCAAATGCCAAACTCCAAACTCCATAACCCAAATATTCCAAGCTGAAAACTAAAAATCGCACGGTATATTTAACTTGTAGAAGTTTCTTATTTCCTGAAGTTTGAACAGGTAGGCATCTAAACTAAATACAACATCTACCCAATCATAATCACACAGTCAATAATCACACACAAGCCTGTAAATATTTTCAATTCTTCATTATCATAAATGCTATATCCGTATACTACCTAGTATGTATACGATATTATCGAATCAAATCAAATCCCAACATAAATCATGAGTCCCCAAGTAACCGCACTCAGCCCGCGGTAGGGCCATAAACCTCGGCGTCAGTTATATCCATGAGCGCCGGAGCCCAAGAGGAGCTTTTTGATTTTGGGGAAATACTATTATGGTATTGTGTTAGCATAATTTCACATTTCTAACAATCAATCGACGAAAGAGAAAAAGGAGAGGAAAAATAAAAATACATAAACTTACAGGAGTACCGAAACCGGTCGCCGCGTCCCAGCCAGTTGTTGCAGGGAATCCATTAGTACCGCATCCACTTGCAGATCCAATGGTGACATCTGTGAATGCTTTATATCCCTTTTTATACAACCACGGGTTTAACCATCCCAGTGTTGGTTTTCCCGCTGCAATCAACGCATCGTTGATTAAAGCGAGAATTGCCGAAGCAGTAGGAGTAGCAGCCGAAGTTCCATCAAGATGAACAGTAGTGCCGTTCCAAACCGTGATGTAAGCGTATCCCTGGGCAGCGATATCTGGGAAGGCACGACCGGTCGCGTTGAAGAAGCTTGTGATATTCTTAGGCAGAGAGGCGAGATATGGTTTTACAGCCGCATCTTGCCAAGAAGGACGAGGGAAGTAGCGAGAAAATCCACCGCCGGAGACATATCCATTGCGGGCATCGGTAGCTACGACTTCTGGGTTGATAAATTTGGTTCCACCGACTGATGTAACGTAAGGACAAGTAGAAGGAAACATGGCGAGGAAAGTAGTGCTGTTGTCCACATTCGAAATACATGTACCATCTGCTCCGACACCGTTATCTCCAGATCCGAAAAGAACGGAAACACCTCTAGCTCCCAATTGGGCAAAGCCTTTGCAGACGGAAACGGCGTAAGAGTATGGAACAGTTTGTTCAGTATCTTGATATGAGTTGCTGACAACACCTGGAAGATTCTTTTGGCTGAGTACATATTGTAACCAATCAAGGTAAGGCTCATTAGTATCAGTAGGTGTTTGCTCGTCTGGGGTGAAAGGAGGTGAGCCTCCAGTTGTGTAAGCAATCAATGGAGTTGGATAACCAATTCCCAGCATAGTTTCCGAATCCAAATTGCCCTCAAGATCTTTGCCAGCTTTGAGTTCTGTGGCATTTTCTTGTCCTTGATCATTGTTACCCCCATTAATGACTTGAACATCAAAACTGTATGCCGCTGATGCTGCTTCGGGTCTGTATTGTTCGAGGAAGAGTTTGGTATCAGATCGATTGTTAGATTCACCGAGGTAGTTTGTAAGAGCCATCTTGTTTTTGCCAGCTGCTTGAACCTTGTAGTCTACGGTACCGTAAAGAGTTCGAAGACAAAGTGGGGTTACGGAGGAGACGTTGCATACATCTGCCGCAGTTTGTCCAACGGTAGGAGGTTTGTAGTTTGATGGTGCTAATGCTTGATATTCTGCGGCTTCACTGATTTTCTTCATGGTCTTTGCTACAGGGCGTGGTTTGAAGAAAGAATTGGTGGGTTGAATTGTCTCGATGTGATCGTGGAGATGAAGAGGTAAAGACCATTCCGGAGTGCGAACGATGTATTCTCCATCTTCATGTTGATATGTTGAATATTCCGTGTCGAGAAGAGTTTCAATATCCTCAATGGAGATGGTAACTTTAATCCAATCTTTCGCTGGACTGTATTCGAGAGAGGCTGGTTCAATGTTGTTGTCTTGAAGCCATTCATGAACGAGATTATGAGTTTCATCAGAAGGCTTAACAAGATCATTCACCTCATCAGCACTAAGATGTTTACCATAACGGTGGTGATCGGGATCAGAGACTATGAGTTTGTTAGTAGATTTTCAATCACAATTGCTCACTCCCTTGGTTTTCGAACAAAGTATTCATACCTTCATAAAGATGACGTTCCAATTCATCGAATTGACCTTGCTTCAAACCAATTTGAAGATTGATCATGTGGTTTGAACGAGCAGGTCCCACTCTTTGCCATTGAGGTGGTGGATAATGAGTTTCCTTCACCGCATATGGCGTACGAGCTTTGATGGGAGAGCTCGATACCAATCCGACAGCCAGAAATGCCGCGAAGGTAGCAATTGAAGTGACCATGATTGCTAATTGATTGCAGTTGATGGAGGTGAAGAGAAAAGCCAACTACTTTCGAAGAGGAGGTGGGAATGAGGGGTATACATATATTTATTCCCAATTGAATACTCCATCTACCTAGGTAGCTTTTAGCTTTTAGCTTTGTATTCACCAGAGTAGCTCAAGGGTAGTAGCTCATATCCAGAACAGGCAAAAGGAGTAACATTCACTCCATGTCCCCATGTCCTCCCACACCTTATCAATTGAAAATGCATATCGGCTCGTGTAGCGAGGTTTTGGCAACGATCAACCTTCCTTTTGTAGTATCGTGTGAAGGTAAGGTACCATGGATAAATGGAGTGGCGATACATTTCTCCATCTTTTCCAATCTTGATGTGGAAGGTCGACAATTGATGGTGCGGTGTAAGCTACGACATTACGATACTTGGATGAAGGATAGCAAAGTATTAAGAGCTTCAGTTTCCATATGTCATACATACGAGGGCGTGTTTTTGATGAGGGGCCGGGTCCGTGCGCAAGCACTTTTCACACCAAAAATCACTTACTTTAGAATTCAATATCAAATTTAATTAATGTTATTATATATTTGAAATTTTATGTATAAATAGATTTTAATATGAAATTTTATAATATGATTTTAGATCTTTTATAGCATTTTTCAATCTAATTAAAATCTGTATAGAATTATTAGGATTTAAAATTGTTATATAAAATAATGATTATTTTAAGAGTTGAAATTCTATATAAGATTTATCAATTAATATCTCATCAAACTTAATAAAATTGATATGGAAATAAATATTTATTAAATCTTTAAATATACACTAGATTTCAAGATTATATAATGAATATTCGAATTATATTTTATTTATAAAAATAGGGAATAAAGCATACTTTTGGTGAGGAAATTCGCTTAAATTCAACCCGGGCCCTCATCAAAAACACGCCCTCGTATATCGTATACATTTCCATACACTTCCACGACCGAGGATTGCATTGGTGAATGTAATTACCATGGAGACCTCGGGAGTGGTTGATGTATTCGGAATTTGTATAATCAATGTGGTGTCGCTGATGGTTAATCCATTCGGGTCATCTCCGCTCCAGTAGATAAGAAAGAAGCTTTGCATGGGTGATGGAATTGCTCGGCCGGCTTGGAACCAACCACCATCAATCAACAATACCTACGACGTACCATCTACCTAGCAAGTTCAAACGACAATCTAATCGTCGTCTTGAGGATAATATATCTTCATATCCATCAAAGGTATAGGATATCTCTCGAGCTGCCAATCAGACTACAACACAGCTCAATGTTGAAAATGTCTTTGTCTCATGCGACATCTTGGCGCTTACGCCCGATTGAAAGCTTTGTATATTGCTGCACAACTTCATCATTTGAACTTTATTGTTTAAACATGATCAGAATTAACATTGCAGATAACTAAATACCATCCAGAACTTCCACACCTCCAAACGACCAATTCCAGCTCCTCTCAAACCACCACCTCCCAAACCACCACCTCCCAAACCACCACCTCCCAAACCACCACCTCCCAAACCACCCACCATGACCTTCTCCCTCACCCTCAACTCCCTCCTCCACCTTCTCCCCACCCTCTTCGGAACAATCTTCATCCTCTTCGGCCTCAACGCCATGCTCCGCCCCCTCCACGCCCTCACATTCTACCCCTCCCTACACCACTCCCTATCCCCCTCCCTCCCACAAAGCCCCTCCAACACCATCCTCCTCGAATCCCTCCTAACCATCTACGGCGCACGCGACATCTTCATGGGCCCTCGCCATGTACGCCGCATCCTACCATCGCAATTACAAAACACTAGGCTGGATCGTGGTTGCGGGGAGTGGTGTTGCGTTTGTGGATGGGTGGGTGTGTTGGAGGGCTGGAGGGGGACAGGGCGATCATTGGGGGTATGCGCCCGTACATGCGGTTGTGGGGGTTTTGCTGGTGTTGGGTATTGAGGATGATATAAGGTGTTGAGTTGCTTCACGGATTGGGATTGTTCATTCAATCTTTTTTGGAATGTTCAAATGGTTTGATTGTTTCGAATCGATTGGACATTCCAGATCTTTCAAGGATTGTTCTAAATGAATTCAAATTTTAGGGTCACAAAAATAATCGCCATGTCGTTGATTCAATTGTCAAATGTGAAGATTCAGCTTCCATGTTTTGATTTTTACATGGCAAAGCAAATTCTCGCATCAAATCACATATGAGTTGTCACTCTTTTTAAACCCCTTCGATTTAATCTACATCGATCTTAGAGACGGTGTAAAAATGTCACTTCAATGTTTAGAACATTCTCCTTCCCAAACGCATGACGAATTCATGAATCTTCTGATTCCATTCCAAAGCTGTCAAACTCTCCCACTATCCCGCTGCGCTCTCACCGCCGCTCTGGCTTCCACGACAACATCAAAAAAACCTCCTCCGCCGCTGATACTCGCGCTTTCTCCTTGCTAGTCCCTTCCACCATACATTCATAAGTCCTGAAGGGTAGAGCTGCATTGACTCCATACAAAGGAGCAACCTCTATCACCTACATCATCATGGCAGATAACGCAACTCCAGCGCATGGAATTATGTCCTAGAGAGCCATCTCTACCATCTAAACAATAATGACAAAGGAAGCAAGAGCATCTAACGAACATTGTGAAGATCTAGAACCATCTAGGAGAACTATTGCCAAGGGGTATTGGCAGCGGAATGAGACATCATTCGATAGTAAGTCCAAAGAGGTAGGTAGTGACTCAACATTCCAATCCCCTAGCGAATTTCAAACTCGCAATTGTCCATGCATTGTCAGACAGGTGTAAGATTTGACTGACCACTTTCTTTTGGCGAGAATATTGGCCAAGGGATTGGAAATTCGGTCTTTCTGCCAATACTCGAAACAAGTTGCTTGATAGAAAATGGACGAAACCGGGTGGGTGGGAACAATAGAGAGATAGTTTCTCATGTACTTCGAGTTTCAAGTATCTATTTTCGCTGGCCACACCAGTAGATCAAGGTATCTCCTCCTACACTCAAGTCATGTTCAAGACTCGATCTTTCGCGTTCCTTTTTTGCCAAATTTGTCTCGTTTTTCAATTCTTGCAACCGCTTCGTATTTCTTGCAAGTGCACCCCGGTATTTGCAGTCTGGAATATAATATTGAATATAATATTCCATATCTTGCATTGTTCCTTTTGTCTGAGAAGATGAAACTGTACTCGGAATTCCTTCCTCCCCTGTTTCTTCCTGTGCCGCTTCTCTCTGCAAAGTAACATGTATAGACGAAGATTCTCCGACTCGCAAAGTTGTACCCGTAGATGAAGGTCTTGCTTTTCCAGTTTCTTCCTCTAATTGTTTTTCCAAAGTTTGGATTTCGGCTTTTCTTCTATCAATTAAACCCCTGATATACTGGCGACGGGATGCCGAACTCATGTTCTCGGGTAATCCGTAAGGAGGAGGCCTGTCATTCTTAATTTCTTTTCCCTTGATGGATGGTTTTTGTTGACTAGGAAGTCCCGAACTCGGACGTGATGTTTGAGTGGAGGAGTAGGGTGGAAGATTATCATTCCTCGGATCATGCCTCAGTAGATTGAGGAGACAACGTGTTCTCTCTGGGCTGTTGACGTATGTGTCGCGTTTTTTTGGAGACTGTTGTGTATTTGTCTTCGTTTCGTCATTGCGATTGGATTGGACTTCCTTCTCGGCATCGTTGACATTATGCCTCATTAGATTGAGGAGACAACGTGTTCTCTCTAGACTGTCGATGGATCTATTGCGTTCTCTTGAAGACTGGTATGTGTTTTTCTTCGTTTCGTCATTGCGATTGGATTGGGCTTCCTTCTCGGCATCGTTGACCTTTTGATAAATCGTGCCTTCTTTTTTATCCGGACTTAAGACACGAGATAATTTGGATCGTAGTTTTGAAAACATGATGGCTTCTATGCTCTTGTTCTGCACCAGAGATCCCTGGAGTGAATGAGATGTAAGATGGAGATGGGATAAATTGGATAAATGAAATGAGAATTGAGACAGTTGGTTGGAATGATGATTGAGTGATGGAAAGAAGAAGAAGAAAAAGAAAAGGAAAAGGGAAGAAATGAAAAGAGGAAAAATCATCCTACTACTTAAAGTTGACTACCAGGTAACTAGCCAGCACTAGCCCTACAACTGACATCAAGACTTCTGGACTTTGTGGGGTACATAACCGATGAATTCCCGGTATCCGGCATCCGGTAGTCATCCTCATATTTTCGAATCGACCTTGAGATATCACGACCAGGAGAAGCATCGAATCGCATTGCAGGTCTTGAGACAATGATGTGTACTCAGGAGCGAGAGACTTGAGGTTTATAAACTGAACCCTAGAACCTTATATATGTTTAAAGATCGTCGAGTAAGAAATACTATTGTTACTGTAACGAAAAATCTATACTTCAATTTCATGAATCGTCTGAATCTCTCAAAAAATATCCTTATAGAAAATTCTAATGAATATAAACATTAATCAACTTCTGATATGCCATCAAATTTCCCGGTCGTATATATTCAACCACATCGGGCGGACCCGAATCTTCCTCCGAAGGAGCAATACGTCCTATTAGGCTCGGGATAAATCCATTTGATTTTCGTGCCCAGGTACTAATAGTTTGATTTAGCTGCGCTTCTTTTTCCTTGAGATTCCCAATTATATTCATTCGGGTAACTTCTTTCCATTTGGCTTGCAGAGTGGTTTTTTCGGTAAGCAAAGTGAGATCAATAGGGATTGCTGGTTCTACAGATAGTTTTCCAACTTTCTGGCCTAGGCTGTTGCGGATAGAGAGAATGGGGGCATGATTTATGATTGATGGTGGCATATCGCAGGTTCCAGTCTTTGGACGTTTCCGGGATGGAGATGGATTGTTGGATGGATGTTGGGAAGCTAATATGGATGGATCGTCTCCAGTGCAAGATGGTTGTGATGCCGCATTAGAAACTATCTGTCTTTTCCTCTGGTTATTTCTTATACGATCTAGCAATTTATCTTCTGGATCAGATTGGTTCACAGGAGGTGGTTGCCCGGAGTCATTCTTCATCGTTTGATATCTATCTGCCGATTGACGACATTTAACATCTATCGGTCGAGACCGGTTAACGGCCCATCTGGATGAGAACGTAGCCGACGAGTTTGACTGGGTACCTTGCATTTCTGCATCTTTTTCGGGAGCCGCGAGACTCCTATTTATTCTCTGTGCTGCTGTGATGCACAGTTGAGTTTGAAGAACGGTATCTGTCAGGGCTTGATCATTGCTTTGACTGTATCTTATGCAAGTGCTTGTGATGACGACGAACGTGGCAGAGTTGCCATCATCCTTGACAAAAGATGACCACCGAGGATCAAGTCTCCTGCCATCAATACGATCATGAGAAGTAATATCCCATGCTTGTAACTTTTTGTCCTCTCCAATCCCCGTGAATTTTAGTATCTTCGATATCGTTTTGAAGCTGAATATCAGAAGTTTCCTCTGGGCGACCGATATCGTTGTCCAAATTGAGGATAACGAATCAATGGAACCCAATCCATCAAGCAAGCTCGTAATATCCCTAAACTCCTCTACTCCATCATTGAATTTCTGATAGAGATACCCTCTAGTAGCAGAATCTCTGAGCAGCGCCCACAAGCTAATCCTTCGAGCATGACCAGAACAGCAACTAAAATCCAATACGGCAAGACAATCCACTAAATATCGATTAGGTATGTGTGATGCATCCGTTTTGCCAGCGTTGACCCAGTCTTCGAGTATCACGTCTTTCAAAGTCCAGCCTGCATCAAACTTGTATGTGAATCCCAAGGTGATTGTCAAATATTGACCACCAGAGGCCTGTGCGGTTCTTTCATTCATTTTCCATTTGGGAGGGCGGGTACCAAGCTCGAATTCGCGGTGCCGAGGCTGAGAAATATATTTGTCAGAACAGTCACACATATCAATGGTATTGAATCTCGGTAATCTCTGAAGTTTCCTAGCAGCTTGTGATAGAGTTCTTACGCCAATCAAGAGGAGCTTGGCTGTGTCGATGGGAGTTGTGTTTTCGAGTGAGTTTGTCTCCATCCAACTAGACCAATGCGACATGCACAAGGCTTAGAATGGAGCTCAACAATTGGCAGATATCTTGCTGTCGTTCTAGATTGTGCTTATCCACACCTAAAACGGTTTGAGGAATACCTAGGCCAAGACTTACAACAATGTGCAATAATATCTCTGCTACATCCTCTAAAGCCGAGTCTCGTTGCTGATTGTCTTTTTGCTGGGCGAATTCTTGCACCTCACAGAGAATCTCGAGCAATAGGGATAAGCTTGGCATACTAACTGGTCGAACATCAAGGACTCTCGGGCGGTCAATATCTGCCACGACAATATTATACGTGGAGCTGTTGCAAAATCCTTCATGTTTTAACAATCGCGTTCCTGCTATTATTGAAGATAACGTCTCTATGCTCATGGAAACCTGGAGCTGGATGTATCCGTTTATTCTAAGAGGTTGATCAGAAGTTGGGCTAAAGGGCGTAAGGAAGTCCAATCCAGCATCCAAATGTCGCAACGGCAATACGTATCGCCTCGTCTCGTTATCTTCTTTGATTTCCTTGAAGGCATCTGGTCCAAGCTGGAGGATCCTATGTTCGAGAACGGTAATTTCTCGAGAGTATGAATTGGGATCCGTAATGAAGAGGTCGAGTGCATACTCGGAGGACACTTGTGACTGCAAAGAATCTCGTTTCAGACTAAAATTACCACTTCCTTGTGTTCTATTTTCTTTCGTTTCCGAACTTGCAGCTTCTACCTCGGTAGCATTAATTGCACACAAGTCATGCCGATCAGCATCGAAGTTTTCAATTTCTCCCTCCTGCGGCTCAGGTGCGTCTGTATTTTGAGGGCCCACGTTCGGGCTAAATCCAGCTGAATCAGATACCTGGGCAATCTGCAACGATTCCCCATGGCCAGTTGCATTGATCATGGAACCCGGAACGACATCTGGCTGCTGAGTATCATTGTTATCATTTTCTCTCCCCCTTCCCCCGTCTCCCATAGGTAAACTAGAAGGCGAGCTTTCTACGCGCATTTTGACCCATTCCGACACACAATCCACGCACCTAGCATGACCGCAGCTCGTACAGTGAGAACTTAATCACTTAGATATCCATGTGCATCAAGCCAAAAGTTACAACAATACCATATCCCGAATGTTTCGTACATAGTTTTATGAATGAATTTTTTAATCAGAATACCAGAAGTCGTATGAGCTCCTCGAAAGATATGCCTCTATTATCCCAAATCATTATGGCTGAGTCCTGCGACATACACGCCTTATCATACACCTCACTATCGTAGTGGGGTATGCAGACACACCAACAAGGTTTCCAATTAGTAAGAGTTCTGGAACCTACTTACCGCACCGCACCCCTTCTATTTTTCGATACTTTTATTATAAAACTTAACAATTATTCAATACCACATTATTTATTAATGAAAATTTGATAAGTTATTAACAAATAATAATTAATCTCTATATTTGAATTATATTCTTTGATTAAATATCAATTTCTTAGTAGATAATCTAAAATCCATTAGATTAATTCTTTTCTAAAATATTAATAATTCATGAATTCGGAGAATTAACAGAGATCGATTTGAATTATATTATATAAGCAGAATTATCTATAACTGTTACATAAGCTGTCAGGACTTCGATCCCTAATACTGTGCCTTTTATGAACAGATTACGTACGTAGCGTAGTAGTAAAGCTTACAACTCCTATTGTGTCCGCTTACGTAATAATAACCATGTTATTTTCATAATACGCGATCATAAAACCCCTTCTGATTAGTTATAAATAATATAGGAAACTTTTAACTAGTTAAAGCTTAGTTTTTCCGATTATAGAAAGCTTATAAAATCATTTCAATCTAGTATATAATCTCAAAAGAAAGGAAAATCCGATTAAGAAAGAAATAATTAGATTAAAGCAATTGAGAGCTTTTTAATATTATTATTAGTTTTAGATTAAGCCCTATAATAATAATGAAATCATTTAATTAAACTAAAATGATTAATAGAGATATATTTAAAGATAAAAGTACGTTTGTAAGCAGAGGTATAAACATCTAAAGTATAATTACCTGAGACGTTTTTCGATATTAGAATCTGAATTAGAATCTATATATAAGGATTAAAAAACTTAATAAGAATGTAAATAAGAATGTAAATAAGAATGTAAATAAGAATATAAATAAGATTTAAAAGAATTATTATTCTATTATTCTATTATTCTATTATTCTATTATTCTATTATTCTATTATTCTATTATTCTATTATTCTATTATTCTATTATTCTATTATTCTATTATTCTATTATTCTATTATTCTATTATTCTATTATTCTATTATTCTATTATTCTATTATTCTATTATTCTATTATTCTATTATTCTATTATTCTATTATTCTATTATTCTATTATTTTCTGTTTAGACGTGACTCCTTCATACACCCATCGGTTTATTTTCGATTAACTAGTTTAGAACAAGTATTCTGCGCTAATTATGTACTACGCCTCTGACATGTCGGTCGGGTGAGCTAAAGAATTTTAATTGCAGTAGCAGGCAACCAATGTAGCATCTCAATATTTTATTGCAGAATTCAAATAAACTTATATGGAGTTTAGATACTAATTCGACAAGCTGCGTTGTATCGCTAATGGATTACATGGTCTCAACCTAGACACAACAGGGGGCTATAACAGCCCACATGTAACAAGTTCAATTCACTGTACTGTATATAAGCATGAATATGATATTGAAAACCCTTCATTAGTAGTGTGATACTGACTGCATATGCGCTCAGGCGGCTCAGCACCTCTAAATCTAGGGTGTGCCCACTTTAAACCCTTCCACCCTTTTTATTAGTGATATTAAGCGATAGAATATATTCCGCGTCTCCGCCGAATTAAGAATCACATGATCGAAAATCACGACGGAGACATGCATCTACTGTTACCAGACTATCATCCTTACGTTACCCCCTTTGTTTGGAATCCTTGTCTATGGTTTGTCGCTATCAACCTGTTCTTGCAGATGAGAACGGGTACCAAATGCACAGTGGTGGCAGGGTACTGCTTCTGTCATGACGCGCAACGAGGCACAATAGGGCACAATAAGGCACAATAAATCAAATATTTCGAATAGTCTTCCATCACAAACCAATTCAACAATCCGCATTTCCCAGCAAATTTTTGCTTTGTTTTTATATTTCATATCTGATAACATGAACCTGCTATTTGCCTCGCTGGCAGCCATCGTAAGCTTCGTCTGGTTCTTGAACTACGTATTTGGAGTAAAGCGCGATTCCAAAGAACCACCATACATTGATCCAAAATTCCCAATCATTGGACATGCTGTGGGACTACTTTGGGAGAAGTATGGATATTATATCGCACTTAGGTTTGCTTCTCATTTCATCATTTTCCTTTGGAAAGCGAAATCTTTCAGGCATTTTGAACTAACGCGTGCGCGACCCAGTGAAAAGTACAAGTTGCGTATCTTTGGTCTTGCCATACCTGGTATGCCTGGTGGTCGAGTCTACATTATCAACTCACCCGAACTTGTTCTTGCTGTCCAAAGACAATCTAAGCAGCTCTCATTCTGGCACGTCGAAGCAACTTTCACCGTGGGCATGGCAGGGTTGAGCCCGCATGCAGCGAAGATAGTCACACATAATGTGAACGGCGAAGAAGAGGGAACGAGTTTTTTCAAGTCGGGCATGACGCTTCAACATCAAGAGATGCAACCGGGTGAACACCTGTTGAACATTACCAGGGATGGTACTCAGAAGCTCGCACGTACTGTTTCGAGACTAGAAGAAATAACTAGGGTTGATCTCAATCAATGGATTGTTGACACGATCATGGACTCCGTAACGGATAGTTTCTATGGCCCTAGAAACCCATACAAAGACTCGGAAATATCACAAGCGTTCAGGTAATTTATCAATGTAATAATATGGAAGATCAAATACTAACTCATGACAGAGACTTTGAGGACAATGCTGTTGGACTCATTTCCTTTCCTTTGCCAAAAGTCACATGTCGAAAAGCGTACCAAGGTCGCGAAAAGATGGTCGATGCATTTCTCAAGTATTATGCGGATGAAGGTCCCAAAACGGCGTCTCACATTGTCCAATCTCAGGACAGAGTTGCTACCACTTCTGGAATCTCACTCCTCGATAGAGCTCGTATTGACGCTGTTAGTGGGCACGCCATCTTAGCCAACACAACCCCCACGGCATTCTGGACTGTCTTCCATCTTCTCTCAGACCCCAAACTTGTGGAAGAGGTACGAAACGCAGTGGAACCGTTTGTTAAAACTTCAGAGAAAAACGGACATCTTTCTCGCGAGATGGATATCAGTAAGATCAGGGATGTGCCAATCATCAGATCTATTCTGCACGAATCGCTGCGACATTATGCGGATGGCACCGGAACACGAATCGTGCTTCAAGACACCATGCTTGACGATAAATATCTATTGAAGAAAGATTCGTTCATCTTTATGCCGAATCGAGCTTACCATTTTGATGAATCATCCTGGGGAGCAGATGTTGACAATTTCGATGCTCATCGTTTTATGAAAAGTAAACCATATCAACCAGGTGCATTCCGAGGCTTTGGTGGCGGCGTGAATCTATGTCCAGGGAGGTTTTATGCCATGAATGAGATATCGTTTCTATGTTCAATGCTAGTTTTGCGTTATGATGTCAAGCCGGTTGGTGGGGCATGGATTCATCCAGGAGCTGATAGTAGCAACTTGTCCCTAATCATCAATCCTCCAATCAAGGAAGTACTGGTGGACTTTAAACCCAGAGCGGGATGGGCTGGTGGCGATTGGTCTTTCACGCTTTAAATGTTACCTCAAGGGTGTATAGTAAGACACGAAGTACAGTTACGCAACAGCTCGAGGCCTTCAATGACTTTATGAGCCCTGTCAACTCTGACCCCCATGCCTCAATCATTCAGGGTTTCGGCTACCAGCAAGGTCTCCAAGTCGTTTCTATGGGCATGGAATACACTTTACCAATTGCGAATACGACCCCGAAAGTGCTTCAGCCGTTCCTGGAGATCGACAACCAGCTAGGTAGTACCATGCGCGTTTCCAACATGTTGGATTTCGTAACAGAGGAAGCGGATTTTCAGCCTTTGAGTACTCGGTATGTCGTATACATTGATTCATGTCAGCGTGTTGCACACGGTAGAAGTCGTAATCTAGGACCAGAAGAAACTTTACTAACACAATTTAATGCAGAGGAATCTATGTAACCACAACTTTCAGTCCGACCCTCCCTATCTTGACCTCAATCTATGATCTCTGGAATGCAACTACTCCAAGCATCAGCGCAATTCCATCGATAGGCTACAGTTTAATATATCAACGGCTTCCAGCAACTGTCCCGGGCAACGTTAATTCTTTTAATCTCCCCTCATTCGCAGAGAATCTTGTATTGGGTTTATTATCCGTTACTTGGGCAAATGAGTCGGATGATGAAACGGCGAATTCAGTGACAACGGCGCTCATGAGTGCAATTGAAGAGAAGACAAAAGAAGCAGGTGTTTACAATTCTTTCAAGTATTTGAATTATGCAGCCAGCTGGCAGAATCCTTTGGGCTCGTATGGAGATAAAGGAAAAGAGAATTTGTTGAGTGTAAAGAAGACTTATGATCCGCAAGGCCTGCTTCAAAAAGGGGTTCCTGGTGGATTCAAGCTGAAAGGACTTGATCAGTAGTCTTCATAAACACACACAGAAGATAAAATCGTTGTTATTATGTGTAAAATAGTCATGTATTTATTTTGAGATGTTAGAAAAAGAAAATTTTAGACCAGACAAGCATGATCAGATGTTTATAGTTACCTGCTTTTGCAAGCCCTACAGGAAATATTGACGAAAACATCATCTCCATCCACTGGGCCCATAATGCCTAAGCAAGGCTTCTTTATCTCCAGACGTGGAAACTGTGTCTTAGCCCTTGACTCAAAGCTCTTTTCATGAATATCAAGCCCAATATCTTCTTTATCTATGAGTTGCATATCAAATCTCCACAGAGCTAAAGCAACACAAGTTAATACCTCCGCCTTGGCCAGAAATCGCCCTGGGCAGTAAGTTGAACCACAGCCATAAGGTCTGTAGCTCGGGTTTACATTCAGCTTATCATTGGTCATAAATCTCTCCGGGTGAAATCCACCAGCATCGGCCCCGAAAACTTCATCATTGAGTATTAATTGTCGATATGGAATGATGACTCTCCCGCCTGGCTGTAGTTCTTTTCCACCGACGTAAGTAGGAGATGCGATATTGCGAACAGACACAGATGAAGTTATAAGCCTCAAAACTTCGTGGTACAAGGCGAGAAAATGGGGAGTAGCTGTAGGAACAAATGAATTTGCAAGAGAGTTGGGATCCTGAGATGCGGGAGTTGTCATGATGAGTTTAAGTTCAAGCCGTATCTTGGCCAAGAGGCTTGGATTGTGGAGAACTTAAGCGAGCACCCAAAATGATACTTTCCAGGCGTTTGCATTTATCCTATTATTGATCAGTCGCTGTGTTCGATATATTGTGAAAGTAAGGAATATCAACACTTACACCCAATAGATCATCGTAAGATAGGCAGCGATATCAGACGCTTGAATACCCACAGCTTTCATTTCAATCTCCAATGCTTCCACGAGCCAGCAGGCACCCGGACGCTGACTGGTGGACATTTCAAAATACCTCGTTAGAGCATTCTGGCCAATAGCATTTGCATCTTTCATATCATTAGCCCAAGGAGCAGGAATCTTGTAAGTCAGTTTCCAGCTACTGTTGTCGAAAGAAAAAAAAAGCTGTCAAAAAGGTCAGGTTCAATTTCACGGAGCTTACAGTACTAGGGCACAGCTGTTTGCCGAACATCAAAATCACACCAAAACTCATATAAATTACTTATAAACTTTTTAATAATGATATAGATTTTATTTGAAACTTTTATATAATTTTATTAATTTTCGATTAAAATTTAATAAAAATTAAATGATTTATTTTTAGGATTTTATTTATTATAATATTTATATGAAAAGATGATATAAATTGAAAATAGTAAAATTTATTAGTAAAACAAGGGAAAATCAATAACTTTTCTTTTAATTTAAATTCAATCTTGTAAATAATAATATTCCTATTTATCAAAATTATCAAAATTATAAATTCTAAATATTTTAAATAAATATACGTTCAGAATTGTAATCGATTTTAATGATTTTGAATATTTTATTTTCATTTATATAAATAGAGCAAAATGATCATTTTGATTGTGATTTTTGAAACCGACGAATAGCTGTGCATGGTCACTGTAGGTCCAAAACAAAGAAGTCGTGGCTCCTTTCAGAAGCGCTTCTCTGGTCCACTCAAGGAGCGGCACGGTACGGGAATTGGTCCATGGCGTAGGTAATATAACTTCCGAGATCATTTTGTCCCAAGTCATAGAACTATGAACGCTGCAGAAAAACACATGTTGGAGCTTGTCAAGCCGTTGGCCGGGTTAGAGTTGTTGTCGTATGATAGTTTCGGCAATATGCGCAAGTGGTTTGCTCGGAGGCCAGTTGCCGCCTCCTCTATTGAGCTTTTGGGATGAAGGTTCCCACATTTCTCCTATGGCATGTGGTGTAGCTCCGAACGAAACCATCATATCAGTGATATAATCATCAAATGTCAATTGTTCAGTATTTCTGTATACCTCATTCACGGCGAAGATGGATGTGATAATGTAGAGAGTTTCTCCTGCTGCAGTGATGGTGAATGGGTCGCGAGTGTTGCGAAAGTAATTTCTAGCTTGATGTTAGAATCCTTATAGATGTCACGAAAGGAGGTTTTTTGGCGCATAGTCCAAGAAGTGATAGACAAACTTGCCATATGCAAACATGCCGTCGGCGTCATTAAAGAAAGATACGGCATGTCCTGGAGAGCAATCATTAGTTTTTGCTTCATTTTATTCATCTATAATGAAGATATACCCAAGACTATGCCCGCTGAGTCAGTGACCTTGATCATTTGTTACATGAATGGATAAACATACACGGTATCCAATATGGTATGACTTGAGGTCGATTGGGGTACAACCACGGTAAAATGCTAAATGACCAGATTCTCCAAATTATATAAAGTCCAAATAGACTGAAAACAAGACTGCAGAGCACAGAGATAGTCGCGGTTTGGCCTTGGAAGGCATTTAGATTATTCCAAAACCGCTGCTCAAATACTCCAGATAACATTGTCAGGCGGAGAACAAAAGTTGGGCAAAATTCAGTTCGTGAGTTTCAATCTCAATAATGGATATAGGTGCCTATCACGTAAATATAGTAGACTTTATACCAAGACCGCGTTCGTGTATTAAAATAATTAAATAGTAGATAATTCGCACAAGTTACTAGAACAATAAAGAAAAGATACAAAAGCCATTGGACTCTTAGCTCGCTTAAAGAAATAACTACACTGCAATCTATATTGCTAAATCTATCTCGATGCAACATCCATCTCACCTAGGCAGCCTTCGTTCGCCCAATCTGAACTTCATTACCAACAGAACCCATGTTTTTCACATCAACACCTAGTTTTGCAAGCCCCCAGCGCATGCTATTCTTAGCAGCCTCATCGACACCGACAAGGGCGTACCAACCAAGTCTCTGCTTTGCCTTGCTTACTTGATAAGTTCTGGTCATACAAAGGTACTCTAGCTTTGAACGAATCAAAATTTTAGGCCTTCTCCTTCCCTGGTACACAATCCAGAACCAGTACTCAGTTAGCCAAGCCAGCATAAACAAGATCCACGTAGGAATGACCCATATTGTTTTCGGCGGATGCCCCGCTGCCGTATAGAACTTGCGCATATAAAACCAGAACGGGGAGGGAAGGTCGTCTGTGATATTGAATGCTTCGCCGCAAATTCGAGGTTTAGGTGGTACTGCATCAATATCTTCATCCCTATCCTTGGTGTAAGCGATGTCCGTCTCTACCTCCGTCAAGAGGGCCTTTGCTGCCAAGACATGACCAAAAACCGCATTGCTAACATAAATCGGATCAAACAGAGTTGTATTGTCACCCAATTGCAAAAATGATAACCCATAGTGTGCTAGTTGCAGGCCAAGCATTGTCATATTCTCGTCTCCTTCGCCGTAGATACCTGAGATCCGAATACATGCAGTTCGAAGATGACTGTGGGAGCACTTTCCAGCAAGATGACATGCTTTAGAAGAAGGATTATTGGCAGCCAACACCAGTGCATCTGCAAGAGCCTTGCTTTCGGAGTAGGGGTTGTATTTGGTAACTGGGCCGTTGAGAATGGGGTGAGATTCATCCGCGTTAAAGATTTCACCGTTGACATCGTACTTGTATATGGTCAACGAAGATGTATAGACAAGGGCTACAACTGAAGGTGCGGAAGAGGCGCATGCGAGCAAGTTCTTAGTACCTTCCACATTCACCTTCTGATAAGAAAGATGATTGGGTGGATCTTGGTATGGATCGGGAGAGGCGGCATGAAAGATAATACGCGGTTGGATATCCTTGAGCAAATTGGTAACTTCTTCAACAGACGTGATATCGCCAGCATAGTACGATGCTTCAGGATAACGGTTTTCGCGCGGACTCCGGCTGAATACAGAAACGTGCTCTACGTCTGAATCATCCAAAAGAGCTTTGACAAGATGATGTCCCATGAATCCACACCCTCCAATGACTAGAACATGACCTAGTGCCTGACTCTGCATAGCTTGTGCCTCGTGATGGTGGTATTGGTATTGGTGTTGGTGGTGGTGGTGATGGTGGTATGGAAAGATTCCACTGACGAGAAGAAAATACGGAATGTAAAAGAATAAGCAAACATAAGATTGCATGTTATTAGACGGATAAGCGGATGCGGGTTGCATGGATATTATTAAATTAAGGCTTACCTGACGTCGCTTAATGTGGCCTGCAAGACACCCCACACATAGTCACCGAATGACAATGTGAGTGGGGGATAGAAACACACCAACCTCGCTTAGCCATCGAAACATCGGTACATCAGCACAAGGATTAATGAGACTAACGATGGTTTAGGGAAGTATGAGACCTAATTGATTATACAGCTGGCCCTTGTATGAGTAGGAAAATGATGTTCTCCAATGAGAACCACGTGCTCTTATAACAGCAAGAGGCCCGTCAGCTTCTGGACTAATTATACCCTAGCCCCCAATAAATTGGAGTGGCCGTGTAAATATCTTAAGTTAGATGAAGACTAAACACATATAATCCCTCACGGACATTCTGACAGGTGCATGCATATATTGATGGGTGGGTATTAAAAATCAACCGGTTTATTGCAAATTCCCCAAATATTTAGCTTATCATCCCTTTCGGACTAGAAATAATCCTCCTCCACATAGTTCCGGACACGTACAGCAGCCTTGACGTGGTGTAACAACAGACTTTGATCGTGGTTTTTGAATCTCGAAGTCGTCTCTTGGTCAACCTGAATGTTCAACACAGGTAGAAGGTAAGCAAGCGTAATTTTTGACGTCAAGAGTATGGAAGCTCTAGCGTCTGCTACACTGTGATACATGTCAGTTTAATGTAGCAATGGATCCGAGATGTTACCCACGTTGATGGCCAATTTTCCCCAATGTGATGAGGAGGAGAGAAATCCTGAAGGAAATTGGCTGAATTTGCGACTGTAGCCTCTTGCCTATCCACATCTCTCAGAATATCGACTGTTGCAGGCGTTAAAATTCCTATCAGAAATGCGCGAGGGGCACGTCTTTACAAAAATGCGTACTCACAATAGTTCTCTAAAGATTCTTCCAAAACCCTATGCAGCAAAGGTAGATTATTCAGACCTCCATATGTGCGCAACTTAGGGTCTCCAATCTCTCGACGTAGCGATTCAAGATCCAGTTGCACACAGGCTTGTACAATTGTGTGAGTAAGAATCTACATACCCTCGTCAGTACATGACTGTCTGGTATATTTTTGTTTTAGAATCACTAACAAGTAAAGCCTGATTTGATAGCTTGAGCCATGCAGACAGAATTGCTTCAGCGACAACCGAAGACTTGACCTGTTCTTTACCAGGAGCAACAATTGCGGTCCGCAAGAATTTGGGCTAAATACGATTAGCAGCTTTCTTTGTGAAATATGGGGTTACAGACCAGTTTTTCTGCTTCTGCTTGCTCTAATGCGAGAGCTAGTCGCTGGATTAATATATGCTTGGCACGCTCATTTCTAGTAAAGATGAAATGGACGGTTCTTCCAAGTCAACTCGTGCGCATTCAGAGGTTGTAGAGTCTACTTACGGAGCGATAAAAACGGGCACATATTGTTGCGTATTGGCAGAAAGCTCCATATCGAGAGCATATCGGATCAGTGACGAGGCGAAATCTTGCTCGTGAGCTTGAAAGGGCAAAATGACAATGAGTAACGGAACAAGTGAGTGTATGAAAGGGTACGTGAAGAACTGGGCTTACTCACCTATCTGACCAAAAAAGATCGCAGTCGATGCCGCAAAGACCGAGGGTTTTAGCAACGCGCGTAGATTCACAGATTTCCAACCTACCCGATTAAATGTTAAGAAGGGAGGTGATTAAATTGAAGGGGCCAATTATTGCGGAAGACCAGAGTCATCAGACTTGAGGTGATAAATTCGCATGAGTATAAAAGATTCACGACGTACCATTATAATACCAAATTCTGCCACTGAATGATGATCCACGGCCAGCTTCTGTCAAGATGTTTTCTTTAATTGAAGCCTGGAGACCAGGCGCCACGTATTCTGATCCATCGGCAATTGAACAGAAGCTGCAGCTTTGAGATGATTTGCACCTGGAATGGTCATAAGCATGGGATGTCATATTTCGTTATGATCGTGTTTAAATTTACGGCCAGCTCAGTGCATCAAGATTCAGTGGAAGCTTGAAAGTTTGAAGAACAGAACAAACATGAATGAGTTTCCCAAAACAAACACGGGTTCGAATTGACCGAAAGGCTGACAGCACAGGGATTAAAAATGGGTAGTGTATGGTTGCATGCATGCATGCATGATATGATAGTGTTGGTACCAACTTGGTTGATAAGTGTAAGTCCTTTAGCATGCTATCCCCTAGACTGCTAGCTAGCGGCGCCGTCGCTTAATGAGCACTTATTGACCAATCAAAACGTTAGGATTCTGAGATTCATTTTAATACGTTTTTTTTTTTGAATAATTATTTCACACTTATTATTTTGATGAATATAAATAGTAAATCTAATTCTTTATATAATGTTTTATTTAGTCTTTTTCTTTTTAATAAATATTGAGTTTTTGATTCAATATATATTTAGAAGTGATGTTATACAAAAATCACTTATAAATATCTTGTGACGAATATCACGTGATATACGTGATGACTCATCACAGCTAAGTTCAAGGCTAGCTTGAACTAGGCGATTGTTATTATATAAGAGATAAAGAGATCCCTTAAAGGGTCTCTTTCCTCTTTAACTTTCTTATTCTAGTGATTTGACCTCTATGATATACTCTAGTATGTAATCGTAATATATCTCTTATTTTCTAAAATGAAATATAATAATATTTATAAAATCGTTTACACATTATTTTGTAAATAAAAAATTAAAGAAATATAACTAATATACTAATTATTATTTTTTCATTAAATGTCAATATTTATATATAATATTATCTATAAAGTTATTAATGTTCTTACTTAATATACAAACTATATCCGGTGCTGCTAGCTGGTGGTCTAGGAGATACAGCATTATGTTTTGCTTCAATAGTAATAGATCTAATTTTTGCCTTCAAACTATACCAAGTGATTGGAGATTGAAGAAGCTAATATGATCACCAATCTTACATAGATATGTCTAGTTGTTCATTACATCAATCAGGTTCTAGGTACCGACCCCTGGTCCTTTTCCCTTTTTCCTCTCTATACTTGAATGTCGGCTTGATGTCTGACCTATTTAACTTCCAATAGGTATAAAGGTTGGGAAATTCGGTCGTCACGGCTACGATACATCAGTTCTACAAATTGTTAACCCCTGGTTAGGATGGGTAAGTGATAGCCCACTTGATATAATTCTAACATTTCAACTTGCCTTCCAAGCTAATCTGTTTGTCCAATATCAGACTTTGATCACCGAGAACTGGCTCTCGACTGTCACACTCGGCATAGCCAAACTCACTTTCCTATTGTTCTATCTCACTTTGTTCTCACCCGACCGCATCCTGCGATACATGATATACTTTGGAATGGTTGTTACAATTCTTGTTTTCCTTGGCTTCACTCTAGCTCAGACCATTCTTCTCGTACCTCATCCAGGTGAAAACTGGCTAGAAATGTATTAAGACCCTCGAGAGATGGCAGTTTTAAAAATTAGTGTTCCAATCTCAGTGGCAAGTTTCATTGTTGATATTTATACCTTCATCATACCAATTGCAGGAGTCTCGGGGCTGAAGTTAAGTCTAAAGAGGAAGATTGGAGTTCTCATAGTTTTTATTACGGGACTATGATATGTTTATAAGGCCTCCTTCAAAGATTTTTATTTATTTATCTATTCAAGCGATATATACACCGAGATATTTGAAGGAGAAACTGACTTCAATTAGCGCTTGTATAGCCTCATCACTGAGCATCTACTACAAAACGCGCCTTACCCTATAGTAACAAAATTAACACCTAGGCATAAAAAAAATATCAATATAAATTCCTATATAAATATTTAATACGCAAATTATTATATTAATATTTCTTTCGTTACTAACGAAATAATCAATTCGTTAACAATAAATATTTCCAGTTCAAAACAGTAATCGTTTATTATTAACATTTGTAAAAGATCAAAAAAAATAAAGGTTCTAAAGAGTCTTAGAGATTTCAAGCATTGAATATTAGAATTGTAGGAAAGGTAAACGAAAGGGAGCGAGCAAGTAGGAGAGAGCAAGTATAGAAGCTAAAGGCATTAGCCGAAAGTCTAAAGAGGAATCTGTTTACAAATCACTTCGATTTATTCTTCAATCAAAAGCTTTACTACTATATCACATAATATAGAATATACTATTGAAATAATTCTAATATATATATATATATATATTCAAATTCCATTAATTATTAATCGAATTCAATGTAAGTAAACTTTTTTACTTGAAAATAATCTTAAATTAGAATTTTCGAAAATTTCTCTAAATCCTATTAAAGTAAAATTTTCTTATTATATATAAATATAAGATTAATTATATTAATACTTTAAAAACGATATTTTCAATACAATATTAAATATTGAAAATTTTATTATACTTAATGAAGCGATCGTTTCGTTAACTACGGATCATACCACTACAGGGTTACTACTATTGATTCAGCTTGGGACTCTATTCCTGTTATAATTTGCGCATAAGTATATACTTCGTTTTGCTTCGTCCATTTATAGCCAGCACTTTCTTACTCCTTAATCAGCCTGGTATAAATGTGCATGGGGATAATTTGCTCCTGCATGCCCTCACTCGCCAAGTTTACCTCCCACTACTTTCCTAACTTTTCAATTGTCGAGTCCGTTCTATCACTGAAGTTATTCACGCGACTTGCTACACATTCGAAAAGCAATAGCAGATCCTTTTCGCTTTGAATGCAAGAAGAAGATTGGGTAGTGAGTCTGACGAGAATTTGAGGAAGAAGGCAAGTGCAAACGGTAGGGAAAGAGAAGTTGAAATGGCCGAGGACACCTTGTTTGAAATAGAAATGGAAGATCTCGGAAGGGGAAAAAATCAAGTCAAGATCATTTCTGGAAATATGAATGGTCGTACTGATTTTAAAGTAGGCAGTATGTAGTAAGCCAGTTCAAGTAGTCTAATTCAGTTTGGGGCCTTGTGAGACTGGCTGGGTTGATTCCCCACAGATAATGTTCTCGGTTTGATGCTTTCTTGCCTTCCAGATTAATTGGTTCTATCTGTCTCCTTCTGTGGTGAGGGGTTACATGACTTTAAGTGGGAGTTGCATCATCAATGAAAGACTTTGCCTTAAAGAAGGGCAATCTTAAAGATTCGATCAATCTGCCAGTCAAATTCACCTAACTTGACAATAAATCTCACCATCTTTACAATACCAAGCCTCAATAATTATAGTCGAAATTTCCAAGGTTTAACTTGAACAAAATAGATTGTTCAGTTGACAGATACTCAGACACTCAGCTTTTCTTCTTCTTCTTTTTCTTCTTCTTCTTCTTCTTCTTCTTTTTTTTCTTCTTTTTCTTCTTCTTCTTCTTCTTTTTCTTCTTCTTTTTCTTCTTCTTTTTCTTCTTCTTTTTCTTCTTCTTATTCAAGAAATAGGTAAAATGTATATCTGATCTTATAAAAATTGTCAAGGCTTTCCAGTATTCGAGAACAAAACCCCAATCATTGACATGCAAACAATCCTTTTGGAGACATTGAATATTTCCCAAAATGAAAACTTGTTGAGATGCTTTAGTTTCTGAAGAAAAACATATAGAATTGAATCTGGATTGATATCAATGAAGAAATCTACCAAACTTTTGACTCAGCCTTCCAAAAAAGACTGACTGACTGGCCTTGATAGATTCTTCTAAACAAAATCAAAAACATCAAATATGAAAAAAAAAAGAATCTGGAATGAACAACCTTGATAATCGGGTATTCTAAAAAAATAATGACAACTACTCATGATCTTTAAAGTGTTTGGCCATGGAGTTAAATACTAGGTAGCCAATAAGTAATCAGTATTCTTGGTCTCATCATCTCAGGAAACCTCAGAATGGACAAGTAATCTCTTCCTCCAAGAAACTCCAAAAGGTCCCCAGCCATTTCTTCCCCCCTCTTTCCTTCCCCTCCCCTCTCCCTCTCCCTCCTCCCTTTTCCCAACCAACAAAATTCCAACAAAATTCCAACACAAACGAAAAACCTCCAAACAAACGACTTCAAGTTTTCAGCATCTTTCTATCCCCAATTGACTTCCTAACCTCAATAATCAATGTTAAAAACAACAGAATTTCTGTATACCATCATTCATTTTTCAAGGATTGAAACTTATGAAGAAAGAAAGATGTGAACTTGATGAAAAAGAAGGGAGGAGTGAGGAGAGCGCGAGAAGAATGAGAGAGGAGAAAGGAGATAGGAACAGCTATGTATATCTAAAAGAGACTGTAGATGAATGAAACGAGACAGAGATGAAAAGAATGGCATTTCGATCATATTTGAGAACTCAGATTTTAATCTACTTGGTCTTTGATACTATCGATAAACCGGGCATTAGCCAACCGCAGATGCCCAATAGAACGTCAACGGTCTTCTGGTGGATCATGAAGCAAATCTATAGTCTGCAAAAGACGTTGGGACAGATTCACAGTTCACATCTCACATTTCACATCTTACAGATCATGATGAACAACAGGTATTGTAAAGTATTATTGTATTTGAGTTGTAAAATAAGACAGCAACAGCAGGGGAAGATACTAGTTGCAAAATACTCACCATATAATACAGTTGGTCTAGCGAGACGTTTCGCAAAGAACCGGGTAATATTTGTCATAAACCATTCCACCCAACCAATGAAAGAATTTTTACATCATGCCCTCGGAAAGCCCACATAAAGTTCGGTCCCCTCTCAAGATATCCAAAGATACAAGAAAGGATCATACCCAACCTCTTAATATGTTCAAAGCCATAGACCACAATGTTTTTACCTAAACGCCCCTATGAAAACGATCAAAAAGCTCAAAGGGACAGCCACAAGCCGACGACCACGTAAATCAAGCCCACAAGTTGTAAACTTCTCTTCCAATGAAACGATCCAGAGAAAGCAGAAGATATGTCTCAATAGCCACATTCTCCATAAGGAGTAGAGTCAAGAGCCCACAACCCACAAAGCCAACGACCCACATATCAACATGAAAGCATCTTCAAAAAGAATACTCAACATGTGACAAAGTACGGACAGACAATGGAAACCCTCATATGATATCAACAGCTTATTCGAAAGACATCTTCTTTCCCTTGAAGTCACCGAAGCCACCACGGTTAGTGCTGCCTCCACGACCTCCACGGGCACCACCACGAGCACCACCACGTCCTCCACGGTCACCGAAGCCACCACGTCCACCTCCACGTCCGCCACCACGTCCACCACCGCCACGTCCACCACCACGGCCACCGAAGCCACCACCCTCACTGCGCTCTGGACGAGGAGTAGCATAGTCAAGTCTGACTGGACGGCCAGCAATATCAGCACCCATCATAGCATCATAAGCGGCAGTAGCATCCTCAACGGAACCGAAGGTAACATATCCGAAACCCTTGGGGTTGCCAGTTTCCCTAGTGATTATTAGTATGTGTAGATGAGTATGTGACGAGGATTAACTTACTGGTCAGTTGGGAGTCTGACGTTGACAACAGTGCCGTGCTCACCGAAAGCCTCACCAACAACGTTCTCATCGGCATCGAAGGAAAGGTTACCGAGGAAAAGGGTGTCGGAAGGAGGGTTCTTGGCATCACCGAATTGAGCAGCACGGTTGTTAGCACGCTCTCTTGGTGCGGTGGTGTCACGGGGAGTGGAAAAGTCAACGTTGGCCTCACGACCATCAATGAGAGCACCCTTCTTGGCAGCAAGAGCGGCAGCAGCATCACTTGACTTGACGAACTCAACGTATCCGAAACCCTTGGAGCGTCCAGTAGCCTTGTCGCTGATGACACGAGCACCACTGATCTCACCGAACTCCTCGAACTCGCGGTAGAGCCACTCGTCATCAATGTTCCAGCTCAAGTTACCAACGAACAAGTTCTTGCTTCCGTTATCCTCAACAGTCTCCTCAGTCTTGGACTTCTTGGTGGAAGCCTCTGGCTCATCCTCGGCCTTACGCTTCTTGGATGGTGCTTCGGCCTCAGCCTCGCTGGCAGACTCGCTGTCGGAATCGGAAGAGTCAGAGTCAGATCCAGATTCCTTCTTCTCTTCTTCCTCGGAGGAGTCAGAGCTATCGGAGTCATCAGAGTCCTCCTAGAAAGATATTAGCATGCAGTTCAAGTTATGATAGGATTGTTGGAAGGATTGATATTACTTACAGTAGCCTTGGCGACTGCCTTAGCAGCACCGTTGACCTTTGCCTTACCGGCATCGACAACCTTTTGAACCTTCTTGGCAGCAGCAACAACTGGCTTAGCCTCCTCCTCGGAATCGGAGTCGCTTGAGTCGTCACTATCTTCGCTCTCAGAAGCAGCAGCCTTCTTGGTAGTCTTTGCGGCGGGTTTAGAGTCAGTTTCGGATTCAGATGATGAGGAATCATCTTCGGATTCAGACGAAGATGAGGAGTCAGAGGAGGATGATTCTACCTCTTTCTTCTCGACCTTAGCAGCCTTTCCGTTAGCCTTAGCCTTGGTGGCCTTTGGTGCTGGCTTCTCCTCCTCAGATTCAGAAGAATCAGAGTCGGAACCAGATTCGCTGTCGGAGGATGGGGTGGCAGCCTTCTTGACTGGCTTTGGAGCTGGCTTGGCGGCCTTGGTGGCAGTAGCCTTTGCGGTCTGTTTAGATTTAGCTTTTGTTGATTGAGATGGTTTAACAACTGCCGCATTCTTGACAGTTGAGAGTGGTAGTTTGACCTCAGTCTTCTTGGAAGCCTTAGCAACCTTGGTATCCTTGGTCTTTGCCATTATGAATGATTTACTTCTTGAAGAAGTTGAAGTAATTGAGTGTTTTTGAAGAAGGATATGAAGAAATTGCTATCTTTTAATCAAAAAACTGATGAATCGATACAAGTATTGAGTTGAAAAAGGATGTATGATTGAAGAAGAAAAATTGAAAACTTGGGAGAGTGAAAAGTTTAAGTAGGTTTGAAGAAAAGCTCTTATCGAGAATTTTTTTCAATTGCGCTAGAGTGATAAAAGGTTTTTATCTGGAGAGTGGATTCAGGGTCTCGAGGGAGTGGGTCTATCAGTTCGAGTGATTAGTTAAGCATTTCGAGCAGTCTCTGGCAGTGAAGGAACCGAAGCAAGTTCGGCAAGTCTTGCTCATTCACTAAATTTCACCCGACCCATAATAAATCGTGACCTTCGTTGTTGAGCTCAAACAATCAAAATAGCTTCATTACAAACGCATTTGTGAAATACATCGACCACCTCAACTCTACTATTGGATCCACAATACTCGATCGACCATATACCCATTGATCCTATAACCCTCCTCATACCCATTATTCAATTTCTGTACAATGGCACCAACTCCCGAATCTGCCGCATTCCTCGCGAAGAAACCTACGGTCCCTCCAACTTTCGATGGTGTCGATTATGATGATACAGCACGATTGAAGCAAGCACAAGATGCGATTATAAGAGAACAATGGGTTAAGAGCATGATGGCGCGTTTGGTCAGAGAGGAATTGGGAAAATGTTATTACAAGGAGGGGGTTAATCATTTGGAAAAATGTGGTGCATTAAGAGGTGAGGATTAATACTATGAAACTGGAATAATCTACAGATTTTTTGAATGGGAATCAGTTCCTTCAACCCCCCAAAAACAACTGGCTTCCCAGGAGGAACTTTTTATAGATCTTGGGGCTAATCCTTTCTCTCAGATCGTTATTTCGAGTTATTGAAGGAGTCCAAGATTAAAGGTTACCTGTTCGAGCAACAAAACCATTTCAACAAGGCTTAATATATATATTATGAGGACTTTACTGGGCGAGGGGAGGATGAATAGTGAGAAGAGGGCGAGAGCGATATCATGCTGGGTGGAGGGTTATGCTTGAATGAGCTCAGTGCGGCTTCAGGCAGGCTGGATATTTGGAATCAGACACTGAAGATATACCAGAATCCAGGAAGCTTCAGAGCATTTGACCCAAAAATAGAGACCTGAGAAAGGTCTACTAATGGGACTGTAAATATGAAACATTTGTACAATCTATTTCCCTAAACTTGTGATTTTGATGTATGAGAATGACATAGCCAATATGTACTTTGACACGGTAATGACTTCTGAAAATATCACATCTTGTCTTACTTATTACTCCAAGAAATATCAGAGTAATAGTTAAGAGAGGATTCAATTATTTACATGAATATTTCTCCATGTGATTCTCAATCCTAATATGGACACAGCAAAATAGATGATCCATTTCCATTACATATCCACCCAGCACCCAGCACCCAGCACCCCACCAAAGAATTTGATATCAGCAGCACACCCGGTCCATCCAGGTACCCGTAGTTATCCCAAAAAAATAAATCTCCATATACACCAGCACAAGAAATAAACCCACCAGATCTCACCTACACAGCCAATTCTCCCTCAAAATGATTTGTTCACGCTGTCTGACCCGTCGGTCGCTCCCTCTCACCCAACAAACCCGTCTCTTCTCGCACACAGCCTTCCTCACCTCCACCCCCCCAACATCCACCCCCTCCTCACCTCGCACCGCCGGCCCTCCAACCGCAGCCTCCACCGGCGCAGCCCAACCCTTCTCAACCCCCCTCTCCCCCTCGCCCGCCGCCCAAGGAATCTCCTCCCATCCTCCCCCCACCAAAAAATCAACTCCCCTACCTACATCCAGCATCCCCGCGGGCACCATCCTCCAAGGTCTCAACTTCCTCAAAGGAAGAGACGACCCCGTCGCTTTAAAAGAAGAAGAATATCCAGAATGGTTATGGCACTGTTTAGACGAGAAGAAAGCTGCTGACGGGGGTGCCGCGGCGGGAGGCGATGAATTCTGTATGTTTTCTAACCTATTCATCCCATTCCTTCATTCCTATTCATCCACGCTTCCTTTCCCTCATTTCCAATTGCATCCAAATTGACTAATACCCTCTCTAGCAAAATCTAAAAAGCTTCGTCGTGCTGCTGCCAAAGCCCGCAGAAAGGCAGAAGAACGCGCGCTTCTCTCGGGCGACACCTCTCTGCTCGAAGTAAAGGTTCCTCTGCAGCAACAATCGGTCGATTTGTCTAGTGAAGGCGAAGCCGCATTAGAACAACGAGGAGATTTGGTAAAGGCGATGAGGAAGGAGCGTCGCGCGAAGATTAAGGAGGGTAATTACTTGAAGGGAATGTAAATTTGAGGTTGTGGATAGGTTGGAAAGTCGATGTACTCCTTTGGGGCAATGGGGTGCGGATTGGGCTCAATTCTTGGGGCATTGTTTGAGAGCTTTGAGAGCTTTGATGTTGAAGTACTGCTCAATAAGGAGTCTTCATGTGGGATGGCATGTTGTAGAAAGTATAAAGCAGATGGGAGATGCTCAAGTCAAGAAGACACATGCAACTGACACAGCTAGACCCATGAAGATTGGGCACTAAGAGACGAGGGAAGATGTAAAATTATATCACATCTGTGTAAGGATACTATAGACAAGAATCTGTATTATAAGGCATCTATCATTATGTCGACCAACATGTTTGTGGTATTCATGACGCTACCCATTTGGTAGTAGCTCGTCATTTTCCTGACATTAAATGCACCGTTGCAGCATGCCACCATACAATGCCACCCAGCTCAAACTCCGAATTGAGACTATGCTTTTGAGCTGTCCATCCATTTCAAAATGACCCAACGCCAATTGTCCAACCCAAGCAGAGACAACCAGCCAGCGCCGAATATTGTTTAGGTCCCGCCCCATATTCTGTGAAAACGCCTAAATGTACATGAACCCAATACCTAGTGACCTTTAAAAAGTATCTAATCATCTTCTGCCTCCCCAATCGAAGATTTCTTGATCTCCAACTCAGCCTTGAGCTTTCTCGATTTATCCTCGATTCTCCTGCGTAGAATTGGATTGTTCTGAGCAGCCAATTGTGCTTGGAGGCCTTCGATCTGCTTCTCCAAATCCACGATATCTTCTTTGGCTTCTTGGAGCTGGGCCAAGCGTGCTTTTTCATCGTCATCAACATCATCCGCTTCACTTCCTTCATCTCCACTCTCCCCATCTTCAATTGATTCATCACCGCTATCATCTTCTTCGTTGGGAGCTGGGGTCTCGCCTAGTAGCATAGGAGTGGCCGCGACACCTGACATAGACATAGGGGTAGCAGCAATATCTTCAAAGCCTGCCCCTGCTTCCAATTCGGCTTCCATCTCTGCTGCGAGATCAGCTTCGAGATCCCCACCAATTTCATCCCCAGATGCGGCAGCATCGCCGTTGTTAATTTGAGAGAAGTAACCACCATCATCAGCTTCTCCTTCAGCATCTTCATCTTCGGAATACTGATCTTCTCCTTCATCACCATAACTTCCTGGACTGAATACTTGACTACTTTGTTCTCTTTCTGGGGAGATAACTTTGTATTCTGAAGATACAGCCTTTCGATCATCTTCGAGAAGTTTCTCAACAGCTTCCTCTACAGCCTCGATCGCAGTTCTACTGATACGTTTTCTGAAACGCCGTTTTCGTGCCAAATGCATTGGAGCAGTGAGACCATGTGGATATTGAAAAGTTTGTGGATCGATGATTGAGGGCAAAGGAGCAATTTTAGCCTCATCTTCATTCTCGACTCTTTGATAAATCCAAAGCATTTGACAAATATCCGCACTTTTATACCATCCTCTTTTATCCCAACTCTTCATTCCTTCAACAATACATGGCAAGTCGACAAGAGTGGCAGCATAGACATTTCCACGGATAATAACAGCAGCTCGTCTACCTTCGGCATGAAAGAATTTCATTTGCACATCTGCACCTCCAACTTTTGGATTGATGCCCATTTTTTTCTCGGCGATGCATGTTCGTAGGTAGTCACAATCGTCGCCGGGAATCATTCGAAAGATAAACGCTTCTTCGATGGAAGGATCTTTCTCCGTATCACTGGCCTCAGAGTCATAGCCTTCTCCAAGAGGTCTTTTCGGTGGTTTGCCCTTAATTTTAGCCTTCATCATAACCGGTGTCTTTGGAAGTCCATGATTGATCCCAGCCATAGAAGGTGTTTTTGGCTTGATACTAATCTTGACTTTCTTCTTCGCAGGTTCATTGTGAAGATTCGGCTTCCTTGGTATAACAGAGATAGTTTCATCGCTACTGTCGTCTTCTTTCTTAACTCTCTTGCGCGAATCTGCGAGCTTTTGTGTGGGTTTAGGAGCTCGACCTGCTTTTGTAGGTTTTGGTTGCGATGAGCTAGACGCAGATGGAAGAGGGGGTGATCCCGCAGGTTTACTGCTGATCTTTATTTTTGGTTTGGATCCGCCTGGTGTGGAAACTGATGGTGTGGTAGGTGTAGAAGGTCCTGGTGATGCATTCATTCCTCCATTTGTCTTGAGACTCAACTTTAGCTTGAATGGGCCGCTCATGTTGGCGGTTTATCCTCGTAGTTGTGCGCTCTTTTCGAAAATAGGTTATTCGTATCGCAAGATTGGTGGGAGTGAAATTTTGTGAAAATCGCAAAACAAGAGTTTATTCGTGGTCTGTCGTAGTTTTAGGAATCCAAGAATTTAAGATGTTGGACTGATCAAATGGAATGGAAGGAGCTCCGGTTCGAGAATTATACGGAAACCCGATCGCACAATCGCGCAACCGCATTTTCCATTTTACTTATGCGACAAATGGGAATTCGCATTCACCTTTTGCGCTTTACGGTGAAATACAAGACTTTCTATTTAATCAACTATATAATTTCTGCGACATGCAACCATGATAATATCTAGTCTCTCCGCACCTTGATCCCGACTTTTTCGTCTTCCAAAATCGAGAAACTTAAGATGGCAACACCTCAAGCTCTTCATCATGCCCTCCTTCGACCATGTATTTTACATATCCTCCGCGCAGCCGGTTATCACTCAACGCGATCCTCAGTTCTTGATACCATAACCGATCTAGCTGCTCGTTACATGTACATACTCGCGCAATCAACAGCAGCGCATGCCGATCTAAACCATGCGGATCTCGACATAACGATTTCAGATGTACGAATGGCCATGCAAGATTGCGGAGCTCTTATGCCAGAGAAAGCAATAGAAGAACAGGAATTCTATGGCGAAGAAGATATGAGAGGTGTAGAAGGATTTATAGCCTGGGCCATGGGGGAAGGGAATAAAGAGATTAGGAGGATTGCTTTAGCAGATGGAGGGGAAGATTATCTGACTGGTATGCTCTCCTTATTTCTTCATTGATTTTTGTGGTTGTGAATGAGAACTAAAAGAAGATAGCTCTTAAAAAGAAGCACAACACAACCGATGAGGATTCACGATATCATGGCACGTTGTTAGGAAGACCTGCTGAGCCTCGAATAGTGAAAGTCGAGGGAGGAGAGATTACAAGTGTGAAAGAGTGGGCAGATCGGATGAAACCAATACCAAAGCAGATTGAGGAAACACCTTCCACTAGAGAGGCATCCTCAGCTCTGAGTTCTGTCGGGGATCAAGTTATGGAGAATATGGAGTTTTAATATCATAAGGGAATGGCTACTTTGAATTTCGGGCATGGCGACGGAGTTTGGGTTGTTTGACAGATTTAATGCACGACCATATGACAAGGTGGGATCGTGGCAAATTACATTTTGCAGAAAGAGCGACGATAAACCTGAGGGGAGAAACCACTGAAATGATTAAAAGGTTTTAATTCAGGTCTTCATTTTTCGCCTCAAACGGATCCCAACCCTTCGTTTTGGAGTCTTCCACCTGCACCTCCATCTACATCAATGCCTTGCTCTCGTTGACTCTTGATCTTCTCTCTAGCCTCCTTCTGCTCTGCCTTTTGTCTGTCGAGATCACTTGTATAACTACCCTCCTCTCCCCATCCAGCGTTCTTCTTGTCGAATTGAGCAGCCATGACATCTCCTTCACCTGCTGCTCTCATTTGTTCTCCCTCCAAATCCTCTTGTTGAGGTCCGACCTTGGAACTCGACAATTTGGCATTGCTGTCGTCCGCATTATCTTTTGGATGATCGCCATGGCCCATTGCTGTAGCCGATCCTACTGACATTCCAGGAGTGGCTGTGGATGATGGTGCGCCGGAGTTGGGGCCAAAAGTTGTACCGGCGGGGGTGGAGTTGAGTGAGGATTGATTCTGAGAAGCAGACATGGTGGTGAAGTGCGTAAACGGAGGATTGAAGCTTTGGTTTTGATATGAGAAGAGTATTCAATGTATTTTCGAATACCGATGATTTTTGAGGATTTGGTGACAATTGTTCTCAAGGATGAAGAAATGAATAGCTTGAAGGAATGTACCTACCTACTTTTGAATATCATTCATTACCTACCTAGTACCTACTTGGTGGTGGTCAACCCAGTCTAACAAGCAGCATTTTCTAGTAACAAAGATGACGTAGATGAAAATGAATTGGTCGCATTTGATAAGGTTAAAAACTCCAATCAATAATACATATGGTGGCTCGAGGGTGGGACAAGCTCCCAGGTAAATTGCTACTACGGTCATCTCAAAATGCCACGAATGCATTCAATATCATTGCCCCGCCAAATTCAAAACGACGGTCCGACCATTCAAACGACACTCTCACCACCACCTCTTCCTCCTTGATTTTCTAATTTATATCCTCATTCGTTTAATACAGATTGATGAGGCCAAGAAAGTCGGCAATAACTACACGACTACCTACTCTCCAACAACAACAACAACAACAACAACAACAACAACAAAGAGTCCCACTGTTTACGAACACTCATTATAAGTCTCAAAGAGTCACGTGTAGTGGTAGTATTGAACTTCACGCAGCGTCCAAAGGCATTCGACTGACTCGCATTAAGACATTCAATCATGCCCTTCCCACTTGAGCTTCCCACAACATCTTCGTTTTCGTTCTCATCATATTTCACAAGCGACTCCCATCCCTCGCTACCTTTAGCCGCAAGCACTTACAGAGGGGTTCTTCGTGATGTGCTGAAGAAGCACAAACGACTTAGTCCTTCACAGCAATCTTCAAATCTTTCATCTATTCTCCAAGCACTCAACAACTACATCCCATATCTCTTAGCCATCGACTCTGGCATATCTTCTCAATTTGATCCCGGAGCAGAACACATAGATATCATCCTCACTTCAACACCAACTCTAGAATGGCGTCCAACACTTTCAGATCCGCCAATACCAGGCAGAGAAATTCCAAGGTTGAAAATCCAGAGCTTGGAATATGAAATATATTTCGTTCTTTCAACACTAGCCTACACTCACGTTCTTCTTTCAAGATCCTCATTACATCCACTCTATTCATCTGCGACAGCGTCACCATCACCTGAACAAAGAACTTCATGTATCAAAGCTGCTACAGAGCAATTACTAGCAGCTGGTTCGATTCATAACTATCTGTTCTCTCGCTCAACGAGTCTTACTTCTCCACCCCCTTGTCCTGATATTTCAAACCCAGTCTTTCGTGCCCTCAGTAGCTTAGCATTGGCCGAAAGTACATTACTGGCGGTTTTGAAAGATGATCCATATCCAGCAGCAGTGCAACAGGATCGTAACAAAAATGATAAAGAATGGATGATTAAGGCTCCTGAGATGCCCAAAGTTCGTGCTCATTTGTTTGCAAGATTATGTCTTGCGGCCGCCGATCATGCGGGTAATGCTGTAGCCATGCTAGGTGGAATGGGCAATGGAGGAAAGGGAAAGGTTGATGCTGAGTTGTTAAAATACGTTGAAGACCTGCGAAGAGTAGGAAGAGGAAAGGCTTGCAGATTTTTTGGAGTGGATGCGGAGTTAGGAGGGAAGACAGGTGATGGAATTGGATGGCTGAGAGCTGGCTTGAGTGAGCTAGGCATATCGGTGGGAGATGATGGAAAGAAATCCTCCGGGATGGGATTTGGGAGATTAAGGAAGGAATGGACAGAGAAAAGAGAGGACCGTAGAGTTGAAAAGGGGAAGGATTGGGGAAGTGATGCAGGGAAGGCGGAGGAGGGTAGAGTTCTAGAAATGCTGGAGAAGAAATGGGTGAAGATGAACGACACTGTAGGCTACACCCTTCCATTCTCTACATTGCTGAATACTAATGACTAGCGCAGATTGGCACACAGCTCGTACCTTCTATTGGGACGCTCATCTCAGCGCTACCATCTGGACGGGAAATGCATACACTAAAATCTTACAACCCTCCCAACCTTGACAATCAAGTCCTTGAGAGCATGAGAGCTCCGCCAGATCGAGCAGATACGTACGAAGAGGAAAACAGTTCTGATGAGGATAACAATGGAACACCAGTTGGTGCATTCCCAGGCACAAAGGGAGATTATGCTGGAAATGCGAACTATTTCTAAATCATACATCTCTATCTCACGCTCGAGAGACCAAGACATGTTCTAGACCTGGATCGCCATGCATGTTACACAAGCTCCACTAGAACCATTCATCCCCAATCAATCCGCATCACTACACCGCCAGTTCAAGACCCTAGCAGGACAAGTTCATCCCATCACTCGGTGCAACAATGAGATGTGCAACAAATCAAATTTACTTTCATTCATATCTTTCTAGTGGTGAGATGATATGATCATGGGTACATTGACGTCTTACATACTTGCGCCACGTATCCATTTACACGTGATATGTGGATGAGCTTTTTAGACAAAAGTGATGTGGCTTGCATTGAATGGTAAGTCAATTCCCATAGTTTGTGATTAGTTACCAGAACGAAGGGTCTGGTAGTAAGTACTGTCTCACTGCTATATGGGGGCAATGTGGGGAAGATGGTAGATTGAATTCGAATTCTTAAACCAAATATACTCTTCTTCTCAATTGCATCTGTCTTGGCCCACACAATTATCACTTCTGCATATCGTATGCAATTCCATAGTCACAAGTTCTCAAACACCCCAACTTCTAATCTGCGCGCTAGCCGTTGCGATTTCTTCATCGCTTGGCATGTTCACTACCACAAGATATAGAATATTCTGGGATATCTGTTAACAACCATTTTCACGGATTAAGGATGTTGAATTAGGCAGTACTCACGTTACCCAGAATCTTCTTAACTCCTTTCGTAACGATATCAGGGCCACCAAACCCATCAAACCCTCCAAGTCGTCCTCCTAATCTATTCCCTCCTCTTGGGTTATTTCCCTGCTGTTGCTGTTCTCCACTACCCTCACGCTGAAGACCTATCCTGCCACCTGATTGTGCTTGTCTCCCGCTCAAGTAGGAACGCTCGCCGCCAAATACAGCACCAAGTCCACCCAGTCCACCACCGCGTCCACCAAACCCCTGTCCTCCCATCCTCGCAGCCATCAAGTCTTTTCCCATCGGTGGATTGAACTTCCCACCTGTAACCAAACTCCATGGATTTCCACTACTAGCTGGATGATTCGGATCCGCATACCGACTCGTAAACTTCTCCTTTGGCCCGGTCGATAAAAAGCTATTGGGATTCTGCGCCGCGTATTGTGCTCGTGCTCTTCGATCCATGTAATCGGATACAAAATCTCCTTTTCTTTTCAACTTCTCCTTGAGTTTTTCTTCTCCTTCTGATCCCACATGTGTTAAAGCCGCATTGAGAGCCGGGAAAACCAGAGGTGCAGCTTCAGGGAACTCGAAATCACCATATGTATTTCCGGATGACGTATGGAACTTGTTCCTCGTTTTCGACTCTCCGGTTTGTGGATCAATTGATTTGGAAATTGTGGATGTTATATCCACCATACTTGTGTGATTGCCATCATCCGGATTCCACGTCAATACCAAGGCATAAAGGCCACGAGGACGGAAGAATTGGTTGTTCATCGCGTCAAGGAATGAGTTTGTTCGTTGGCGAGAATGTATCTCGTTTGCAGCTTTGATAGCAACTGCAATGGCTATTTGAACAGCGATCGCAACGCCGGGAGCTACTCCATGCGCGGCTAACCCGGCGAAATTGATGCACTGGATCCAGGGTGAGGCTTTCGTTGCTTCGTTAAATGTACGCAGGAAGTCTAGCCACATGTTCTCGGGGATATCGCAGTCTTGGAGGAGAGGAGCGTAGGCGCGGATGAAACCCCGAGATCGGCTTTTGGGTCGGCGTTGGGGGAGGATGACGGGGAGGGGGAGTCGGTTGGTGATGGGATGGGAGGGTGGATATTGAGGGGCGGGGTGTCTGGCGATGAAACGGGAGACGAATACTTTCATGAAGACGGTGTGTTTTTCTTTTCCTTGGGGGGTTTGAGTCTCCGCGTCGGATTCTTGCACCGTGAGATCGGAGGGGGAAATTTGTTGCGTCTCGACGGGTGCAAGCTCATCTTGTGCAGCATCCAAATCCCAGATGTGTTCATCGTTTTCTTCATGCAAGATGTCAGATGCTACAGCCGTAGAATCTTCATTCGAGATTCGCAAGGCATTGCAATTAGCTGATCGAAGTTGAAAATCCTCGTTACTGGATGCTCGTGGAGATTGAGATTGGGATTGAGATTTATCAGCTTTCTTCGCTTTATGCGCGTGCACACTCTCGGATGCGAGACCGATACCAGCTGCAATGCCTTTGATTGCCCCTTCGATTATGAAAGACATGGATAGGTTGGAATGTTAAGAAAAATGTCTTGTGATGTGATGATGCATTAAAATACCCAAGTATGAAAAATCAATGGAAGAATTCACAACAAGATCAAACGCTTGGATATCATAAAGCAAAGAGATTGAGGTATGAGGTGAGAGATATCTCTCTAGATACCTCCTCATATATATACCCAAGACAATCATTATCGCAATACACCTACCTTTTCGGACATACATGTAACCAGCATGCGAGTAATGCCATCTCCCTAGGTAGGTACCCGGTACTCAGCCCTGTAGACGCACTAACAACTTCTTTATTTCCCTATTAGATTAGGGTTTTGCATAAGGTCAGCTTACACGGATCGATTTATGGCTGGAGTGGGTAGGTAGTATGTAGTATGTACGATAGTTATCTGCATATTGTTGCGCGTACAGTGATGATTGGTGATGTGATGATCATCATCATTGAGAAGATTATTACGATACCAGTACGATACCTACTTTGGTGGTAGATATACAGGGATGTGATTGGATGAGTGGAGTGGGATGACGCTTTACTGTTTTGGTGAACGAATGCGAGGAGGATCACGTGGAGAGTATGTTTGTTGGATGGATAGTGGAGAGGTATTGAGATTCCTGTTGGAGTGTAAGTTTTTGGGATGTGCTATTTTGGTTTCTTACTCGATTCTTTTGTGTTAGTGTCAGTTGTACGTATGTATGTATGTATGTATGTATGTATGTATGTATGTAAGAGTTGAGGCCCCGGCTTATCGCACACTAAGCGAAAATACAGTAAAAACCTTTATTTATTCAACTTTTTAATTATATAAAATTTCGATAAATATGTGGATTGAATTATTCAAATTAAGGAATATAGTAAATAATTATCAAAATTATTTTAAAAAATGAATAGATTATTTTTACGATTTTTTGAGAAAGAATTGTAGAAGTTTAAAATCAGAATTTTCAAAATTTTCAAAAAAATCGATTTTTTTGTATGGGAAAAGCATTACATGTAATAAATTTTGAAAATTTTCAACTTCAAGATCCTATAATTTCTTTCAAAAAAATATTAAAAATAATCTATTTTATTTTTAAAATTATATATATAATAAACTCTTTTATATAAAATTTTGAAATCATTATTTCAATTATCAAATAAATTATCAGAGAAATTAGTTTATATAGAAAAACGATTTTTTTGCAGGGATTTTGTTATGAAAAAGGGTAGTGTGCGATAAGCCGGGGCCTCAACTCTTATGTATGTATGTATGTATGTATATATGTATATATGTATATATGTATGTATATATATATATATGTATATATATATATATATATGTATGTATATATGTATGTATATATGGATATTGGAGCTTGAATTTATTATTGTGGTGTAGAATCCTTAGATTCTTGGATTCTTGGATTTGAGGCAAGCTTGATGTGATAGCTTTTTTGGAATTTGTAGCAGTCCGTTATGGGTTTGTACATGGAATCGTGGATCAATTTTACCTCAGTACAAAACGATCTAGATCTGAAAATTATACGAAGAAAATGCTTTTGTATTCTGCTGCTTTCCGATGGGATCAAAGTTTGAGAACTGTGCACGGCGTATGAAGGATAGGTAGGTGAAGGAACTGCTTACTCGCGGGACTACATATATTGTTTTTGAGTTCTGGATTTTGAATATTTACTTAAGAGATCTGGGAGTCATTTTTGAATTGGGGGACGATACAGATCGGGTGTTTCAACCGGTATAATGAGAGTTCTTTCCTTATATATGATACTTTGGTAACTCTATGTCTGGGGTGAAGAAGGGATAGGGATGATATACTGCAATCAGAGCTAGGTAATCTTCTGAATATATAATGGATAGTGACGTTGCGTTGATCACATATTAAATTAAAAATTAGACACTAAGTCTATCTATATCTAAACTGTTTTGGTATGTGCCGACTTCGTCATCATAAAATTATCGTCCAACCAGGCAACTCTCATTTCTTACCCTTTTGAAATGATAACTTTGGATTGCTGAATTGAGAGTAAAAGCAATGTATATATTGAATTCGACGCAGTGAAGCAACTTCAGCATACGAAACGAAATCCAATGCAAACAGAGCAATCTACAAACATCCTTCTCTAAAAGCTCTCTTATTTTTCTCCGGTTCCTCCCCCAACATATCCGGATACTTCCACCGGAATCCCCACTTAAACCACAACGCCAACTTCTTACCCGCACTCATCTCCTTCCACTGCGCCTTCAACCGTGCCTGCTCCTCCGCACTCTTCGCTCTATACGTGGGTCCCGTACAACACAGGAAAAGCATCAAGATACAACACCACGCATACGGCACTCCTCGTTTGCGATTCAACCCCAACATGATCCCCTTGAACGAAAGCCAGGATTCGAAAAGTCCAATGAGCAACCAAAGCACGACCCAGCCGACGGGTACACAGATGATAATTAGCAGGATCGCGCGGTCTCCGCACCAATACACGTCGCAGGTGTACGAATCGTAGTATGTAGAACTACCGCTACCGCTCAGGGTGGAATCATAGTCGGGGTATCTCCATGTGGGAGTACAGGTTGCGGTTGAGAGAACAGTGGTGCATGTTGTTGTGGGTGTGTAACAGTAACTCATCGAATATGGTTCGTAGTCTGCAGAAACGCTGGCTAATGTATCGGCGGCCACATCGGTGGGATTGAGAATGGCGTTGACGAATGTCGTGGCGCTCACTCTATCATCGTAGTAGGTATATTTTGATACGGAAGTGGTGAAGACCGAAGGTTCAATAGCGTTTGCGGCGATACTGGGGATGTAGATCGGGACGTTGGTTACATATGTCCAGTTTTGGGCGGTGCCTGTACAGCTGGGGTATGGGGTGTAGGTGATTGGAACCACGTAGCTGGTTGGAACAGCAGTGGTTGTCGCATAGTAATCAGAGCTGGAAGTTGGTCGGGAACCGCTACCGGGTGGAAGAACTACTTCGACAATGGTAACGTGTGCATAGGCGGTTGTGTCAGTGAGTGTTTCGATAGCATTTGTGACGGGAGTCGCATTTGGAACAACTCCGTGGGTGATTGTTTCGACTTCTTCGGTGTAGGTGGTGCTGAGAAAAGTTTCGGCTTCTATGTAGGTGTATACGGATACTTCAACGTAACTTGTGACAATGTAAGGTGCTGGTGCTGCGAGGATTGGGGCCAAGAAGAGGCAGGGTATGAGGAGAGACCTCATATTTGTGCGGTTGTATGGTATCGAACTCGAATTGAATTTTTATGTCGTGGTTGGTGAGTGACAACTAGGTTTTGAATAGCAGGTAACAGTGCATGTAAATTGTTCCAAATTATTTTTGTGCGCTTGTCCAAAAAAATTTAACGAGAGACGAATGAACATTCTAATGAGAATGCGACAAAAGCGATAGCGACAGCGACAACAACAACCAACAGCAATAATAAAAACGACAACAGCAAAACAATATCAAAAATAAAAGATTGCGCGACAATAAGGATAAATATCAACTCATGGTACGTGAATCATACATAACCTTAAATTAAGCATGAAATTAGCTATTGAATGTAACTCTGGGCGCATCCACTCCTGCCTTACAAACTCCCCTGCTGTGCCTCTTTCTACATAAGACGGAGTGATAATTCTTCCTTTTTCACTTGGCATTGTAACCGAGTGAGATTATCCGCGCAGAGATATTGATTGATCGATATCGACTTAGAGGCGATTTAGAGCTTGAGGAGATATGAATATACTTATGACAATCCCGCATTACTGATCCATCAAAATCAAAAATAAAGTATTCACGATCTTCAACTCGAGATCTTGAGAAGACGACATATTTTCCAGAGAAAATCTTTTTGGATGTCTGGTGGAGAGTGTGCAGAGGAAGCCTAAAAACAGAAAATGACAGGTCGTGGATTCGGCTAGTCTGTCGGATATATATCCTAAAAGGGTGATCTGCCGATGCGATCTAGGCTTGTTTGTTTGCACGGCTGTGAAGGTGGTCGTGGTGAATTTTTTTTCGATAGCCCACTTATGGTGACTCGTTACGAGGGAGATGGTTTTGCAGGGGGTTGGTTATATGGGAGGAGATTTCAGGAGAGAGAGGGGATCTGATATAATAGGAAGATATCGATCATGAAGAATTTGGAGATTGAGGGAGTCTTGGATAAGCGGTTCTTGAATATTGGGTAGAGGCCTCGCCATCAATACTTCGCTTGCCAGTGAATGTGAGTCCTTCTTAAATATGTTCATTGGAATCCATGTAATCTTCACCTTACTGTCATGAGCGGCTAAATCGATATTCGAATTCGAATCCATTCGACGTCCCCCTGAAAAAAAATCGAGACGACGTGTCAAGTAGTATCGCACATGCTTCGCGTATGCTCGTAAGGCGCCGTGCTATCCCAAAGAGATTCTTACCGCTTTGGACTGTTACTTCTCGAAACATATACATTAGCATAAAGAAAGGCCATTCTCGAAAAATCTTAGGGTGAGTAATAATTGCATTTTTTTGGTCATTCTTCTCCATCCTGAAACTGCTTAGTCCGTTCATTCAATTGCATGATCTCACACAGCCAGAGATACCCTTACGAGATTTTTCAAAACAAAAATCCGCCTTAGATATCAAGTCTCCAAACTCCATGTTACCTCAGGAAGAGGTTCATAGCATGTGATTGCCTTCGTCTCTTTCCTAGTACATTCTCCTGATTCGATTCTTCCACTCGAGATTTCTACTCAAACTCTGCCCCTTGAGGATTCAACCTCACACTCCCATCTACGTCCTTCTCGTCAACTTCTTTCTCCTCACCAAAATCCATACAAATTTCAATATTGATATCAACTTAGTGATTGAAAGCATAAGTACTGAAATTTTAAATACATCATTGCAATCCTTGATATTGTTAAAACTAGGGAAAGCTAGCACTATGAATATGTTCATTGTCCCGATACTTGAGAACCTCGGCATCGGTCATCTCAGACTCTGAAAAGTCCAGCTCAGACATCGAAATAACATCCGTATCAGATTCTACATCGAAGTCGCCCATAGAAGATTGACCATCCAGCTGAGACGATTCCTCCGACGTCTCAAGCGGTAGTCCCGCCGGTTTGAATTCGGATCGCCGTGTCTTGATATAAAAAGCGAAAGTGCTACCCGTTGCTTGAGAATCCGTATATCCAATGCCAATTGCACCTCCTTGTAACTCGGCAAGCTCCCTACAGATGAATAATCCCAGACTAGAATCGCCATACTGCGTATGCGTGCTTAAAGACTTTTGAGAAAATTTCTTAAAGAGTGTCTGCCTCTCCATTTCACTCAGTCCTTTACCGGTGTCGGTAATTGAGCAATGGACGTATACTATCTCTCCTGTTCCCGACGCATCTTTCAAAGTCGGGTCGTTTCGTGCTGTGCGAAGAGGTATGTACTGTATCTCTCGCCCAATCTCTTTATGGTAAGGGGATCCAGTTGTGGCTCCAAGACGCACCACTACATTCCGGGTTTCGGATGATTTTGTGTATTTGTTGGCATTTGTCAGGAGATTGAGGAGTAGTTGTAGAAATCTTGAAGGATCGAAGCAAAGCCATTGCGAATTCAAAGCTTCCATGGAGGGGTCCACCTCAAGTCGGATATTGATATCTAACTTAGATGTTTCTCCAGAGAGCATAGACATAGCTGTATCTACAATACAAATTGGCTCTGTTCGAGTTGGTGAAATTGAAAACAGATTGATGTCCAATTTAGACATCATACGGGCATCCTCCATCAGTTTTTGCTGATGCTCTCCACAAGCTAGAATAATTTTCGCAATTGCGATATTGCGCCGTACCTTCGACTTAATCTCCCCGTAACTCTTTGAATTGTCATCATGAAGGACGTTATCATGAGTATGAGAAAGAGCTTTATTGATCTCATCGAGACTGGAGATCATGGTGTGTGCTGCTTGGACGACGGCCGATAGTGGGTTCATCAACTCATGACTTGTCATGTTCATGAATTCTTCTCGTTCTTTTTTCTCCTTCAATGCCTCGTTTTCTCTTCTTTCCTGTACTCGGGCAGCCCATTTGATGTGTGTGACATCACTAAGACATCCAACAACATGCTCCACGTCCCCCTCGTCATTGAGCCGTGGGACAGCACTACATTCGCCCCACGTGTAGTAGACTTCGTCCTCTCCAAAGAGGGCAGGATCTGGAACTGTAGGTCTCCAGAGTGTTTTGCACCTTCCTTGAAAGTGGACAGGACATTTCTCTTTTATGAGGGTACGCCATTGTTCCGCGACAAACTCTCTATCCTCATCAATCAAACAGTCGAGCCATCTTAGATTTGAATGCTCTTCTATTGTACCGCCTGTGATTCTTGTCCTTGATACAAACCATATTAGCTATCGATCTGAGGTCAAATGATTCGTCTCATCTGCATATATGAGGATATCAGGAAATATGAATAACTAGGCTGAACATACCAGGCATCATTCGCGAATAATAAGCTTCCGTCTTTTGCATCGATAATAAACATGGCAATAGGAGACAATTGGCTGAAGTTGGAGATTAGACTCGTCATATCTAAGAGCTGTTCCGAGATGGACTCTACAGCTGTAGAAGACCAATCTTTGCTGCAAAAGAACTTGGCAAACGGCGTCTCAAAGGATAGAGAGGGTGTAAAATATGCGTGAGCAGCTACAGCTGAGTTATGTGAGCCGGGTGACATCATAATGGAATAGCGGTCTTCGCAACGAGAATTAGGACTCGGCTTCCAATTTCCAATTGTAGAAATCCGATTTTGTGCAGGTCTCGATTGAAGATGCTTGTAATGATTGGCATCGACATCTTCCTGTACTGATTTCGAAAATGCCATCTCATGCCCGGAAACCACACACCATCGATCTCCCAATAAAACCTTGGACCATCTTTGATGCCGGAACCAATATTGATTGACTGCCTTGCTGGGTCGAGTATGTATCCATTTGACAAATGCATTTCCGCCCTGGCAAGAGTTTCCTGAAAGCCATGAAGCAATGTTTTTAAATTTGGCGTAAGTCTTGAAAGCATCGTTCGTGAAGACTACAGGAAGTGCACAAATCTCGTTTTCTATTGACATATCAACGATGAAGGAGGGCCTGCTGTCTTGCCGGAGCAAATCAACCGCCCCAAGCTCTGCCAGAACCAACTCTGTGCCTGTTGTCTCTTCATTATTGTTGCGCCTCATATTTCCCTCCACATGTTCGACAGCGAGAGAATGTACCGATCCGCATTGAGTGCTCATCACGCTTATCTCCACACAATAATGGTGTTTCTTTTGATTATCTTTGTCGTAAAGAGTCGCAATCGTAAAAGCTCTATTTCCAACTGCTTCGTCTCCCCTCGGGATGATGATCTGCCAACAGATTTCAGTAGGCAATACAGAAGAGTGATGGTTGATTCGACGCAGTATAGGGCTTTAGCTCTCAAACATCGTTTGATTGAGGATCGATGGGGTACCTGAAACAGTGAAGTTTAATACTTACGACTTTTGTAAAGAAATTTGTTGTAAAAGATCAATTGACTGGGTACGAAGCTCAAGATCTGAAGTACCCTTTTTCAGGATTGCACACATACTTTCCATCATCGAATCAAATCTGGCCCAAAATTAAAATCTACGGTACTATCGTTCTTTTTGGAATTGAAGAGCCATGAGAGGCATTTTAAAGTTTCGCATGATGTAAGTGTGCGGGACGATGCTAAGTAGTCCCGAGCGGTTACTCATTGATCATTGACTGGCAAAGCTTCTTGGGCTTAACAAGAAGATTTTCTGAACTTGATCCTCTAGCACGAGGTCTGAGAGTCTGAGAGTCTCGAGAGTTTGAGAATATATCGGTTGTTGGAGATGCGGATGTGCTATCATTCACTCCGCTAAGGAATTCACTGCCGCAGTGACAGTAAGCTAACCCTATCTCGAGCTCGTATACCAATGGTGTACTGAGTAAGAACCATCACTTGAAGATCATTTCTTGGTAACAAGGGCTTGCTTATTTGACCTTGACAATCTCGACGAGCAAGAAAAGCTTGTCAGTGGCGACTTGGGAGCTTGGGAGAGCTCTCCACATGGATAGATGGATGGACGGATGGGACAATCCACAACTTTGGACCCTTGGTACAGTAGGAAAGTGGCGAAAAGAACATGCAGATTTGTTTTATTTTCAGCAAATTAAGTGCTCTTGTGAAAGTCCAAGCATTGAAGATTTTGTCGAAGTCTTAAAGCATATACGAAGGGCCTGCACATTGTAACATCGCATACATAGGTACCTATGGTAGAGAGGCGAGGGTGTGTGAGGTAGCTAGAACAATCGTAGGCCAAGTCTTAAAAGTCTTGGCTAGCATTGGTTGTTGGATGATCCATAAATTCACGTGATGTCACATGTATTTCCATAACCTTATTCCTTCCCTCTGTCGTGTTATGTTCTATCCAACATTATTATCACGACAAACATCAGCATCAACATCAACCATCACACAATTTATGTTTCAAATCCTCCTATGTTGTGGTATATAAAATATCTAGGTATCTATAGATTATCTTATATCTCGTCCAATGACGTGTACTCTTCGGGGTCACCGTTTTCAAAGCCGGGGAAGTGAGCAGATCTAAGCAGATTCAAGCAGAACACCTTTTTCTTAACAATAATCCTTCGGAGAGTTCTGCAATTGAATCCCATGAATTATCTACAGTGTATAGTGTACAATGTACACTATGTTGAATTGCTATGAACCAAGTCACCTAAGGTGGTGGCTATTCCAATCATGATTTCCGTGTCAATTTGACCTAGTTTGTTCGATCTTGTTATCAATATCCAGCCAGGATGCTGGATAATGGATGACTGGATAATGGATGACTGGATAATGGATGACTGGATAATGGATGACTGGATAATGGATGACTGGATAATAGATGACTGGAAATACTCACAATGGTGGCTGTGATCATGACCAGCCTGATGATGTTATGAGTACAACTCTCATCTGGTAGCTTCAAAAAGCTTGCCATGTCAAACCATTAATATGCGTGTACACCCGCGCAAGACTCATATCTTCCAAAAATCTGATCAAACTTTTATTTTGGCCTAGAACGGCGACTTTACTTCGTCATCAATCAATATTTCCCCACGTGAATCTTTCCTCTCAGGAGTCGGCGTTGTTGAAGCCAATGCCAAGCAGATAAGCCTAGGTATGTCGGCCATCTAATTATTTTTGGCTCAGACTATAAGTGCTGTGGCACGCGAGTAATAGTGTTGGGGTATGCGACCATCTAAGCGGCCTTTTGATCGAAGCTTTTGTAGGATCCCGTTGGATACCCGCGTTTGTGCGTGATCCGCTTCCATAAAGTCTACTGCTCCAAAGGATTGCAACCACATGACTATACAGACTTTAAAGCTCTTTGGTTGACAATGCCTTGACGGAAAGTTGAAATTCCAGCACTTTGATTCAATGCTTAGCGGAATACTAATATGATTGATTTACTTGGAGCAACCTACCATCCGTCAGCTGTTCGACCAAGCTTACGACCTTCTTTTGCCGTGCTTTCCGTTTCTCTCGCGTCTATTGCGCCAGATAATTCCCTGGTAGTCTTCTGTAATTTTGTTTTTGCCGGCGAACGGGTTTAGGCACAAGCCCATGCTTTTCAGCGTACTACAGCCGCCTCATACCGCGCTTGTGGTCTCTTTTACGGTCATCGATGGTCGAGTATCTCCCCTCCCCGAGGACAAGTTTTGTGTGAGCAAAGATTGTACTCAGGTCTTTTTTGCTACTATGCCTTAATTGGTGTGAAAATTTCATAGCGCTTCTTATGAACGCCTTGTTGGATGCGTGTTGCAAAGCGGGTAAGGCTGAGCATGACTTGCATATAAGCTACCATTCCAAAAATTATATTACGATCATCCAAACTCAAACACTCAACTCATAGCAATCCGATTGCACTCTCCACAGTTTTGAATTTATCATCCACATAATATTCTTTACTGTTCGCTTGAACAGTACCCACAAAGTTGGCGAGTAAATTGATGAGTAGTTTCTTGTATAGACGTCGCAAATTAAAAATATGAAGCCCATCAAGCCGTCCAATATTTCCTACTCTTCTTCTTCTACCAACTTTTCTTCATCCACTTCAGATCCAGCATCTAATATCTCCATTCCTCCAGCAATATATACAAACAATGCATTAAATAACAATAACTCTATCCCACCAACTCTCCCCAGCATTTCCACTATCCTCCAACAACCTCTCCTTCCATTACCAATAACAAGCACAAGAACCCACAACCCCATCACACGTCTCCCAACCAGAAACCCCGCTTCCAGCGCCGCAGTAGTATCAAATACATCTACCACCACAAAAGGTCTAGTGTCAACCCAAAGAACCAAAATCATCAAAACATTCGTCTCCCCGAAAGGCTGCACGAAAATCATCGTAATGATCACCATCACTACAATGCAAGAGCCATTTTTCGACAAGGAAAAGAATTCATGGGTTATGCGACGCACGACTGAAATACGAAAAGTGATGGTCAGAAAGCGAATGCGACCTGATTCCAACGACAAGAAAAATGGTATCGTGAAACACAATACGAGAAATTCTAGAGGAAAGAGAAGAAAGGAAAGAAAGGGGCCAAAGAAGGGAGACTTCGGTTCAATGTGAATATTCGATATATTACATTATCTCCTCTTATAACATCAGATGAGGGGAGATTGCACATACATAACATGACTTTGAGATACTTGTATATATGGTGAGGAATGGCATGATGGGATCTGGTATAGGGGTTGGGTACGGCATAGCATGGCACGGCGGGACTGAGACGGGGCATACAAAAGGATTGGTTGGTTGGATGCATTGGTAGGACAAGGACAAGGAAAAGTGATATACCATGGCGTAGCACAGGATAGGATAGCATAATTTTGGAAATTGGGGATAAAAAACGGATGGTGTTGGGCGTAATTCTATTTTGATTGTTATTCCATTATTTGGCTGGATGCGTTTCGACGCCTTCTCAGCGTTGATAAACACGCGTTGAAGTGTATAATCTGTTCAATGATAGTATTTTGTTTAAGAATTTCAGGCAGATCACATTAAGATAGCTAGAGTTCGTATCGTGAAACATTCGTACATAGTTCACGACACTACCGCATTAAGATTACTATTCAGTTATCCACCAATACACTTCATTCAACCGCTAACCTCGAATTTCCACTCAAACAACAACGACGCTAAATCCTCCATCTACAAATGAAAAGCAGGAAAATAAAACTCTCAAATGAATGTCCATCCATATATCTTTCCATGTATACCCATTCCCCATTATCTCCTCCCTTCTCCCTCCATCCCATCTCAATCCAACCCTAAGTTCCCCCATCAACCCATTCAATCACTAATTTCACCTCTTGACAATCTGCAGGCAATCCCTGCGTTCCGTTAATATACGCACGAACTGGAGTTCCTTCCAAAAACGCATCAGTTTGGCTTTGTGATGTATCTGGGTTTACGGATCCATAGGTTGAAGGAATCGAAGATGATGTTTGAGCGCAGAAACGGGCTTGGTTATCTGGATTTGGGGGGTTAGTGTTTGTGTATATATGATTACTCATCATACAATTCATCTCATCATTAGAGAGAGAAAAAGAAAGAATCGAAGATGCGAAAATCGATCAGAATGAATTGAAAAGGAAATGAAGCAACATACCATTCCCAACAAACTCCCCATTTCTCAACTTCAACAAACTCCCATACGGATACTCACTCGTGGAATCCACCACCAACGTCCCATTTAAATCCTTACCCTGCATATCCCTCAACTTATTCCTAGTCTGTAAAACCGTATACCCAGAGTCCCACACACGTGCGAATTCATCTCCGAAATATCTCGTTTTTGCATCGGGGGTGTTGTTATTGGAAGTTCCGGGATGAGAATGAGAATTAGAAGATGAGGAACCGGAACAGGAAAGTAGGCCGGATGATGAGATGGAGAATATACATGCGGAGGTACGCGAATTGGTTGTGAGGCCCCGGGAGGATATGAAGGGGGAGGGGGGAGAGAGGTTGAAGTATACGCGCATGATGTAGGTGAGGAGAGAGTAGCGGGAGGGAAGGAGTGAGAGACGGAAGGAGGGGGAGTTGGGATCGCTTGGGGATGTTGGGATAGCTGGGGTGGACAGCGATGTGAATGAGGGTGATGATGGCGCTGAAGCGGGATTGTAGCCGTAATAGCCTCCGCTGGCTGGTGGAGGTGGTGGCGGAGGGGGATTGATTGAGCTGGAGGGTGGAGAAGAAGAGGGATCGGTTCCAGAGGGGAAGCTGGATGAATTGTTTAGCCCACTTGAGGTTGTGGGTGAAGATGGATCACTGTTAGTTGTACTTGGGGAGGAAGGATCTCCACCGGTTGTACTTGGAGAAGATGGATCTCCACCAGAGGTAGTTGGCGAGGAAGGATCTCCACCGGTTGTACTCGGACTCGAGGAATCCCCTCCAGAAGTGCTAGGCGCTCCAATCGACTGGCTGCTCGAAGAAACCGCCCCCGTAGCTGAAGAAGATACCGAAACACCACCACTTCCCGATGGATCACTGGGATCACCTCCATTTCCAGTAGGTGTGGGTATGCTAGAGGGATAATAAGTACCATACCCATATCCATAACTTGGACCACTACCATTTCCACCAGGAGGCGTGCTCGAAGCTCCAGATGGGTCGAAAGGGTACGTGCTAGAAGCTGCTCCAGAAGGATCTGTACCTTCTGATGGATCTGTGGAGGTTGGAGAACTGCCAGAAGGGAATGAACCTGGGATAGTTGATGATGATCCAGAAGTCCCAGATGGGTCTACACTTGCGTTGGTTGAAGAAGCTGATCCTGGGTCTACAGGAGTTGAACCGTCTGATGAGAAAGAACCACCACTTGTTGGGGAGCTTGGATCAGTAGGTACAGACCCGGAACCCCCTGATGGGTCTATGCTTAAAGCAGTTGAAGAAGCTGATCCTGGATCAGTTGGCGTGCTAGATACAATCCCTGATGGATCTGCACTGACATTAGTCGAAGATGCTGACCCTGGATCCGTAGGTGTGCTAGAACCAGCTCCTGAAGGGAAAGATCCACCACTTGTTCGGGAACTAGAATCAGTGGGTGCAGATCCAGATCCGCCCGACGGATCTGCACTTATATTAGTTGAAGAAGCTGATCCGGGATCAGTCGGAGTGCTGGATACAGTTCCCGATGGATCTCCAGCACCCGATGTTGGAGATCCGGGAGGATCAATCGGGTTCGATTGTGTTGGATATCCGTAATATGATGGACCACTTCCAAAACTACCTGGTGGGTCCGTAGGAAAGCTTCCACCTGGATTTATGGGAGAGGTAGGATCTCCTGGATCAGAAGGATCCGATTGACTTGGACTTGAACCCGAGGGTGCTGCCGAAGAAGCTGGAATAGGTGGCCCGCAAGGAGGTAGTGCTGTAGATATACCGGATGGGTTGCCGGTAAGACTTATTTGTGTTGGTCCATTGGCTGTTACTGAGCCTGTGATTGATGATGATGAATTATAAGGAGTCGACAATGCGGTACAATTGTCAACTTGTAATCTATTGATTTCTACACAAAACTTAGCTTTCTGAAACTGTACTTTGCGTGAAGCAACCCAAAATATCTTCTTCGCTAGTTAATAGTGTTGAGTAAAGGCATCAGAAATCTTATCATCGTATGTGGAATTGAATATTCAAACCTCTTTCAACATGGGTAGATTATTTCACGGGATATCCAAGCATCACCTCCATAAATTTTTCTGCCAACTGAAAAGTAACACAACAATACTAAAAGAAAATAAGGAAGGACCTACCAACAGCAATATAATCCCCATCATCTCCACAATTGGCGGTTATACAATAAACAGTAGCAGCCTGAATAGTCTCTGCATTACTTTTCTCGCATTGACAAGTAACATTCGTGAGTCCACAAGAGGTGGATCCAACAGCATTTTGAATGCAACTATCCGCACAAGCGGGGATAACAAATGTGGCATTTGGTGACGCATTTGGTACTGAGGAGGGAACAGCTGAAGGAAGAGAGCCCGCAGTTGATGATGGGACTGCAGATGGAGGACTAGAATCAATAGGAGTAGTATTGGGAACAGAAGATGGAGCTGCCGATATGCTAGCTGGAGCCGAACTCGGGGCAGCAGATGGTATTGCTGAAGGGGCTGCCGAGGAAGGAGCCGCACCAGCATTTCCAGCCGCAAGCACAGAAGAACATTCTGCATTAGCATCATCCAGCACCTCTGTACAGTATTAGTCTGGGATTTCATTTTGTTCATCTTGTAAAAAAGAGGGATACTAACGAAGAGCTTCCTGGATTCCACAAGCCTGAAGTACGCAGCTTGTGGCTACTCCTTGGATCAAACTAGCATTGTCAGGATCACACTGACATGCTAGATCCGTGGCACCACAACTCGTTTCTGCGGCTACTGCTGATGCAATGCATGGAATTGCACATGATGGGATTGATGGCGCTGGAGCTATTACTGGGCTAGGATCATCGCGGTTGAGTAATGAAGCGGGAATTCTAAAATATTACTGTTTTAGCTACTTTGTTAAGTTGATTCGCAGAAGGATAACTTACAATGCAGAGTGGACACATACGAATAGAGAAAATAAGGAAACGAATGTCTGAACCATCCTGGCTTATCTGGTAAGCTTGGAGTGGTCAATTGAGAGAAGAAAAGAGAGATAGAAAAGAAAAGAAAGTTGCTCTTATCACATACTAGTTCAATGGGTATGGTAGTCATATATATTCTCCCATAACACACACGATCTCTCACAAAAGGTCACCAAATCACAAATACAAATTTCCTCATTATCACTTAAAGATCTTCTGTGATGCACTCTTGTAACTTCGCCCGATCTCTCCACGAGGATCGATATATATAAATCAAGAACATATGCAAAGAGAAATTAATCTCCGACACCGAACTAGTTCCTGGCCAGCAGATCTTCAATACCGGATATAAACCCCCCCAAAACTTCCCTCATTGGCTCCAAAGCCATGTTGCTAAGCCATGGTATCACGTGGTGGTCTCCGAAATGTATGTTCCAGACACAAATGTGTGACGGAACAATAGGACAAACTTCTATCACCCCGCACAGCTAATGATATATGACAATGTCGATATCGAAGTCATACCTACATCGTACAAATAGTTATAAAGCCTAAAATGCTCTGCCTCTTTCAGACTCTGCTGTGGCCATTGTATACTGCTCATTCTCCAGAGTCTGTAACATATTTTCTCTCTCAGCAATAACAGCGTCAAACCATCGGACTTCGGCGACCTTATTTCTTGCCCACTCTCTCCACTCATCTCGCATTCTCTGCTTGAATTCGGCATCCTCCAAACCTTGATACCTCCCCAGAGATAACCTCTTTGACTCGAAATTCTTAGTGCACTCTTTTAGAGCAATATCTCTGTCAAGGTCCCAGCTTCTGAATGCTGCAATAAAAAATTTCTCGTGTGAATCTTTCGCAGCTTGAATATGGTATGCAGCATACGGTCTGTCTTTCCAGAACGCTTCAAACTTTTCCGTATTTTCCTTGACAGCACGGATCTCCTCTTCCCGAAGTTGATTGTATTCATTTTGGAGCTGAAGCTCTTGTTTCGAGTATTCTGTTTTGTATTCCCTCTCTAACTGGTCATATTGGCTTAAATGACGTTTTTGTAGCTTGTAGAACCCATTTTCTCGATCTTGTAACATTTGAAATTCCTCCTGCGAGCGAGTTGCAAGACGTGATTTTTGTGAACGATGTAACACATTTAGATCCTCTCTTATTTTGATGAAGTTGGAAGCTATTTTTGCGACTCTCTTATCCTCTCGGCGACGCCGAATGGCTTCATCTAGTTGAAAATCACGTTCGGCTTCTCTTCCTAATTCTTCGGCCTCTCGTCGTTCGAAATCCTCGACCATTTGAATAGCAATCCTTTCTTCTTCTGCCGCTTTCCTAATTCGTTTTTCTTCTTGTCTGGTTCTTCTTTCCTGCAACTGCGTTTCTAGAGCAGCAGCTTCTTGTCTTAGTTGCAAGTTTTGCATTAACTCGGTAAGTTCGAGTTCTGTACATCCACAGGTCTTCCATTGGGCAGAACACACGTAACACCATTCGGCTTTACAATGGCATTTCATATGCCTACAGCCTTTGTTAAGTTCGATGAAAACCTTGCAATTATAACATTGCTTCCACCCTCTATCATCTGCCAAATTGACTGTAGCTTGAAGATCTTTGTCCTGAGGACACTCCATATTTGCATGCCATGAACCTCTGCAAGTGATACACACCTTTGTTTCGCAAGAAGGACAAGATGCGCATTTGCGACCTTTGTCGATCCAATTGTTGTGAATCCACCTTTCACATCTTGGCTTAATACAATAGATCCGGTCTCCTGCAGCGATCTCCCGCTCGTAAACCTTCAGTTGAAATTCTTTGGCCAGGTTTGGTTTGATATTTTTTACAATGGTCTTATGTGGTATATCGTTGAGACAGCACTTAACCGGCCACATCGACTCTGTTTCCATGGCAGTACTGTACTGTGTGTTAGATAATCCCTGATGCGTGTCTTAGAAACAACTTACATGACTAGTCTTTCGAAACAATCTTTGCAATAGTCGTGACACTGCACATGAACCATGTCGCTCACTGGAAAATCATCCAAACATGAGACGCATTCTCTATTTGATCGGTCAGCAAGATTTCTTTCTGATTTCGAGGTTCATACCTGATAGGCTCCGCAACTACAGATTTGCCCTTATGTTGTCTCTTCTTAAGCATCTTAATAAACCTAGAAAGGGGGGCCAATTTGCTATATCCCTGACGAGGAAGGCTTGAAATCGACTTTGAATGATATCTCTCAGCACCAGAAATATACCCAGAATCAGAGGTAGTGCTAGTCTCCTTTGATAATTGACTGTTTACTCGAGACGGTTGCTTTTCCTCAATACTTGAGGTGTCTTTGTCTCTTGCAATTATCTACATATTCCAATCAATAACATGCTCAATATGATAAAGTAAGTTACTCACTTGAAGTTTTGGTCTTGATGGACCTGCTGCAGTGACATTGGATGAACTGGATGCTTGAGAATTCTTGCTGGGGGTTGATATACTGGTCTTCTTGTTTGATTGAGATACAGCTTCGAGAAGTCCCAGCCTTTTGCGCGACACAGCTTCATCTAAAGATCTTGTGATTAGTGTAGAGAGTTGTGGAATACCCCATCTGGAGCCATTGAAACCTTCAATCCCAGATAAGATTTCTGCTGGCGGGTTGTATTCTTGCCAATTGATATCGTTCATTAAAATGTTAGATGTAAAAGTTAGTGGTTCATTAAACTTATAATTTAAGACATCGTAGAAGTCGCGTGGCTCCGCTCGATATAAAATGCCGTCAGGATTTTCATTCGAGGCAGACAATTCTCGTATATTAACCTGCATTTTGTTGATAACTATTTGCAGGTTTGGCATCGGTACGTTTTCCATATTTGCTGGAGGATTTTGAACAAAATATTTAGGTGCCCTGTATTTGTCTTAATAGCTTGGTGACAGAAGCTGATTGTAGTGAATGAGATCGATCATATATCCCTTGGTGAATGTTAGTTATGACAAGAAA